>NW_024121133.1:625795-859798 GCF_016745375.1 Pimephales promelas
GGCTGATAGTTCCTGGCGTATTCAGGGAGGCGTAGTCGACTATAGGATTCTTGTTTCCTTTTGTTTTTTTGTAACTCCTCCTAACTGACCACTCTTGCCACACTAGGAACCATTGAGGACATCATAGCAATTGGTTTAAGGCAACTGTCAAACTCTTTTCAGACTGTTAAAAGTATCCAAAGTACATGAGATCAAATACCCTTCAAACTTTTTAAGCTGTCATACAGGCCTTTTCAAGCAAGTTTCTTTTGGCAAACTTTCTTTTTGTATGTTTAACTTGTAATTCAAATACAACGACAGATCCATTTTAAATGTAAATTACAAGACTCTACGTTTTTCCTGAGGGTTGAAAAGATTGGACAGCTCACCGCATATAATTAATTTGGAGTGAGCGGCAAGAGTTATGCATGAGAATCTATGGATTTGCAACAATTCATAAAAAAAAAAGGGATTGGATGAATGAAAGGTGATTTCTTAATATTGCCCACCCTTGATCTAACTACTACAGAGATCAAAAGCAGAAGACTGAACAGAAGAGTCAGGGCCAAATATCTAATGGCGTATTGCACCTTAAAACAATTAAAATCATTCAAAATAAGCAATCTATGCCTTAAAGTCTCAATATTATAAATGCAGATTAGCACAGTGATGGTTCTTATCGACTCTGATCATGTGAGCGGAAGTAATGATTTGTGAGTGTTTAATCACAAAAAGAACCAGAATCATTCAGGAAACAAAATTATTTCATTATAGTGTGCAATCCACATTAACAGACTCAAAAATAAGCTCCTGAATCACAGGACTGAACAGAAGTTATTTTGCCATGAGATCTCTCATTTGTAATTAATTGTCAAGACAAAAGAGGAAGACAATTTACTGGTGAGATGTCTTCGTGCCCAGCTTTCTCTGAGTCCATACACAAGTATTTCGTAAGTCGATCCCCGAACGCCGTTCATACAGTTCAGCTCACTCAGAACGACGTTCGTGGTTCGACTTGTCGTGACTGTTTTCCAAGATGGCTCCTGTCTGTATACACAAAGTGAACTGTCTTTATAAAGTATCTTCTTATTAAACGGTCTGCAAAGTTCTCATGTATGGACCCTCATTATGTTACTGTGTTGGTGTGGGGCTATTTTGAGCCTTGTTAGTGGTATAATCTAGCGATTTCTTTTTACTTATTTTATGCCCCATATACTAGCGTTATACGTTAAACAGTTTTTAGAGATAAAACTCTTTACATTCGATTATCATGAAAACAAATCTCAGAGAACGGTTGACTAGGTACCGATGTTTTATTGGACCAAAGGTTCATTTTGCGCCAGAGTTCTCCTTTAAAATGCTTCTAAGATCGACTTGTCTCGCTGATTTCTTACCTGGTATGTGTTACTGTTTTGTTAATTTGCAATATTAAAAAATAAATAAATAAATAAATAAATAAATACTGTTTTACGGTCAATGACATGAGTACCAATCAGCTGTCTCCTTCAATTAGTTAACCGGCATATTTATCCCCACATAGCAAAGCCATAACACAGTGAGGGAAAAGAACTAAGTTACATGAAACAATCCAGCTACATTTTACACCACTGACAAGGGAAATATAACTACTCACAGTGTTTATGGCTAGGTCTACGCTATCTCACGACCAATTCGTACGAATTCGACAAATGATTAAAAAGTGGCTAATTCGTACGATTTGTCTAAACCCACATGATGGGTAGGTTTAGGGGCGGGGTAAGGGTTAGGTCATTCGTACGAATTCATACGTATTGGCCAATTCATAAAATATGTACGATTTAGCAAAATCATACTAATTCGTACGAGTGAGGTCATATGGATTGTTACTAATTAGCCACTTGTTAATCATTCGTCGAATTCGTACGATTTGGTCGTGAGATCGGGTTGGCTAGGTTGTAGGATCCTGCGGCTTCTATTTTAAGGTATGAACGAAACGCGCTCTGTACAGCTGTTTCTTCAAGTTTAGGAACATGACTTCACAATATGTCGAAAGGGGTGCCCGTGGTTATGTAGATAAATGTCTCATTCTAGGGTGATAAAAACATTATGGTTTAAGTAAGTTCTTTATACACCACTGAAAACATAGTTATGGATTTCATAGTGCATTGTCAATAGATACTCAATTTTCACACATTGCACCTTTAACCCTTGTGCTGCATTAGATTTTTAACACCGTTGAGTGCATTAAGGACCAAAAATGGCCACATATTAAACATTGCCTTGTTACGAACCCTGTTGTTAAGAATGCTCGTTTTGTAAGGGTTCAATAACATAAAAGGAGACGCAAGGCAAAAAGCAGTTTAAAACATTTATTTATACTAATAAATGACTGCACAATCTCACGTCTCTCATGTTCTCACTCTTCCCACAGAAAACTCACATTTTCTCTACACTAGACATACCAAACACTAACAAAAATGAAACAGAACAGTGGCACAATACAAAGAACACAGGCTTGAGTTGAAGCTGATCGGATGTTTAGATGGTCATGACGCGCACGGAGTTTCACCGCTGCGTGTCTCACACTCCTGCACACACCGCTTATATGCTCAGCACGAGCCATCAGAGCAACGAACCACAGGTGCGCAAGGGAGGAGCCTACACTTAAGAAGAGACATTAATTAGATTACAAGACAAACATACACACACAAATACATAGGCAACACCCATAAGGCTGAGGCCGTAACACTTCTCCCCCTAAAGGAAGAATCAGACTTTTTTTTTCCTCTTCTTTCCCTCCTTAGAAGGGGAAAAGAAAACTGATTCTGCATAGAACCAGAGCTTAACTCAATCCACGAGACAACGCATCTGCTACCACGTTATCAGATCCTTTTTTATGACGGATCTCTAAATGATACCGCTGGACCATTAAAGCCCAACGCATCAATCGTTGATTATGGTTGTACATTTTACCCAGAAAAACCAGCGGATTGTGATCCGTATAAACAACGATCGGAGAAGAACTAGACCCCACATAAACATTAAAATGTTGTAAGGCTAACAACATAGCTAAAGTTTCTTTTTCAATCGTTGAATAATTCAACTGATGACTGTTAAACTTAGCTGAAAAGTACGATACGGGGTGGCCTATTTCATCAGCACCCTCCTGCAGCAAGACAGCTCCCACTCCAACCGCACTAGCGTCGACCTCAAGCTGGAATGGACGAGTCACATCTGGAGCAGACAGCACAGGTGCACTACAAAGAAGAGATTTAGCAGAAAGAAATGCCTGCTGGCACTCATTAGTCCAGTCAAAACAAACTTTAGGACTACACAACTTCGTTAAAGGAGCAACCACACTCGAGAAATTTTTGCAAAAAACCGGTAGTACCCAACCATCCCAGGAATCTACGTAGTTCTCTCCTCGTAGTAGGCACTGGGTAACTGAGGACAGCAGTCACTTTTCCGTCCAATGGCCGTACCTTACCGTTTCCCACCTGCTTCCCTAAATAAGTGACAGAAGCCTTAGCAAATTCACATTTTTTCAGATTTAACGTTAAGGAAGCAGCCTCTAACCGACGAAACACGTCATGCAAGGTCAACATGTGTTCAGCCCAGGTAGTCGAATAAATAACTACATCGTCTAAATAGATGTTACAGTTAGGAACGTCACCTAAGACTGTGGACATTAAACGTTGAAACGTTGCTGGTGCGTTTCTCAGACCGAATGCCATGCGTTTATACTGCAGAAAAGAATCGGGGGTTACAAAGGCGGAGATCTTAGAAGCGCGCTCGGTTAACGGCACCTGCCAATAACCTTTCAAAAGGTCTAACTTAGTAATATATTTCGCACCCCCAAGACAATCAATGCAATCTTCCATCCGCGGTAACGGAAAAGCATCAGCCACTGTGATGGAATTTACCTTTCTAAAATCAGTGCAGAAACGTAAAGACCCATCAGCCTTCGGTACCAGAACACACGGTGAGCTCCATGGACTATTACTCGGGACAGCGAAACCATTCTGCAATAAATACTTAACCTCACTTTTCATGGCTTCTCTCAGACTCATTGGGCAACGATAAGCGTGTTGCTTGATCGGTAATGCGCTACCGACCTCAATGTCATGCTGAATGACATTAGTACCCGGAGGAACGTCATTGAACAAACACGGGAAACTGTCTATCAACTTCATTACGTCCTCTCGCTGTTCAGGCGATAGATAGGATAGTTGCTCAGGAAGCAAAGATAAAATCTTAGAGTTTTCAAAACATCCTCCTCCTAAAGCTTCCATGGATACATTCAACCCATCGTCCGCAGTATCGGCAGGCAAAGCATAAGCCAACAATGAAACGCGCTCAGTATTTCCTTTAGTCACCGATTCACTAACCAAATTCTCAGGGTTCTCTTTTGGTTCGACACAAAAATATGGTTTCAACATGTTTATGTGACATAAACGAGTTTTTCGCCTCCGTTCTGGCGTGTGTAAGATATAATCAGTTTCATTCCACTTACTTTTTATCACGTAAGGACCAGAGAAACGCGCAGAGAGAGAAGATCCAGGAATAGGAAGCAACACCAAAACTTTTTCGCCTGGCAAAAAATTACGCATAACTGCTTTCCTATCAAAATGTTTTTTCATTTTCGTTTGTGACAGAGAAAGTGCTTCCTTCGCCACAGCACAAGCATTGTGCAAACGTTCGCGAGTACGTGATACAAAATCAAGGACGTTGGTCTTCACAGACGAACTGTTACCGAGAAATTCTTCCTTTAACATTTTCAAAGGACCACGGACATTATGTCCAAACACAAGCTCTGACGGGCTAAACCCAAGCGAGTCCTGCCGCGCCTCACGTACCGCGAATAACACCAAAGGAACTCCATCGTCCCACTCATTCCCAGTCTCTGTACAGTACTTTCTCAGTGCAGATTTTAATGTTTGGTGCCACCTCTCTAAAGCACCTTGCGACTCGGGATGATAGGCGCTTGATACTACGTGAGAAACGCCAAGAGCCTTTAACGAGGCACGGAAGATACGAGACACAAAATTCGAACCCTGATCAGTTTGGACAGTTTTCGGCAAACCGAATGTTGTAAAGAATTTAGTTAAGGCTTTAGTTACTGTCTTAGCCGTTATGTTGCGTAACGGAATGGCTTCTGGGAACCGTGTAGCCGCGCACATGATTGTCAACAAATATTGACAACCAGACTTAGCCCGAGGAAGTGGACCCACACAGTCAACTAGAACGCGCTCGAATGGTTCTCCAACGGCAGGAATAGGACACAGAGGAGCAGGTGGTACAATCTGATTAGGTTTTCCACTAACCTGACAAATGTAACACGTCTTACAGTGTGTCACAACATCAGACTTTAACCCTGGCCAGAAAAAATGCTGGAGCACCCGGTTATAGGTCTTAGTTATCCCTAGGTGTCCAGACCAAGGATGGTCATGAGCCAGACTTAAAACATGTGATCGAAATTTCGAAGGTACCACGATTTGATGCACCGCATTCCAATCGTCTCGCTGCTCAGAATTTAAAGATCTACTCCATTTACGCATGAGCACATCATCGTTCCAGTAGAACTGGTGATTACGCAGCGACTTTTTGTCATTTTCAACACTCGCACGACATTTTTCTAATGATAAATCATTTCGCTGAGCTTCGATCAGAATTTCACGCGAGATGGGCAAATCAGAGATCAAACTAAGATCAAAGCCATCAGATGCCTTTAAAGTCGTTTTAGTCGAGTCAGGAGAGTCGGGAAGAACATCAGTTTTCAAAATCTGTGAAAAGACAGAATCACAAAGAGTATTACTTTCGTGAATGTCCTGTTTCGCCTGTGCTCGCGTTACAACAGCACTAAACACATTCGGCAAATTTTTACCAAGTGCATCAGCCTGCGAATCATTGCATGGGACATCAACAACTTGTACTACCGGCATTACCTTACCTCCAGCTATGTCATTTCCCATGATAAAATCCACACCTTTCACCGGTAAAGAAGGACGAACTGCAACCTCAAAGCACCCAGATGCCAAATCAGAAGAAACATATACTCGATGGAGAGGAACAGGCACAAAACCCATTTCAATACCCTGCACAATCGCACTGGTATTACATGCCGAATCAGCACAAAAACCCAGAATATCTGATAATATAAAGGACTGAGATCCTCCTGTGTCACGGAGAATTCTTACAGGTTTTCGGCTTTCGACCTTCTCATTTAACGAAACAAATCCATCGAATACGAAAGGCTGAAAACAACTGTCAGGTGTCACAAGAGAACTGACGGATGATGGGACACAGTTTTCACTAGTACTGAACCTCGAGGCTGGAAAGATGAAGAATCTTGTCGCTCTTGTTTGCGTTTTAAAGTACGACACTCAGCTATAACATGTCCCGTCTTGTGACAATAACTGCACTCTCGGTTAAACTTCGGACTGGTTGGAACCCATTTATTTCGTGAGTCGGAAAGATTTTCATTTTCCTTTAATGAGGAACCCCCACAGTCAGACGGACGCTTTGCAAACACAGTTTTATGCATTAATGCGTACTCGTCAGCTAACACGGCAGCCTGTTGTACAGTGCTGACTTTCTGTTCATTTAAATACAACGCAGTACGTTCGGGAACACAGTTCTTAAATTCTTCAATCAGCAAAAGTTCTCGCAAAGAATTATAGTCAGTTACCCTGCACGCCTTGATCCACCGATCAAATAAAATGCCCTTTTCGCGAGCGAACTCGACATACGTTTGAGACATGCCTTTGTTCGTAGTGCGAAATCGTTGTCGATAGTGCTCAGGAACTAATTCATACGCTCGTAATATTGCAGTTTTCACGGCATCGTACTGTACGCTTTCATCTACCGAGAGAGATGCACACACCTCTTGTGCCTTACCTGAGAGTTTACATTGTAACATTAGTGCCCAAACCTCGTTTGGCCATCTTAAGGCAACAGCAATTCGTTCAAAAGCTTGAAAATATGCCTCAACTTCCCTCTCACGGAAGGGTGGAACAATAGATATATTTTTAGCCGCATCAAAATGTGTCGAAAACGGCGCTACAGACTCAGATCCCACATCAGAGGGCACAGAATTAACACCCGAAGTGGATTGACCAGCAGATGTCTCAGAATTAACCTCCAACCGAGATGTTTTGACGATAGATTTTTTAGGTACCTCTGAAGCAGCCTGCAACTCCAACTCCCGCAATCGCACCTTCATATCAGCGTCAATTCGGTACATTTCAATCTGATGCTTCAAATCATCTTGTCTCGCCTGAGCTTTATCCTGAATTTCTAACTGTAACCGTGCTAAACGTAGCTTTAAACGGGAATCTGTACGCAAACCTGATGATTCTGCGGACAGCGACAAAGGTTCAAATTTAGGTAGTGAAAAAGACGGACGTACCTCCGCACCAACCCCGATCACTGGAGTAACTGGAACACCACTCGTTACACGTAAGGGCGGACTTCCTGCAGCTGGTATCGCCAACTCCGCTGCTGCAGTAGGAACAGCCTCAATAGAAGAAAATACCCCTTTATTAATCAGACTAGTCACTAAACAAGCTTTCAACTCTTCCTTACGAAGTGTTCTAGAGATAGAAATCTCATAATGTTGAGCAATAAGAAACAAATCATTTTTTCGACATGTCTCTAAAGCTTCAACACTAGGTTGATCTAAAAATTGACTGAGCTCAAACGTTGCCATCTTTATAAAAAAAAACGAAAAGAAAAACACGCAAAAGCAATCAGGATAATCCAACACCCTCTGGACCTACCTACCTAGCCATTAATCTAAATAATACCCTACCTAGTCTTCAGAGGGTACCGATTAAGAGATCGCTCTCTCCCCCGGAATACCTCCAAAAACAACAAACTAAAATAATAAAGCAAAACAATAAACAGTAAACCGTCGTCAGAACTGGCGCTAAGCACAGCCCTGCTGGCTTACTCTAACTAACCAGAGGATATTGGTCACCTGAATTAAATTAGATCAATCAAATTGCCACTACTCAAACACATATCTTGGACGAGCCCCCAATTATGTTACGAACCCTGTTGTTAAGAATGCTCGTTTTGTAAGGGTTCAATAACATAAAAGGAGACGCAAGGCAAAAAGCAGTTTAAAACATTTATTTATACTAATAAATGACTGCACAATCTCACGTCTCTCATGTTCTCACTCTTCCCACAGAAAACTCACATTTTCTCTACACTAGACATACCAAACACTAACAAAAATGAAACAGAACAGTGGCACAATACAAAGAACACAGGCTTGAGTTGAAGCTGATCGGATGTTTAGATGGTCATGACGCGCACGGAGTTTCACCGCTGCGTGTCTCACACTCCTGCACACACCGCTTATATGCTCAGCACGAGCCATCAGAGCAACGAACCACAGGTGCGCAAGGGAGGAGCCTACACTTAAGAAGAGACATTAATTAGATTACAAGACAAACATACACACACAAATACATAGGCAACACCCATAAGGCTGAGGCCGTAACATGCCTAAAATATTATATATTATTATTATTTTCCACTTTTACCAAGTTAAATCTTTTAACCAGCATCAGTCCTCATCATAACTACCAAAAATGTATTCAATTTCAGGATTTTAACCCTTTAATTAGCAGTTTTGTTTGCGAAACCATCGATTTGTATAAGAGGAAAAAACACAAAAATTCAATTATTTTCAATAAACTAAATGCAAAGAGAAAACTTTAGATTTGGATTATCACAGTCCCACTTTGCAAAAAATCCCACTTAGCGCGTTAGAGACCAAAAATGGCCACCTATTAAACATTGCCTATTGCCTAAAATAAGGTGCATTTCCACCCATAGGGAATACATATGGGTCTGAGGGAAACAGCATTTCAATCTTCTTTATGTTCTGTACATGGAGTAAGAATTGACAATAAATTGAAATTGAATTGAATTGAATTGAATTGAATTGAATATGTAGTGACGTCATCTGGTGGAATACACTATATAATGCAAATATAATGCTTTTGCTTCAAAATGAAAGGATGTTTGTGCAAAAATCATGTTTCATGTATTACTGACAGCCTCAGATTTAAACAACGTTTTAATGGGTTTCAATGGGCCATTTTTGGTCTTTATGGTGCTGAGTGGTACTATTTGATCTACACAGTGTGTGTTATACATATTTTGCAAAATGGGATCACATTTTTTACATGTATCCAAAAAGTCACAATTTTGCCAAATTTCATACCATTTGCATTAAAACAGCCAAAATGGTCAAAGAAATTAAACTGCAAAAGACCAAAAATGTCCCTAATGCAGCATAAGGGTTAAAGATTTTGTTAAATGCATTATAAAAGTATTGTTGATGCATCAATTATGCACCTTGTAATGCTTTATATAGTCTCATTAGTAATTGTAACTACGGTTATAAAATATTTGTCTATAATAATTATCTAATCTTTGAACATATCTTTTAAAAAAAGTATAATACAATAAAACACATGACAAACAACTAATTTCATAATCTACAAATATTATAATGCATTTGTAATGCATTTTAACTTGGTTGCAATTATTTATGAAAATATTTAATGCATTATAATGCACATTATGCATAGCCTTTAGAATTCATCATGCATAGGGGTTTTAGTGTTACCAAAATATTAACAACATTTTTAGTCTTCACGAATGTTACCAGAATCAAACCTTGTGATAATAATTTAGTTCCATTATTTTCAGGTAATTATGAAAATGGGCTCCTGACTCCTAACCCAACGGTTTCTGCTTCCAGAAGACAGCTTTAATTGGGCGTTATAAACAGGTGCATGTGACACACAGCAGTCCCTGAGACGGATGATGCATGTGGGAAGAGATGAGGTTTATTTATGGCCATATATGCGACAGTCATCAACAGATTGACAGTTATGTACACAGTCTGTGCAATTTTTGCATTGACCCTCACCATTATAAACAAACAAGATTTTTTTTTTTTTTTTTTTATAAAAGCGGACATAATTTAGCTGATTTAAAACCTGATTCTTTACAAATACATTTACAAATGTATAAAAATGACATTGCTCTACAGTCGTACATGCCACAGGACAGTCAAAAAAATAGTCCATCCATTCACATGGATCGAATAGGGTCGAATTTTATTTTATTTGATTTATTTTTCTTATTTTCTTTTTAAATTCTATCATTCTATCAAGCACTTCTATCAAGACCAGTGCAGATTTCTTTATTTCAAAACAAACTAAAGCAATAATAAGTGAGGTATGTTCAATTTGCTCAATTTATCCCTCTTTTAAGTTCCACAGAAAAATCATTTAAATTCTGACAGAAATATAATTTTCCGTTATTCCTTTAAAACTATGCCTGTAAAAGTTAGTGTGCTTACTAAATGTAATTGAAGTCAAGTCACTTTCATTTATATAGGGCTTAGATTGTTTTAAAGCAGCTTTACAGTGATAATGGAAATTAAAGTAACAGCGATTGTTTTGGCTTAACAGCAGTTCTGGAATAAAGTTATTGTCCAGCTAAAGTTAGTTTTGATTGATTCACTTCTGTTGCAAAGATCATTAACTTAAGGGCCGCTTACAGGACAACGTTCTTACAGAAACCCCTTAATGTGCTCTGGCCCATTTGCACAACAACAGTGCCTGGTGGCTCGAGAATGCAAACCTTGAAACAGGTTAAACATTTTTTGAAACGTGTTGTTTTTTTTTTTGTTTTTTTTTTTTGGAAAAAAATTCTGAAACGTCATCTCCATGTAAATTTCAAATTTAAGCCATTACGAATAATTGACCTATGGCTAAGCCACGCCCCCTCCACTCACTCGGACAAACAGTCAACATTCGGGGACAGGCACTATGGCAGGTGTCACAGTAAGAAACATTTCACAGAGGCAATTTTTGGAGACAGAAAGATTATATATCATCTCGAAGTCACCTAAAGGGCCTTAACTATGCATTGGAGGGTTATATTAATAATTTTATTGTTGATAAGGTTGATGAAAAGCTTCAGCTCCAGGCAAAAATGTTCAGGTCACAGTGTAAACGTAATGACCCCGCATATCATTGCCATCACCGTTTGGTGCTACAGTATTTACATGAATCATTCAGCACAACATTGTTAACATTTGTTATCTCGGTTATTTACAGATATGTTAAAGGGTGCCATCTGACATAATGAATCAAATCCTATTCCATATTCCATAACAGATGGGGGCAGTATACCTCCAGAAAATGAGTTGTGCTCCTACCATCGCGCATGTTATTCAAATCATTCGACATGATAGTAAAAGGTTGGAAGGCCGAATTTTCACAAGGAGCATTTGGAGATTTTTAGAGATCAGAGACTCAATGAACAACATCTCAACAGTAAATGATGAAGACCGCCTCATACTGTAGATCCCTGTCTCAAAAACAAGCTGGTGCATTTCGACAATATGGGAAAATAAAAGCTTGGGAAAGTATTTGAAGTTTATGGTATTCGTTTTGTTCATATTACACTTTTATTGTTAGTTTGAATTAATTTGACAGACAGCATTCCCTGATGTTGATCAACCTAGCGCCATTCAGAGCTGCCAACTCTCACGAATTCACCTTGAGACACATGCAATTAACACTTAGCAAGCAGGTTAGTTAAGCTCTCAGATTCTGTCAATTTTATTACGCAATTCAAAGAATAAATACCATTTTGATCCTTGTACATGTTACACCACAGATCCCTAGCGCACGTGAACCGATCGTCTATTCTAGCTAATGGAAAAAATTAACACTTCGTTGAAATGAATGAACGAACTCTGTTGAAAGATACATTATGCTACAACTTACCAAAATGTATTCCTCATGCATAATGTCGACCAATCATTTTTTGAACTCTTCCCTGAACTGAAATGAAGTAGTGGGCTGTATTTGACATCATTGCACTTATTTCTTCTCATTCTTTTGATGCGTGTAGCTCATTTTTTGGATATTTTTACCTCAATTATTCCATATGGCACCTTTAATGATGCAAAGTGACATGATGTAAAATGCAGCTAGAAGCTAACGTCAACGTTTTGTAATGTTAGGCTAATGTTTGCCTAACTTTTACGTTCAAATAAGATAACGTTCAAATATGTTGTTGACTTAACTTAGAACAGATGTAGACATCCTTGTTTAATTTATCCACGTGAAGTTGGTGTTGTGGTCTACCGCATAACTTGATCGGATAACTTAATCCAGAGCAGACACTTATCATCTCGGTTGAGATGTCTCTTGGGAAAGGGTAAAAAAAAAAAAAAAAAAACACACACTGTTGTAAAATATATCGACAGCGCAATAATTTTAATAGACAAACATAGAACTGCAATCAAGGCATTTGTTGATCGGAAATATATTTTCGCTAAGAAGATGGGACGTAATGAAAAGCCTGTGGTCGTTGTGGTTTCTCCTTTGGTCGCACTCGTGGAGAAGTAAGTAAAAGAAGCAACACTCGTTATTTAACTTCTAAAATAAGTAAGTTCTGTAGTTGAAAACTGCACTATGCAAAGGAGTTGACTTACTGCGTTGCTCTGATTGGTTATAGGTCTACCGACTATCCAATTGAGTGCAGGAGGAGGAGTTTCAGACTCATATTCTCACTAGAGGCTATTGTTCTGTAGGACAACGCATTCTCACCCCAAGGCGTCACCTTTGACCATGCTTCAATATTTGACGTTTTAGGCGACCTTTAGCGTCACTTACATGACGCGATCCTACGGCGTCATCTAACTGACGCTAAAGGAAAGCGTCAGTTAGAGGACGCGGTTAGGTTTAGGTGTGGGGTGGGGGTAGGGTACACGCGATCCTAGGGCGTCATCTAACTGACGCTAAAGGGCGCCTAAAGCGTCAGATATTGAAGCATGTCCAAATGCTTCCCAAGGCGTCAGTTAGGTGACGCCTTGGGAGTGAGAATGGGCTGTGTAGGAAGGTACTGCAACATTTGTTCTTCACTACTGTATGTAAACCTCTGTTCGAATGGAGGAAGGGTTTCCCATTCTCTATTCTAAAGCAGTATAAGGGTCTTTCTGGATCCAAACATATACAGTATGTGGTTATCTAGCCAAAAACTGAATATATATGGAGTTGTTATTCAATATATCATATTCCTATATGATATAAGGTATACACTTATCAGTTAACTATACTTTCCTCCTAATCTTGCTATACCATCTGAGACAAAGATGCCAAAAAAACTTGAGAGATACTTGTCTCCCTCAGCGCTGGGTCATTGTTCATAAAAAAATGTTAATTGCTAGAAGGACTGGATTTTTGTCCACGTTTTTTTTCCTGTCAGAGGAACACAATAAGCTGAGATGACTGCAAATCCTGCCTTGTCATGTTTCACCATGTGCACTTACAGTACATGATGGCTGTAACCAATATTTATGTTCTTGTGGATTCTTGACCTCAGAGGAGAACTGCTATTGCTTCTGAACACAGAGAAGTAAATACCACATGAATTCACTAACAAGATCTAAAAGACCATAATGCTGAGGGCTGTAAGAACGAGTATAATGAAATTGATTTATTGAGCATGCTCTTACAGAGTTAACTCCTTGTGTTTTTATGGTTTACAAAACAAGCACTTCTCACCTGCTATTTTACAGTGTTTTATGTACAATTGACTATAATTAAGCTTTAATAAATTAAACAAGTAATTTGAGCTTTTTCTTTCATCATCAAACATTGTGCCAATGGAAGGCACATCAATTTTCATCAATTTCCATAATCTTTTCCATAAAATGTGGTATTTTTTTGATTAATACATTTTTCTGTATTTCAGTCTGTCATTATCATGTTTGTCATGTTGTATTTTAACATAGTAGCTGAATTTGTTGCATATTGCAAAATTAACATAAGTAAAATGCTAAATTGGGTCGCCGTGCTTCTGTGAACATAATTGCTGTTAAAGGAGTAGTTCACTTAAAAAAAAAAAAAAAAAAAAAAAAAAAACACTTTTGCTGATAATTTACTCACCCCCATGTCATCCAAGATACCCATGTCTTTCTTGCTTCTGTCGAAAAGAAATTAAGTTTTTTGATGAAAAAATTCCAGGATTTTTCTCCATATAAGGCACTTTACTGGTAACCAAATGGTTCAAGCTCCAAAAGACAGTTTCAGAGCAAACTGCAAACTGTTCAAAGGGCTTTAAACAATTCCAGACAATGAATAAGGGTCTTATCAAGCGAAATGATCGCTAATAAAAAAAATAAAAAAAAACCAAACAAAAAAAGTTTAACTTTTTTCCCGGGAAAAGATTTGTTCAGTTTGGAGACGGGACTCAGATCTATTATCCTTGTGTGTGTTTTTGGTCTTTTTTTTTTGAAGGATGACAAGCTGGAAGGACAACATGCCAAAATTAAATGGGAGTAACAAGGCTATTTTTAAAATGTAAGGAGTAGAGATAATTGCGTGAAAATGTAAAAAGTATTGGTTGAAAAAGAATTACTTCAGTAAAGCATAGATACCCCAAATTTCTACTTGAGTACAGTAACAAAGTATTTGTAGTTCATTACTTGACACCTCTGCCTGTCATAATAAAACGTTAAGTAACCTCTGAGAAGCCTATCTGAATTTGTGTCTTGTAATATAACACATTTCTATAAAGGAGGCATAGCATAGCATTGACATTAATAAGGCATCTTTGAGTAAACTTTGAGTATCTGTTTGCTGGGCTGAGTGTCCTGTTTTTTTGGTAATCAAAATATGGTTACCCTACGCTATATAAATAAAGGTAACTTGACTTTTTTTTTACAGAAGCAGACTCATGAGATGGATTTGGAAGTGAACAGGAGTTTATTGACAACAGAGCGGGAACAGAATGCAGGTAAGCGATATGAAGAATGATAATTTGGAGAGCGGTGCGCAGGTGATGAGTAGAATGGTTCTTCTAACAGATATGAAGACTGATGGTGGGTGAGATGGATGACAGGAACGGGGAGCATCGAATACAATGGAGAAACAGAGGAGAGGAAAGACGAGACGCTAGAGATGGAGAATCGGGATTGGAGGTCGTAAGGTAAGTAATTTTCTTCATGTGCACGGGACTGGACAATGAACAGTGGTAAGGAGTGTGTTTTTATCAGCGCAGTCTCATCAGAAAGATGTCTAACTGACGTCTTGGGACCATATGTCAACATCCGCCATTTTAGGGTACCCTTTTAAAGTCGGTTAAATGACGTTATCGGATCCTAACCCTACCTCAGACCTAAACCTACCCCTAAACCTAATTGACGTTAAAGGTAAAGCATTAGTTGTATGACGTCCCAGGATCGTCATGTAACTGACGTTAGGGTACCCTAAAACGGCGGATGTTGACGCATGGTCAAAAGACGTCCCAAGACGTCAGTTATATGACGTCTTGGGATGAGACTGTGTTATCTTTATAGTTTTAGTGATAAGGTGCAGGTGTGTGTGATTTGGAATTCAGATGAGTGCGCTGGGATTGGCTGGTGGGAGAGCCTGGCTGATCTGTTAACAAACTTGTGGTTTTTAAAGCAATAGAATGCAATGGAGTAGGTATTTGTCCACTCTTCTTTCATGCCATTTCTTGCCATAGATCTCAGATTGTTTTGGAAAATAATGACTCTTCTGTAAACTCAAATTTTGTTTTGCCTTTCGATTCTCGACCACTTATCGCTTACAGAATAGCTGAATAGCTATTCAAGCATAAGTGCATCTAGACAATTTGATGATATTTCACTATGAACCACAGAGAGAAAAGAAAGTCCATTCTCCGATCGAAAGAAAAATGCTTGACAGAATAATGATTTTTTTTAAACTTTTTTTTTTATTCATAAAAGAAAAATGGATTACAAATCGCCCAAAATTTGAAGAAGCACAGCAGATTTGAAAATTGATAATAATACAAAAGGTTTTTGAGCAGCAAATCATCATATTAGAATGATTTCTGAAGGATCATGTTACACTGAAAACTGGAGTAATTATTCTGGAAAATCAGCTTTGCAGCAATAACAACATTTTAAAATATAATCAAATAGAAAACAGGTTTTGACTGTATTTTAATCAAATAAATGCAGCCTTGCAAAATGTAGAACCATATAGTGCACATGATTTACATTCTTTCCCTTTTTATCACTTATTTATTTTTTGCAGTTTAAGTTATTAAACTGACGACTGCACAATACCAGCTTAACTTTCAAGACAAAGCCACATCAGAAACCGGTTACAGCAGAGGTGTGAATATTATTCAGTAGTGGTATTATGAGAATGTCAGCCTAAGAAAAAAAAAAAAAAAACATTTCTGTCACAGTCGGCTGAAGCAGAGAGGAGATGGAGCTGGATCTATTCAGTAGTTTCTATTTATTTACAAACTTAAACTTAAACATAAAACTGAGGTTCTCGTGATACTTGGCTTTCAAAAACAAGGACCGAACAACAAACCAAAATTGAGAGATTAGAATAACTGGGTAATAACTAAGTACTAACCCTGAACCAACCTCTAATCCTAACCTTAACTCATGTAGCCTAGTTAACTTATATTACCCAGTACTGTCTTATACCCAACACTGTAAGTACATGCACTGTAAAATAAAATGCAACCCAGAAATCAGGCTCAATATATACAAACACAAACCAATGAAAGAAAAGAAAAAAAATGCACATGAAAACAATACCTAACAAATGAAACCGATCAGGCAACAGTGCTACTAAATCATTTCACAATACAACTTCCACTCAAACCCCAACAAAATGTGACAACCTCAGTCTGCCGACATCGAAATTTCATTGAGTCCCAAATAATGGGGAATAAAAATGGGGCCTGCCTTGAATGATTTTTTGCTTCAGAAATTATGAAGCAGAGGCAACAGAACGGGAAATAATGATCTAGACCAGTGATTTATGATTTATTTAATGATTTATCACTTGGGTTAATTAGACGATGAGTTGAATCAGGTGTGTTTGAATAGGGAGACAAAGAAAATGAGGAGTCTTGGTTGTCATTCAGGAGGTTGAAGAACACTGATCTAGACAATGCGTATTATCTTTGCTTTATGTGAATATTTGCCAAGCGCTGACATTTTACAATAGAAGTACACAAATAATCATGTATTAAAGGAATAGTTCTCCCAAAAATTAAAACTCACCCTGTTCACTGACCCATATTTATGTGAATAAAAGCCTAAATTTAATATGTTAATCATATAAAGCAATCGTGTCTTTTCAGAAAATGTAGAATAAGCCACTTAGTTCATTTGTGGCACTGTCACATAAGAAACTATTTATACCGCTCAATACTGTATGATGATGGTTTTATAAATATTTGGTCTTAATGGGTTTACATGTTGTCTTAGCCATTTGTATTCTTCTTCACCATTTAATTTGTGTAGGTCTTAAATGTGTATAGGTCTGCCTGCCATGGGCAATCACATGACAGGAATCAGGAGTAGAACAAAGGGGGCAGCATGGGCAACCCACTGGGCATTATCAAATGCGCTTGGTGATCACCGAACCTAGACTGTGTGGAGTTTTATTCGTATCACGTTTTCAGTTACAAGCATTTTGACTCACTATCACTTGGATTTTATAAACACTGTTGGACACTTGCATAAGTCATTCATACTGTTTTAGGGTGTGGTGTTATGGACTCTGCTTTTAATGGCCCGAGGTTTACTGGTTTCACTGTGTTTTAAGTCTCTTGTGAACATTGTAAATGCATAATTTCTTTTCACTTTTATACGCCGTCTGCCAGTGTATAATAGATTCCCTTTCAAGGGAACCTCGAGCTGCGTTAGAACACGGTGGAAACGCTCTGCGTGATTATGTTTTGAAGCACATGTAAAATCAGTCCAATGGAAACCCGAAAAGTCAAGGCGGGTGACGTCATAGACCAGGAAACTATAAAAGCACCCCTGAAGTTTGTCTGTGCTGTTGCCAGTTAAATATTTATTGTCCAGCTGAACATTATGAGATTGGAAATAAAGAAGAGTGTTTTTTTTTTTTTTTTTTTTTTTTTTTTTTTTTTTTTTTAGATTAAATGTATCTTAAAACAGAAAAAAAAACAAAAAAAAACCTCTTTATCTCAGCCTCCCCGTTGAGGACTGTGGTTTTTTCCTTATCTCCACACTGAGGTGTCGAGATTGTGTAATAAAAACCGCTTTGTATTTTATGTGTTTAATCCCCAGATGTCTAACTATAGTAATGTTTGGGTATTAAGTAATAGTAATAGTATAATCATAGTATGACAATGCCTCGGGTTAAAGAGACGCTTGCAAACTTTCTCTCTCCCGAGTCGGTCGGTGTCATCGCTATTAAAGGGTTAGTTCACCCAAAAATGAAAATTAAGTCATTAATTACTCACCCCCATGCTGTACCAACCCCGTAAGACCTTCGTTCGTCTTCGGAACACAAATGAAGATATTTTTGATTAAATTTGAGAGCTGTATAACTACCACATTGGCTCCTAAAGGACTGCCTCTTGACGGCCCAGAAAGTCAATGAAGAAAATGTTTAAATATCCCAAGTGACTACCGTGGCTCAACTATATGTTTATCAAGCGACGCGAATACTTTTTGTGCGAAAAAACAAACAAACATAACGAGTTTATTCGACTATTTCTTTTCTTCCTTGTAGGCCAGAACGAGACTTCCTTAGATTTCCACGACGCATGCGCGAGAATTGCGATCTGCTCACACCAGCTTACACCACTTCAGATCGCAATTCTCGCGCATGCGTCGTGGAAATCTAAGGAAGTCTCGTTCTGGCCTACAAGGAAGAAAAGAAATAGTCGAATAAACTCGTTATGTTTGTTTGTTTTTTCGCACAAAAAGTATTCGCGTCGCTTGATAAACATATAGTTGAGCCACGGTAGTCACTTGGGATATTTAAACATTTTCTTCATTGACTTTCTGGGCCGTCAAGAGGCAGTCCTTTAGGAGCCAATGTGGTAGTTATACAGCTCTCAAATTTAATCAAAAATATCTTCATTTGTGTTCCGAAGACGAACGAAGGTCTTACGGGGTTGGTACAGCATGGGGGTGAGTAATTAATGACTTAATTTTCATTTTTGGGTGAACTAACCCTTTAACCCCAACGTTACCCACAGCCATCATAAATAATGAATACATTTTTATCAGGCAGCCCTGGTGGGTAAAGTATATAAGGACATGGATGAATGTGAGGGGTGACTCTCTGAGGAGGGTTGCAGCGCTGATAGTTCGGTTGTTTCCCGCTGGTGGCCACAGAACTATATGTGTATATGTTTTTTTTTTTCTGATATAAAAATAAAGGGAAAATAAAGATTTAAATATGTCTGTTCTTCTGGACGCTCCACTTTCAAGAAGACTAAGAAATAAGCCATTCATCGGCGTTCCAGAGGTTTCTTCCTCACCAATCTAATGTTCCTGAGACTGGTGGGCAGGAGCAGTCTCGACCTATTAAGCTCCTCGCAGCACAAAGTGCAAAACAGTCAGGCTTCTATGGGTAGTCCCCTCTGGGGTAGGGACGGTTTTGAGAAATCGTTTCTCCTCAGTGCCCTTTGGGGTGCGACTCTCTGAGGAGGGTCGCAGCACTGCCAGTTCGGTTTCCCTGCCAGTTCGTCGTTTCAGGGCACCAAGGCATCAGTGTCCCCAAAAGAGCGTTCAAATAAGAAAAAAGAAGAGCAGTCAGTTCGGTTTCCCTGCTGGTTCGCCGTTTCAGGGCGCCGAGGTGCCTGCTTTTTCCAACGATCCTCTGAGGGGAGTCGTAGGAACTAAGCTAGTTAGAGGTAGGCAAGATCTGAGGACTGTTGACATCTCTAATAAAGCTGAGACAAGAAGTCCTGTAACAAAAAAAAAAAAACAAGGCTATGAGGCTTCTGAGGGCTCCTCCAGGGTAGGGAATGTTTTGAGAAATCGTTTTTCCTCGGCAACCTCTGGGGTGTGACTCCCTGAGGAGGGACTCAGCGCTGGCAGTTTGGTTGTTTCCTGCTGGTTCGCCGTTCTGGGCACTGAGGTGTCAGCGTCTCCATACGATCCTCTGAGGAGGGTCGTATAATGGTCAGTTCGGTTGTTCCCTGCCGGTTTGTTGCTTCAGGGCACCGTAGTGAATGTGCAACCAAAGGATGGTTTTGAGAAATCGTTTTTCCTCTGGGGTGCGACTCTCTGAGGGGAGTCGCAGCGCCGTCAGTTCGGTTGTTCCCTGCCGTTTATCCGTTTCAGGGCACCGAGGTGTTGGCGTCCCCAAACGGTCCTCCGAGGAGGGTTGTAGAACAGTCAAGTCGGTTGTTCCCAGCCGGTTATCCGTTTCAGGGCACCGAAGTGGATGTTCAATCAAATCCAGAGGCCAGTCTCGAGAGACTGGTACCCTTAGTAGATTTTCTGGCAGCGTAGAAACTTCTGCCACATATATCTCATTGGGTCCTGCAGATTATAGAATCGGGTTACAGAATTCAGTACGGTTCTCGTCCTCCCAGATTTCTAGGGTCCTCCTCTCATTGGTGGACCCCAAGCAGGCTTTGGATATGGAGCAGGAAGTACTGACACTTTTGCAAAAGGAGCTGTAGAAAGGCTTCCTCCTCCCAACAGACAGCCATTACTTCGTTGTTTCAGAAAGAGGATGAGGGAGTTTCCTGAGGTTTGCTTTCGGGGGCGAAGCATACCATTATTGGGTTCTCCCATTCGGCCTATGTTTTTTTTACCCCACACCTTTACAGTATGCGTGGATGCATCTCTGACTCCTCTGGACTCCAGGGCATTCACGTATTATACTACATCAATGATTGGTTGATCCTAGCTCAATCTAAGTTCATGGCAGTCCGGCTTCGAGATGTCGTTCTGTCTCATTTAAGGGTTTGCCTCTCAACGCCAACAAAAGTGTGCTCCGAGGACCACTTTTCTAGGTGTAGCGATTCTCACATCCATAATGGGGTATATCTAGACCAGTCACTCACTGTGAAACAGTTTCGGACTGGTGGGTCTCTTGGCAGCTGCGTCCAACGTAATTACTTTTGGCCTTCAGTACATGAGACTCCTGCAGTGATGGCTCAGGACCAAGGGCTTTCTCCGAGGGGAAATACGTTTTCGCATGATCAATGTCACGCGGCTATGCCTTTGTGCTTTGGTCATGTGGAAGAACCTTGGTTCCTCGCCCAGGCCCAATGTTGGGGGCTTCTTGTCGACGCATATTGCTATCGACCGATGCTTCCCTCACAAGTGGGGGTGATCATGAGTGGTTGCTCAGCGAATGGCGGACAACACACTGATGGTCTCGTATATCAGAGCAGATATCCTGTTGAGGCAGGGGCCGAGGCCCAGGGGGATTTTAGGCTTCACCCCGAGGTGGTGGAGCTTCTTAGGGAGAACTTTGGTCAAACTAAAGTCAAGTCGACTTTTCACATCGTTTGTACCACACACTGCTCTATATGGTTCTCCCTCAGGCAGCCAGCTCCTCTCGGACTGGATGCGATGGTGCAGGTGTGGCCGAGGCTGCAACTGTACGCATTTCCCCTGATATCTATGCTCCCGGGGGTTCTGGAGAGGGTTCTCTGGGAAGGGGCTCATCTGATACTAGTAGCCCCTTACTGGCCGACTCGAGTTTGGTTCTCAGACTTTATGTCATTTCTGGACTGCTCACTCATGGAGATTCCGCTCGGGAGGGACCTGCTATCCCAGGCAAGGGGCACAATATTTCACCCTTGAACGGAGTTGTGGAAACTGTTGGCCTGGCCTCTAGGAGGCCCGGCTCATAGAATCCAGTCTCGACTGAGGTCTTTGAGACCATTCTCCATTCCAGAGAGGGAACGAGAGCTGCGTTCGCCTGCCATGATCGACTTGCTTCACTTTGAATCGAGCTAAGGCAAGTAGAGAGTTTTGAACACTGGCTGGTTATGAATTTTCTCAAATATGTATTTTGGATCATTTTTAGCCCCCAAAAAGCAACGGACTGCAGCTTTAAAGATTTTAAAATAAAGCTACTGTTCACAAAATATGCTTATAATAATACTATAATAACAATCCTTTTTGGAAAGGATAAATCTAAAGCAATATTTTTATTTATTTTTTTCGGAAACACTTTATTTTGATGGTCCCTTTTGAACAGTTTGTTGACTGTAAGTAACCTTGCAACTACATGTCAGCTAACTCTCTTTCGAGTATTAATAGATAAAAAAATAAACGAATAAATAAAAAAAAACTTTGCTGATAATTTACTCACCCCCATGTCATCCAAGATTTCACATGTCTTTCTTTCTTCAGTCGAAAAGAAATTAAAGTTTTCGATGAAAACTTTCCAGGATAATGCACTTTACTGGTAACCAAATGGTTCAAGCTCCAAAAGACAGTTTCAGTGCAAACTGCAAACTGTTCAAAGGGCTTTAAACGATTCCAGACAATGAATAAGGGTCTTATCAAGCGAAACAATCGCTCATTTAAAAAAATAATAATAACAGTTTAAGTTTTATAAGCTCAAATGGTCACCTTGCTTTGTTATGTGATGCGAGTTTGTGACTCCTGTTTGAACTCGTTTATCAAAATGAATGAATCTTTGAATGAACCAAATGACCCGAAAAAAGATTAGTTCATTTTGATAAATGAGTTCAAACAGGAGAGTCACGAACGCGCATCACAGAACAAGACGACCATTTGAGCTTTTAAAACATAAACTTTGTTATATATATATATTTTTTTTTTTTAAATGAGCGATTGTTTCGCTTGATAAGACCCTTATTCGTCGTCTGGAATTGTTTAAAGTCCTTTGAACAGTTTGCAGTTTGCACTGAGTGTGTAAAACTTTTTTAATGAGAAATAAATTACCGATTGCACCTTTAAACCCTTTCACATTTTATTTATTGCATTGTGGGCAGCACTGTCTCCCTTCCCCCAACACTTTTCAGTTGAGATTGATGACAAGAGAACGTTAGTGCACTCACTTTAAAACTAATCACCAGCTGCCAATCTTACACTGGAGCCTGAAGCCCCCGGTGGCCCTCGGCAGTAAATAACACATTCTGTCTGACTCCCACTTCTTGTCCCATGGCCAATTTAATTCTTCCACTGTCTCTTCTGTTTGCTTTGCATTCACTAGTGTAATACCTCTCTGTCTACCCCCCCCCCCCCCTCCTTCTTCCGGTGCAATTGTTGAGCGAGTGTGTGCGTGGTGCAGAGCAGACTGGTGTCAGTGAAAAAATTCCTCTTCTTTCTCCTTATCTTTTTTCCCCATTGTTTATTGTCTGATTTGTTATTTAGTTTGTTATTTAGTTTGAGGACCGTGTGTGATCCATTATTTGGAGGCATGTATGCCCAGCAAACACAGGGTTTTTAGTTCACTCACGAGAATCCTTTAGGTGGCGTCTGCGGTGAGCACCGAACAATGTTGTTTGGCCGTTGTGGAAGTGGTGGGACATGCTAGCGTTTTGTCCACTTCTAGAATGAACCAGTGTTGTGTACTTAAGACTCGGATTCGGTCTCGAGACCATATTTTAACGGTCTCGGCCTTGTCATGGACTCGTGTGCATTTTGAGTTGGAACTGACTCGTAACATATTAGGATTCCAAGTCCCATTCAAAATTTGTCATGACTATTACTGTATGTTAATATTTCTTTAAATTGTTGTTTGATTGAAACATCCAATGATTGCTGACTTCCTTGTGAGCAACTGCGCATGACTTGAGACTATAACGTTCGCGGCGCGCAAATGCAGCACCCAGGTCAGATGTGATGTGGAGCCTCTAGCTCAACTATGTATTGAAAATGTCTGCCTTATGATCCATACTTCAGTTTGCATATAAGAGCCACACAGATTCTGTGTTCAGTAGGGTTGGGTATCGTTTGAATTTGAATGATTCTGATTCTGATTCCGATTCCTTGTTTCGATTCCGGTTCCTAACGATTCTCGATTCCGATTCTTTTAAGAGGCAGGGTCAAAAAAGTTTAGCTGACCTTGCAAACCAACGTCCTTTGTGAAGGAAATAATCCTTTCTGAAGGAAATACTCCTTCTGTAAAAATACTCCTTTTGTCACAAATTTTGCATTTTGCCGAGATTTCTTTATTTTTAGAAAAGTGAAGCCACACTTTGGATCGCCGATGTAAGGTACTCATGTTCGACTCGTGCGGTTATGCCAACACTTCCGGTAGACGCTTCTTCGTTGGTGTTGTTCAGCGGTTTCTCCTTCCGCTCGGCGGACTGTGAATATCGAAACTAGGAATCGAAATTTTAACTTTTGAACGATTCCGGGAAAAACAAAAAGTTAGTCTCGGTTCTAATCGATACTCGATTCTCGATACCCAATCCTAGTGTTCAGTAATGTTATGTGACAGAGCACTTGATTGTAATAATTGTAAGTCATAATTGTAATAAAATTACCTTTACACCACAATGTGGCCTTTTTACCATTACAGTTTACAATATTCCATGGTATATTTGGTTTACTGTTTGAGTATGGTGCTAATTTTATTTTTGCCACCAACTACATATTCTTGAAGATACCTTTTAAGTCTGGTTTCAGACTCAACCTAAGGTTATCCAGCCTCTCTGATCACGACTCGGACTCGACTCTATTTGGTCTCGGACTCGACTGTCTTTGGTCTCGGTCTTGACTCGGACTTGACCCTCTATGGTCTTGGCCTCGACTCGGACTTGAGTGAGCTGGTCTCGACTACAACACTGGAATGAACAACTCAACAGTGTTTTTTCTGGATAGTGTAGACAAGGCGAATGTGTTGGTAGAGAATGTGTTGGGAATTGTTATTGATAGCGAATTTATTTCAGTTCTCCCACTCTCCTTACCAGCGAAAAAGGTTATTCTATCTAATGTACCAGCTTTTGTTAGAGATGAATTTCTAACGCAAGCTTTGAGATGTTATGGAAAGTTGGTGTTCCCAATAAAAAAGATTCCAATTAGTAGTGAGTCACCTTTATTGAAACGCATTCTCTCTTTTAGCTGGTTCGTGTACATGATTATGTACATGATGCAGATCTAGATCTGACACTGAATTTTCAAGGAGAAACCTTCTTTTAAATCTACACAACAATGGTGGGGTTATGGCAAGGTGCAGATAAAACAATTTGAGCAACAATGTACACAAAATGTCAAAGAATTGAATCGTTCTTTAGAAATGCTTGAAAAAGATTTGATGGATTCATAAAAGCTGTCTCAAACCTTAATTGATACTACTTATATGGAAATCCCAGAAACAAGAGGAACTTAAAGAGCTGTTAAAGCTTTCATGAGTGTTAGTTCATGATCATTTTTAAATTGGGGGGGGGGGGGTCTCCTTTCTTAGAGGATCTAACCAAGATCTCAGAAGAGTTCAGTGAAGAACTAGAATGTGACCTAACTTTGGTAGAGCTCTATACGGTACTCCAGGGAAAACTCCGGGTGTGGATGGACATCCATTGGATTTTCTGAAAGCTTTCTGGTCGGCTATGGGTGTTGACCTGCTAGAGGTATTCAATGACAGATTGCTGAAGGGTGGGATGCCATTGAGCTGCCAAAGGGCAGTGGCCACTCTTCTTCCAAAAAAAGGAGATCTCACTGAGATTAAGAACTGGAGGCTGGTATCAATTCTGTGCAGTGATTATATATTACTTTCTAAAACTGTAGCTAATAGATTGACACAAATAATAGGACAGATGATCCATCTAGATCAATCTTATTGTGTACCAACCAGGTCAATCTTTGACAATATTTCCTTAGAGATATTATAGTGGTTTTCAAATTATTTAACTGCTCAGGTTTATTTATAATTTCAGTTGAGTTGAACATGCTTTGTTTATGAGACGTTTTAGAGGCTTTTGGTTTAAATGAAAAGTTTTGAAACATGATTAAAAATGTATAGTGTCATTGAGAGTGTTATAACGTTTAATGGTGACTTATGTGGCTAATTATACAAGAGTTTGGCATGGAGGAGAAAGTACTACAGATCTTATACTGGTGTCTGATGAGAAGAATGTCTCAAGGAGTAATAGAATATGGCATCTGTGATCACTATATCATCTTTTGCACAAAGAAATGTAGTAGAGTAAAATGTAGTAATCATAAAATAATACGGAGTAGATCATTAAAAACATATAGCATTGAATTACTTATAGCATTGAATTACATAGCATTGAATTACTTGAACAATTTAAAAGAGTAAAATGGAATGACATTTATAATACTGTATCTTAACAGTTGAAGATGCTTGGACATAGTTTAAAGTTTTATTTTGTAAAGTGAAGGATAGTATTGCTCCCCTTAGACAGGTGAGAGTTAAGCAAAGATCCACTCCATCCACTCAAGCACTTAGAAATTTTGGTCTGAAGATGTTAAATGCAGCAAAAGGTATTTTTTTATAAAAGAACAAATTCAGATTATTGAGGAAGATCCTAAATCTTTGTGGAAAGTGCTGAATATGTTCCAATCAGTCGGTATATCCAAGGTTATAGAATCAATATTAGGATTAAATATAGATGGTAAGGATGCCATCTATATTTAATAGATGTAGATGCCCCCCCCCCCACCCCCACCCCCATTTTATGTAATTTTATTCTGACATAAAATTAAAAAGTTGAATATTTTTGTTGGCGTTTTAATAGCTTTATATTATCATATTATATAATTTATGTTATCAAGGACAGGTTTGGGGTCAATTTGAAACTCCCATTTAGTCTCAGGATGCCTCACTGTTGGTACAACACAGGACTCATGGCAGAGTTCACCGGTAACACTTTATAATAACTACACGCTAATTATAATTAGTTAAGCATGAGTAAACCATTAATTCATCATTCATAAAGCATTAATAGACATTAATAAGCAGTTTATAAATACAGCTATAAATGTTTTCTTCTTAATTTAAAAGCGTATCTATAATTTGTTAAATAATTGTATTTTCATCCTTTATTAATGATGAATTTATCATTTCTAAATGAAGAATTGCAATTTTTATGAACCAGTTCTTTGAGAGTTGTCAATGGTTCATAAGATTACTTAGAGCGTGTAAGTAAATTATTAATAAAAATATTTAAATTTACATTCATACAGCTTATTATTCAGACATATAGTGATGGTTACTTAGTGTGTTAATAAATGCTTTATTAACATATATTAATGCTGTAATTAAGGGTTAATGTGGGTAGTTATAAACCATTTAGTAGTGGTCAGTTAACTATGTTCGTGAGCTCATCTAAAGTGAGGACTAGTCATGCCTTGTAAAGCATTTTTAAAGGCTGTTAAATATTTCTATGTTCTGTATCACTGTGTTGTGTTTGTTACTTTTTACTGTTTAGAAGATTGACGAGTATTTAAATCACCTTTATAAATGCTTTACAAAGCATGAATAGTCCTCACTTTAGATTAGCTCAAAAAAATAGTTAACTAACCACTACTAAATGCTTTATAACTACCTGCATTTACTATATTTACTTACACTTTCTAAATGACCTTATGAATGACTGACAACTCTTAAACAACTGGTTTGTAAATAATGTTATACTTCATTTAGAAATTATTAATTGATCATTAACAAAGTATGAAAATACAATTATTAAATGCATTATAGATATGCTTATAAATCAAGAAAAAAAAACATTTATAGCTATATTTATAAACTGCTTATTAAGGTCTATTAATGTTTTAAAAATGATGAATTAACTGTTTACTCATGCTTAACTAATGATTAATAGCGTGTAGTTATTATAAAGTGTTACCAGTTCACCTTCTCTTCTCTGGACAATCGATTTTCCAGATGTTCCAAACAGTCATGGGATGCAATAACTTCATCATACAATAACTTTGCACCAGTCTTCTGCTGTCCAATTCCTGTACTTCCTGCAGAATATCAGTCAATATTTTATGTTTTTTATTGGAGAGAAGTGGCTTCTATGCTGCCCTTCTGGACAGCAGGATGTTGTCCAAAAGTCTTGGCCTCGCTGTGTGTGCAGAGGCATCACACCCTGCCAATATTGAGCTGTTCTGACCTGGTGGTGACACGATTTTGTAGCTCAGAGAGGAGAAGGTCCCGGCACTTGCCGGACACTCTAGGACGTCCTAAAGTCTTCTTAACTGCAGCTGAACTTCTATTCTCGAAGCTCTTGATGTTCTGGTAAATGGTTCTTTCAGGTGCAAAATTATTTTCAAAAATGATTCTCATGTTTGAAAAGATGTTTGACGTGTGTTGCTTTTTCAAATGCACACTATAAGAGACTCAAACTCAGTGTTTTCAGTTGGAGCAGTGTTTAAGAGCCGTTCATCAATGACAAACTGCTTATAAGCCATCTCGATAAGCCATCTCAATTTAAAGTGCGATTACATGGAAATTGCGATTAATCGTGCATCCCTAAGTAAAAGCTGGTCATTTGTTGGGGACAAAAACAATGAAATTTGGGGCTTTGTGATAAAGCTTTTTGCAAAAAAAAAATGTAAAATGCCTCTGCACAATAATCTAGAAAAATGTGAATCAACATCATAAAAACTGAAGCAGCAAAATATTCAAATTTGGCCACAGCTGTACCATGTCATTAAAGTGGGAAGTGGGACCATAATAACGTTCCATTTTTGGAAGGTAATTTATTTGCTACATAACATCAACACTAGGAGTCAACACCAGGAGTCTCATGCTCATCTGAGGAGGATGCCTCATAATCAGGGTCCTCTTCAATAATATCATCCATCTCAGAAACATTCTCCTCTGTCACTTTCAAAGAACTATGACAAAATATAATTGACCTTGGCTTAGAGGTCATTTTCAATTGAGAGAGAGAGAGAGAGAGGGAGCATAAAGAGAGAGCTCACAAAGCACATAGTGAAGTGGTTTAAGGCTGGAAGCTTTCATATATTTGCTCCTCCCCATATTATGTTTTCCCCTCCCCCATGGCACAAAATATCAAAGTTCTTGCAATAATTATTTTTCCCTTCCCTGGAAATATATAATTGTCTGTCGAAAGCTAATTACTTGTGGGAAACTATATCTCCACTATCGCGGAAACTATCAGCAATACTTTTTTTCTTTCTTATGTTTTGTACAGCAAATATATATATATATATAGTGGACCGCAAAGGTGGTAAGGCTAAGGTGGTAAGTAAAATGCCATTGCAAAATGAACCTATTAAGCTTTTAAGAGTATTATAAGAGCGTCACATCAGTTTTTCTTTTTTTAAAAACACATTTAAAAGTAACTTTTAACATACTTTAATAATCTGTTTAATGTATGTCTTATTTCCATTTAAAATCATGTTGGCTGTCTCTTTGAGGGGGAAACATTTTTTGTTTGTTTCTTCTAAAATACTCCTCAGGTTGACCTAGGATTGTTTTTATATATCATGTCTTTTCTCCAACCATGTCTCAAGCTCGCATTGGCAACAAACACAGAGTTTCTAATTTATTTATAAAGGTTTTGCACATTGTTGATTTGATTTGTACACATAAAGCAAAAGCCAAGGGACCTCACTGTATATTTTCTGTGTTTCAAATGTAAATCAGAACAGAGCAGGGACAGCATTAATTCAAAGTGAATTTTTAACATTACAGCGTTTCAGTACAACTTGCCGTGTTGGGAAAAAAAAAATATTTCTCAGTACCAATTTTTCAGTTTGGTGGTTTATATCACTCCAGGGTCACCTAGAGGTTTTTGAGAATTTACCTCATATTGACTGACTGATCCTTAGACTGCCACGTTCATGATATTGAATATCATATTGTTTGTTTATATATTGCTTTGATTCCTTTTATGTGTACACTCACAAATTGTACCGTTATCCATAATGAATGAGAAATGTGGTCCCGAATATCCACTGTGCAGTTTCACACTCTTTCACAGCCAGGTTCAGTGTCTCTAATGCAGTGCTGTGGTTTCCATCCCAATCTAATTATGATATTGAGATGCGTTACAATGTATAGCATATTGTATGGCAGTGATTTATTCAGCTCTTTGAATTACATTCACTACAAATGACTGGAGCTGATGTGCTCCAGCAGTGAATCAGTAAAATATCCTTCATGAGAAAGAACCTTTCAGAGATGAAGCAGTCTATCTTCTTTAGAGGATAACACTTCTGACCAAAATGAGAAAGATAGATGAAGTGCGAGCTGCTGCTGGGGATAGAATTTCAAGACTTGACAAAATAAGGGCCTACAACAGTATTTGAAGGTTATTAGTATTCAAAAAAAGCTTGAGTTACAATTATTAACAGAGAACGACACTGATTTATTGTGCCTAATTGGATATAATTGTGATTTCTGTGTTTTGTACTAGTGCTTGATGTCTGAATATGGGTGTTATGGAAGGTCACATGCTCAAAGCTCTATCTCCTTTATAAAGCATTCCTTTAATTTTATATGGTAAGTCTATGAAATAAAATAGTTGATCAAAAACTATTACATCAACTTAACATTTTAAAGATTTATTTTTGTGAAAAAGTGTTTAAAAAATTACTCATCTGTCAATGAAATGCAGGCACTCTTTCTTTCATCCATAATCATTTGACTTTTTCTTTGAAAAAAGAAAATAATAGTACCAATTAAAATATGTTGAAACCATTTACTAAAACACCCATCAGACCAACTTAGGATCTTTTCATTCACTTTCATTGAATGTGAAAGTGATGTTTTTTAAACGCATCTCTATATGGTTCCATAAGTAACAGCAATTCAGAAGGGTTTTTAATCGAGTGTCCTTGTTTTATTTTTCTTTCAAGCAAACGCCGGACTAGGTGCATCTCCGCATTTAAATTTTCTTCAGTGATGCCATAAACTGTGCCATGGGCAATAGACACTTCTAAGAATGACTTGTGTTGTGGGCTGGGAGCTGAGACCCCCATCATTACATCGTCGGCATCTTTAGAGAAGCGTCTCGTCAATTCACTGAACAGTCTGTCAACAACTTGATAAAGGCAGTCGGTGCGCAGATTCTTATCAGAGTTGTGAGCACGCTGTATTGGGGCCTCAACGATAAAGTCATTCAGTGGCTGGCTTTGTTGTCTGGCATCTCTCCTTTGTGATGGTATGCTCCCCGATGCTAGGCCAATCTTGGCACACAGTTCATTTGCACTGTTTTGAATATGGCTCCAATATTCCTCAGAACGTTTTTCAGATAGTGCTGTGACGACAGATTGAATCAGATCACTTGCTGATGAGATGTCCAGATTGGGTGACTGCAACTGGTCTGAAGCAAATTTGGTGATCTGGAAAATGTCCTCAAATAAAATAAGGCGCGATACAAACTGTTGGTCGATAAGCCCCTGCATTGCCCTGGCATCTGTTTTTTGCCTCGCATTTGTTTGTAATCGAACATCCTGCAAAGTGGCCAGAATGGCAGGGAGTGATTTTTTTTTAATAGCCAACAATGCAGAGTGCTGACATATGGAGGCGTATTGCATTCACATGAAGAAAAAAAAATCTACTCTGTTTTTCTGAATTAACGAGTTAATTTTTCATGAGAAAAAAAAAATTGCTCTGTTTTTCTGAATTAATGAGTTAATTAGGGCTGCAACTAACGATTATTTTGATAATAGATTAATCGGACGATTATTTTTTTCGATTAATCGATTATTCGGATAAAAAATTATTATCCATTTTTTTTTGTTTATTATAACTAAATAAAACCCTAAAACCCTAAAAACCACACTCTTTTGTGTGGTAAACAATCTACTTAATACAGACAACTTCATTATAAAGAAAAACAACAAATAAAAAAAAATATATACGACCATAACCTATGACAAAAATGCTATTGTAAAATAGATTAGTGGATAACTCAGCAAAACTTAGCCTAGAAATATCACAAGTGCACAATAATTTTATAAAATCTGAACATTTAGTGAAAAAAACATTCCTTAATGGGGAACAAATAAGAGACAATAAGTGTAGCACTAACTCTGGTAAAACGTACACATTGCTCGTTGTATTGTTGTTATACATTCATGAGAAACATCGTAAAAATCAGATGCACAGCTGTTTTAAATGTAAAGCACAGCTGTTTAGTGAGGAAGCAAAATATAATAGATAGGACAGAACAAGAAAGGCTATTAATAAGCTTTCATTGCGCAAAAGTATTATGACATGATCATGAAAGAGCTGCACAAAGTGCTTATGCGCATCGCGAGCGCTAAATGATGCGCTTGAAGCAACACGGAGTCACAGGGCGGCGCGCAGCTCTTCAGTGTCCGCCGCATTAAAGTTAAAACCACCAAGGAAAGAGAAAGACATATTGACTGTGTATTATACAGTATCTATGCAATAGTTTATTAAGTCTTTTCTTTTATCAGTTTTAAATTTCAGTAAGGCTACTGTGCACGTGAAGAAAAATTATACTGCGCCGACTAGTGTTGTGAGCTAACAGACAGTAGAAAGTGATTAAGTTACAGCAATAAAAGTCTAGCAAGATAGACCTTCATAGAAACCATCATAGACCTTTATCTACGGATCAATTATAATAATAACATTGAATCATCTTGGAAAGAGTTTCATCATGTTAACTGTTGTAACGCGACGCGAATAGAGAATGACTGACAGCCGCAGTGGAGGGAAAAGCTTAGGTTAACTTGAATTTAATGACTTAAATATACATTTCTATCTCACATTATACTATAGTATGGCTTCATAAAGTATACACGATTTCAAAACGGCGAATTTTCCGAAAGGTGAATGATTTTCGTGTATGCTGCATATTGATATAGCGATTTCCTGATGCCCGCAAATTAGTTCAAACTCACGGAATCAAGAGCGCGCATGCGAGACAGAAGATAATGTGCTCCAAACCGTCCGTGTTGCGCGCGCGAGACAGGGTAGAGCGGCGAGGGAGAGAGACTGCGTGTGTGCCTCATCAAGCGCATGTAAAGAAGCGCATGTTCCATGTAAACAATCCCCGTGACGTAATCAGACCAACTAATCGATAATGACATTCGTTGACAACGATTTTCATAATCGATTATAATCGATTTTATCGGTTAGTTGTTGCAGCCCTAGAGTTAATTTTTCATGAGAAATTTTTTTTTGCTCTGTTTTTCTGAATTAACGAGTTAATTTTTCATGAGAACAAATTTTTTTGCTCTGTTTTTCTGAATTAATGAGTTAATTTTTCATGGGTTTTTTTTTTTTTTTTTTTTTTTTTGCTCTGTTTTTCTGAATTAATGAGTTAATTTTTCATGGAATTTTTTTTTTTTTTTTTGCTCAGTTTTTATGAATTAACTCGTTAATTCAGAAAAACAGAGCAAAATCTTTTTTTTCTCACGAAAAATTAACTCATTAATTCAGAAAAAAATTTTCTCATGAAAAATTAACTCATTAATTCAGAAAAAAACAGAGCAAAAACTTTTTTTTCTCATGAAAAATTAACTCATTAATTCAGAAAAACAGAGCAAAAAACATTTTTCTCATGAAAAATTAACTCGTTAATTCAGAAAAACAGAGTAGATTTTTTTTTTCTTCAAGTGAATGCAATACGCCTTTGTACTGACATGCCCAATGTGTTTCACTAAGTTTCTTCAACTCAACTGGCTGTTCAGATGGTTCAAGCTCCTTCTGTTTTTTTTCTTGTTAAAAATGTCATGGAGCACTGAACCAGAAAAAAAAAGAAGAAGCGGACAAGAAGCGGACTACTACCGAAATCTGTTCTTTTTTGCTAATGTCTTTACTCTCGTCTACAATTAAGGCAAAATAACCAGCATCCTCCAATTCATTACTGATCTGTTTTCTTACCATATCAGCCATAATAGCGATGATCTCATTTTGCACTTCGTGGTGAGTATATTTTGCATTTGATGGATTTTCAGTTATCTTTTTGGCAACAGTTTGGTCAAACATGCCGATGACATTTAGAGGTTCGACAAAGTTTCCCCTGTTCGCTGAGTGCTCATCCTCTCTGTGGCCACGCTGAGCAATGCCTTGACATGCCGTGTAGCGCAAACTCTCCACCATGTTCTGTAATGGGAACTATGTTTAAGGGAACTGTTGTAGTACGGGGAGTTTAGTGGGGACACAGTGTTGTGACGTGACTTCGAGAGTTATTCTGAGTTTCACGAGCATTCCTGGTCTGTTATTGTGAAGATACTACAACATGGTGTCAGAAGCGAACTGAACCTAAAAAGGGAGTAATATCGGTGACGTAAGGGGAAAATGGATAGAGAAGCGCCAGCACCACCGATGTTAGCCTCACAGCTAGCTATGCCCGGCAAGTTCGACTTTACTAATACAAGTGAATGGCCAAGATGGATGAAGCGTTTTGAGCGCTACAGAATCGCATCCGGTTTGGATAAACAGACAAGAGGAATATCAGGTGAACACTTTCATGTATGCAGCGGGAGATGATGCTGAAGATATACTGTATGTGTTACCATTGACAGAGGCTCAGAAGAAATCATATGCTGACGTTACGGAGGCTTTTAACAAGCATTGCGTTAGCAAGAGGAATGTTATCTTTGAACGGGCGCGATTCAACAAGCGGAATCAAGAGCCAGGAGAGAGCGTGGAGTCATTTATTACAGCTGTTCATTCACTCGCAGAGCAATGTGATTTTGGCGCTCTAAAGGAAGATCTGATAAGAGACCGTATCGTGGTCGGCATCCGAGATGCCAAGTTGTCAGAAAGTTTACAGTTGGATGCTGATTTAACGCTAGAGAAAGCGATAACGAGAGTGAGACAAAGCGCGGCAGTGAAAAAACAACAGCCAATACTGCGCGGAGCTGAGCAGTCAATAGGACACGTTGAGGCTATACACAAAAAGGAAAGGAGATCACAAAATCCACTTAAAATTAAGACCGAAAACAAGTCACTGGGATGTGGTAGATGTGGAAACAGTAAGAATCATCCTTGGAAAGACTGCCCTGCTAAAGATGCTGACTGCAGGAGATGTCACCGTAAAGGACATTTTGCAAAAAAATGTAGGTCAGCTGATAACAGAGGGACAGTCAGAGAGTTATGAGGATGGTGATTTTGCTTTTCTTGGAGAGGTGTATAAACAAGGAACTGAGGAATGGAATGAACTGATTGTGCTGAATGAGGAACACACAGTTTTCAAATTGGACACAGGGGCGGCTGTCACAGCGATTCCAAGCAGTAGTTTCTCCATTGAGAAATATGGAGTGTTGCAGCCACCCGGAAACGTGCTGTTCGGACCAGGCAACCAGAGGCTGGATGTGAAGGGACGGTTTAAAGGGAGACTGAGCATCAAGAATAAAACTACAGAACAGGATATTTATGTGGTTGCTGGATTGTCCAAGCCGTTATTAGGGCTCCCTGCAATTGAAGCCCTCACACTAATACAGCGTCTCCACACTGTACAAGAGCAACAGGAGGATTTTATAACAGAATACCCCTCAGTGTTCTCTGGCTTGGGCAAATTAAAGGAGCCATATAAAATCGAGTTGGAGACATCAGCTGTCCCATATGCTCTGTCTTCCCCATGCCGTGTGCCACTGCCGATGAGAGATAAGGTGCAAGCAGAGTTAAAACGCATGGAGGATATGGGAGTTATTTCTAAAGTGACTCAGCCCACTCCATGTTGTGCGGGCATGGTGGTAGTGCCCAAGGCTCAAGGAAAGATACGGTTGTGTGTGGATTTGACGCACCTTAATAAGTGGGTGCGGAGAGAACGTCACATCCTCCCCGCTGTAGAGCAGACACTGGCAATGCTTGCTGGCGCCAAAATATTCACAAAACTGGACGCTACCTCCAGCTTCTGGCAAATTCCTTTGTCAATAGACAGCTCACTTTTGACAACATTTATCACCCCATTCGGGAGATATGCGTTCAACCGTCTACCATTTGGAATCTCGTCAGCTCCAGAGCACCTTCAACGTCGGATGTCGCAAATGCTGGAAGATTGTGAAGGAGTTGTGTGTCATGCGGACGACATTTTGGTCTATGGAGAGGACATGCAGCAGCATAATGATAGACTGCATCGGGTCCTTAAAAGACTGAGAGATGAAGGTTTAACCTTAAACGAGAAGTGTGTGTTTGCAACTGACAACATGATATTTCTGGGGCACCGAATCGGAGCTGATGGTGTGGCACCAGATCCAGAGAAAGTCAGGGCAATTTTGGAGATGCCTGAACCAACTGGAGTGGATGGAGTAAGGAGAGTGATGGGTATGGCTAATTACCTCGGTAAGTTCTTACCCCACCTTGCATCCTACACCCGCCCACTCAAAGATCTGCTCAGTGAGAAAAATGAATGAAACTGGGGATCACCACAGAAGGAGGCTTTTAAGAAATTAAAATCAGAGCTGAGTTCACCTCGTGTGTTGGCATCCTACTCCCCAAAAGGAGAGACATGTGTTTCCGCTGACGCCTCATCCTTTGGCTTGGGGGGTGTACTGAATCAAAAGCAGGCAGATGGAACATGGAAGCCGGTTGTGTTCATCTCTAGGAGCTTGTCTGAAGCAGAAAAACATTTTGCCCAAATTGAAAAGGAGGCTTTAGCAGCCACTTGGGCATGTGAGCGGCAGTCGGATCACAAACCACTGCTTTCACTGTTAAGCACCAAAGCACTAGAGGAATTACCTCCACGCATACTGCGGTTTCGTCTGAGGCTTATGGAGTTCACTTTTGACATAGTGCATGTGCCTGGTATGCAAATGATAACTGCAGACACATTATCCAGAGCTCCAGTGAAGCACACGTTTCACAGAGGCGAAGAAGCAGAATGAGAGCGACGTTAAGGTGTTTGTGGATTCTGTAATTCAAGCCCTCCCAGCTACAGAAATGAGGTTGAATACAATAATCAAGAGCCAGAAGGCTGATCCTATCTGCTCTAAACTCATCCAATACTGCGAGACTGGGTGGCCTGAGAAACATGTCCTCCCACCAGAGCTGGGACTATACTGGTCTGAGAGAGAGAATCTTACAATGGCGGGAGAGCTGCTTCTAAGGGGTCAAAGAATCGTGATTCCCCACAGCATGAAGCAAGAAATTCTTCAAAGGATACATGAGGGTCATCAAGGCATAGTGAAGTGTCGAGCGAGGGCTCGCCAGGCTGTCTGGTGGCCAGGATTGTCTGTGTACATCAATCAGCTGGTGGAAAGCTGCAGCACATGCTCACAACACAGGGCGGAACACAGAGAGCCGTTGTTAACCACTTCAGTACCGGAGAGACCATGGCAGCGGGTGGGCACAGACTTATTTTTCTGGGAGAAAAAGACATACCTTTTGGTTGTAGACTATTTTTCACGTTACATTGAATTAGCACACCTAAATGTAGCCACAGCCAACACAGTCATCGCAGCTTTAAAAGATGTGTTTAGCCGCCATGGAATCCCAGAGACAGTTCCGATAACGGACCACAGTATAGCTGTGCACTCTTTAAGAACTTTGCCAGTGAATATGGGTTCACACACATTACCAGCAGCCCGGGATATCCTCAAGCAAACGGAGAGGCTGAGCGCGCAGTGGCTACTGTGAAAGGTCTCTGGAAAGGTGGGGGTGAGAAAACAAAAACTTTGCTGACATATCGGTCTACCCCGTTGGAGAATGGGTACTCTCCAGCACAACTTTTAATGGGGAGACAACTGCGTACTACCATACCACAGCTTCCAACGTTTCTAACTCCTTGATGGCCAAACATTAAAAGATTCAGGGAATCTGACAAGTGGGCAAAAGAGAGACAGCGAAGCAAATACAACAGGCGTTACAAGACACGTCCCTTACCAACATTGCGGCCTGGACAGAGCGTGTGGTTGCAGAAAGAGAAATCACAAGGGACTGTCATTCGCCAGGCAGAAACACCTAGATCTTACTTAGTACACACTGAGGGAGGTCTGATCAGGAGAAACCGCACTCACATGCGGCCAGTTCTTTCACCGCTTCAAGAACCCATGGAAACAAATGACACAACCCTCGGAAAGAGTGACATTGACACTTATGTGCACACTACTAAGGGAGGGAACATTTCCAGGGACACTGACACGAGTATGAGTAGAGCACCTTCGTCTATTCCACTGATCACCTGTCGTTTATAGGTATCGTTTATAGGTTTATACCTATCGTTTATCGTTCTATTCCACTGATCACCTATATGAACCACCTATCGTCTGGTTCCACTGATGCACGCGCACATTTGATGTGCGGCAAGATGGGGGCCGAGTGGCAGGACTTGCCAAAGGGGGTAATCCATCAGCTGTCCTCTATCCTCGCGGGACCCGCCATTGTAGCAGAACTTCACCTGCTGTTAACATCCCATTGACTCCCATTCATTTTGTAGTCACTTTGACAGCAAATAACTTTACATATGAGGTGTCTAAAGACTTCATTTGTCCATTATTTATTTATAAAGAAACACGAAACGCTCTATTACTTTGTATCTTACGTTATGGCCCCTATTGCGTCATCACTACGTAACTTTCTGATGCACAATAGAAACATTACCGTATAGACAGGAGGAGAAGCTCGCAGGCAATCTTTTACTGTCTGTGAGGCAATCTGGGGGACATTGTGGCATAAAGTCGAGGGAGAAGCCTTTTACTGTCTATGGGAGAAGCCCATAGATGAGTGATAAGTGAGTCCATAAAAGCAACGGGACAAAATATGTCAACGTTTTAGCTTGGCACAGCTACTAGAAGATTTACAACTGTCAGACTGTCGTCACGCTCAGTTTGAGCCTGCGCAGTCGCTCAGACATCAGACAGGAAGTGCAAAAATCAGGCTTCAGTCTTCTCCGTTGAAATCAATGGAGTCGCTCTGTCCATCTCTTTTACTGTCTATGGCCAGGACTTGTCTAAAAGGACTTTGACGATGCGCCCTCATTGGTGAAGCCCCGTTGCATCCTCACCAAGCTATTCGATGATTAGCAGGGGGATGAACCAATCAGGTAGCCGCATCATTCTGCTAAAAGTGAAAGACAAATAGAAATCCAGTTGTTCATTGTTTGTTCATGTTAGTTCACAGTGCACTAACTAATATTAACAAATACAACTTTTAATTATAATAATGTATTAATAAATGTTGAAATTAGCATTAACAAAGATTAATAAATGCTTTAGAAGGTCTTCATAATGTACATTATAATGAATACATATTTTCATAAAGTTAAAAGACATTATACTGTTAGCAGATTCCTTAAGGAATACTTAATGACATATAATTTAAATATATAATCATTCATTATATTTCAAAAAGTATAATGCATTCAAACACATGGCTAACAACCAATTTTAGATGTAACATCTGAAATTGGGTGTTTGTCATGTGTTTGAATGCATCACACTTTTTGAAATATGATGACCATGTGATATACATATATTTATCATATGCTGCTCCCTAGGGTTCATTTCTCAAACTAACTATGGCATTGAATGGCTCTGTGATGTAAAGGTGACATTATGTGAGATTGTTTGATTGGGGTCTTTCAGCTGTAATTAGTACTAATGTTAGTACAGATGATCAATTTACATTCTGCTTTGACCTGCTGCTTGAACTGATCAGTGATCTGTCATGCCACATTAAAGAGCATCATAACATAAAATGTATCGTTTGAATAACGACGTCCTCTGTGCAAACTAGCCTTGCCTAAATAGTAATCATTTTGGATGAGGATTTCCTCAAAGTATCTCTCCTCCTCAACTACTTTTTTTTTTTCAGCAATCAAATCAGGCTATTTTTATGAAAAAGCTGAATACAAGCTTCACACCCAGCAACAGGCACAGCTCAGTTTGGCTTGTAAAGCTGTTTGGCTGATCCATAGACAAAGGATTATTGCCAAGCACAACCAGGGGGTCTGGACAACTTCCAAGGCTTGGTTGTGTTTGATCTACTGACCTTCAAGAAGCCACAGGCAGGTGTGTTTGCCATCTGAGTCCCCGCATGGCAACACTTAATGGGGCAAATAGGGGAACGGCAGTGCCGATAAGGCTTGTTTGGCATAGCGACTTATAGACACTCGCCACTGAGTCAACGGAGGACAATCTGTGAGTGAGAGTTTGTCAGATTGCTCCTGTCACATTACACTAACAGAGTTCCCACTAGACTTGTGTATGTGAATAATTTAGAGGAAAACCGCCATCTATTTTGTAGCGCCAATCTCAGTTTGGCATTTTATGCTGCAAGACATGGTCAAGACGACCGTTTTGGGGCAGAGCGGATCCATTAAGACCGATATTAGGACTAATTAGGAATGCATATATTGCTGAACTAAATACCAGTGTGCACTGAGGGAGAAGTTTGTTCATTTGTTTTCATGGCGGTGAACGATGCAGACGACTCTGGGGAAGTGCTCTGGCTTTGTCCTGGTTCCTCTGCTTTGCATAGAATCATCATCAGATAGTTGAGTTATTAATCCTTACACGCCAGTGGCAGCACTTGCCTTTTAAACGTGGCTGCGAGTGCAAAAAGCCTGGGTTTAGGTGCAGTCACAGTGATATAGTGCAGGGGAAAAAAGGTCAATTGTCCATTGTCAATAATGTTGTGATATATGAAAGCTCACACAAAAGTCACTTTCAAACCAAGCAGCTTTCTGTTGCTAAAGCTGCATCCAGATCACATGGATTGCTATTGAAATGATTCTTCCAGCAATAATTTGCTGAAAAAGCAGTAAATGTGACTGAACCAACAATTGTAGGACTCTACACTGCAACCAAAATGGTCGCACATACAAATAAAAGTAGAATTTGAGACAAATAAGTTAGCTGCCATTGGTGTCAGTTGTGATAACACTGTGTTTGTCCATACACAATTTTGACCAATATAATCATCTCACTGTCGTGTGCACCAGTGTTTAAGTGTAAACCTTGATATCAGTCTGATAAGTCAATAGTGATAGTGAAAATGATTATTTTTAAACAGTCAGTACGAAAGACTCAATCACTGTGAATACATTTTGGGCTCTGTACACATTGAAATGAACAGGGAAACATTATTACATTTTCACAACATAATTATTCTGTAGTAAATGGTATTCTAAAATAACATTCAAATATTGGTCATTGTTTATGGTGTGTTCTACTGTTACTCAATGATCCGATTTAATTTAATCGATTAATTCGTTCAGTTGTCATTGTAAGGGTTTGCCTGTAATGGGTGTGGCATGGAACTTGGAACCATAATCATCACAATATTTGACTTTTGTTTAATCAGAAATATCCATTTCTGTCAGAATATTCTTTCAAAACAGTGATCTTAAAGGAGTAGTTCACGTTTAAAAAAACTTTTGATGATAATTTACTCACCCCCATGTCATCCAAGATGTCCATGTCTTTCTTTCTTCAGTCGAAAATAAATTAAGGTTTTTGATGAAACTGAACAGTTCAAGGTCGACAGTTTCAGTGCAAACTGCAAACTGTTCAAAGGGATTTAAACGATTCCAGACGATGAATAATGGTCTTATCAAGCGAAACGATCAGCCATTTTTTAAAAAAAAATAAAAATAACAAAGTTTAAGTTTTATAAGCTCCAATTGCTTGCCCTGCTCTGTTCTGTGTGACTTCTCCTGTTTGAACGCTTCATCAACATGAACAAATCTTTTTCCGAGTCAATTCATTCATTCCGTTCGTTGAATGAACCAAATGACTCGAAAAAAGATTTGTTCCTTTCGATAAACAAGTTCGAACAGGAGAGTCGCGAACGCGCATCATAGAACAGAACAAGGCAAGCATTTGAGCTTCTAAAACTTAAACTTATTATTTATTTATTTATTAAATGATCGATCGTTTCGCTTGATAAGACCCTTATTCATCATCTGGAATCGTTTAAAGCCCTTTGAACAGTTTACAGTTTGCACTGAAAGTGTCTTTTGGACCTTGAATCGTTTGGTTCCCACTGAAGTGCATTATATGGGGGAAAATCCTGGAATGTTTTCATCAAAAACCTTAATTTCTTTTCGACTGAAGAAAGAATGACATGGACATCTTGGATGACATGGGGGTGAATAAATTATCAGCCAAAGTTTTTTTTTTTTTTTTAAGTTAACTTCTCCTTTAATGGCACAAATATAATGAGGATCACTAAAGTGACAGTATATCAAATGGAAACTGCACAACACCTATTAAAGTACATCTATAGTTACAGACTCTACATCAATTTTTTTTTATTTATTGATACAAACATACCAACATGCATGACAATAAAGCAATAAATAGCACTGTTTGTTGGTGGCAGAGCAGACGTTTGGGAAAATGGCTGAAAATTGCGTTATTCAAACTGCAAGGCCCTGGAGTGTTTGAGTTGAAATTGCTACCCAGGGGACCTCTGTGCTCATATAACAGGCAGCTAACAATAAATTATAGTAGCAGGTTAAAAAAAGAGAATGATTTGCATATCAAAGGTCTTTTTTTACTCTGCTCAGATTTTTTAGAGGCAGTAACTGAGAACAGACAGACACAGGCATGTGCTGTGATCTGGATGGCAGAGGATGACAATTGCAGGGAACAGAAAACTGAAAGCGGTGACACTTTAGAATGTGGTTTCTTACCGCATAACTCATAGGGAATTATTGTATAACTAATAGGTAATTCTACATTGACTACTTCTTCACTACTGTTAACTACTAAGTAATAACTAATCAGCAATATAATTTTATGATTGTGTTAAGTAGCAGTTAGTAAATCAATAATTAATTAATTAATTCTGTCATACCTCCTGAAGATCTAATTATCTACTAAGGTTCAAGAATAATAAGTAACTAATGAACAGTCATTTGTCAAGTTGTGACCTTTATTATTTACCAATGTTATTAATAGAAGGAACAATTGAAACCTTCAGAAAGGAACCATACACAAGTGCTTTGCCATAATTAACCTCAGATTAGTTTCATATTTTATGTACAGTACTGTGTGTGTCTGTTTTCCTCAGCAATGCCATCGAGTAAATTCATGAATTTTAGGCAACGACTGATGGAAACTGAAAATATAGGGAACTTATTAGTAATTAATATATAATTATTTGATCATTCTTAAGGAATAACTTAGAACCTGAAAAAGTATTCTAAAGTGAAAATATAGTGAAGCCATTATTAATAATTAATAAAGAACTATCAGATAATTATCCATGAATTAGGCAACTGATAATCTGAAACAGTATCCTAAAGTGAAAATATAAGGAAATGAATGTTAATTAATAATAATAATAATAATTATATATATATATATATATATATACATGTATGTATGTATATATATATATATATATTAGATAATTCTTCAGGAATTACTTCGAACCGGAAACAGTATTCTAAAGTGAAAATACAAGGAACCCATTAATAATTAATAAAGCATTGCCACATACTTCTGACTCAAATCAAACTAAAAAAAAAAACTATTAATGTAATGCACATTATGATAAGTTTTGCTAATGAAATGAAAAAAAAATTGCACATCATTATATAATTTAGGTAAATGTCTGCACGTATCTTTTTTTTTTGAAATTGTCTTAAAACTGGCCAGGAAAAAAAAAAAAAACTTTTTAAAAGTACTTTAAAAATTAATTACCTTTGTACTTTTACTATGGTAATTTTGAAAATGAATAGGCCTAATTATAATTTCACTGGAGTAATATTATATTGTGGTATGTTTTACTTAAGAACTTGATTTGTGTAAACACAAAAAACAAAATCATACAAATATATTACATACTGATTAGTTTCTGATACATCTTCCTTAGTAGTTAACAGTAGTGACTTAAGAGTCAATAATAATAAAAAAAAAAAACCTAATAGTTCTTCAGTAATTCCTTATTAGTTATGCAGTAAGAAGCAGTATTCTAAAGTGTTGCCTGCTTATTTTTGCATTCTTTGTTCTACACAATTGTGCATGTTATACACAGGGTAAGCATTGTGATAAACGTTATAGTCAGGGTAGATCAGGTTTCGGAAAGTACAAAACTAATGACTTGTAGTTCGAAAAGTCAGGCCAATTCAGTGGAGTGATTGAGTTGTTTGATTCAAAACAATTTTGGTTGTGAGTCATTGTGACTGATTCATTTAGAAGAACCAGCTCACGACCTCAATACGGATTTGTATGTTTTATCTAAACCCCAGTGATGGGTAGGTTTAGGAGTGGGGTCAGGGGTAGGTCATTCATACAAATTGGGAAAATCGTAAAATATGTACCAAGGACATCCTGTACTATCCTGCATCCGTCTAGCAACTGATAACCTTGTAAGTTTTGTCCTTTGGACAACCAACACTTGTATAATATTACCCAGGCTGCAAAATTATGTTCTGATGCTAAAAGGCCCTGCTCATTTTTGCAGTTGCTTTCCAGACAAAATAGACACAACATGAATAAATGAAAGTCAGCACAAGGTTAACATCTTCATCAAATTGATGATCATTGATATAGCTTGATGTGGAGGTTGGCTCTGGGTCAACATGCTTCTGGAGATTTATTTAGAGCTATAAAATCTACTGTAAACCAACAAACCATTAGCCTGCTGACATTGAGCCACCGGAGTAATCGGCTCCTGATTAACTGGATGAGATGCATCATGAAAAATTTGAGTTCTGAGTGAGCTGATTATGCTGCTCCCAAATGCACCAATACATCCATATAAGGTCACTAAGAAATGGTAGTGGTAGTTACAGAAAGGTAGAGTTCAAATTGAAGAAGGCCTAGATAGATCTTGAACCCCCAAGAAGTGTTAAGGGACTTTTATTGACAATGAATTATTTAATCTATTGGCAGCCCTAGTTTCAGTTGTTTCATTAAAGAGGAAATACCCAGTTAATGTGACAGACATAGTTTATTTCAGGTACTTCATCTGGTAGAAAGGACCTTTGTGCTTTGTTCAAGAATACTTTTTTCCACAACTGCCATTAGCGTTTGAAATTGGACTTTAATATAAATTACTTATATATATACACATACGTATATAACCCTCTAAACCCTCATGTTGTTATAGGTTTTTAACATATTTTTTAACATATAACAGACACACACACACACACACACACACACACACATATATATATATATATATATATATATATACAGGGTTGTAGTCGAGACCACCTCACTCGAGTCCGAGTCGACACCGAGACCAGAGAGAGTCGAGTCCGAGTCAAGACCGAGTCCATAGAGAGTCGAGTCCGAGTCGAGACCGAGACCAGTGAGGGTTGATTACCTAATTTACTTTTGTTTACTTAGAGAAATTCTTTTTTTTTTTTTTTTTTTTACTGAATTTACTCAGAGTTTAAAAAAAATATGATCAGTTTAGGGTAAAAAGGCCACAGAGTAGGTGGTGTTGAAAGTAATTTTATTACAATTTGTCATGCGCAGTTGCGCACTAGAAAATCACCAATCACTGGGCGTGTCAATCAATTTAAAGAAATATTTTATTAACATACATTAATAATCATGAAAAATATTTTTAATTGAACTCGAGTGGACTCGGGAATAATTCCGAGTCCTAAAAAAAAAAAAAAATGTTCGAGTACGAGTCAATTCCGAGTCCAAATGGACACGAGTCCATGACAAGACCAAGACCATTAAAATATGGTCTCGAGACCGAGTCCGAGACGAGTCCGAGTCTCGAGTACTACAACACTGTATATATATATATATATATATATATATATATATATATATATAACATACACAGGAGAACAACAGACAAAAGAAACTCATACAGTAAGTGATGTCATATTTTCTGGGGGTGAACTGACCATTTAAGTTATAAATCTGGTAGCAATAGTATGCTAAAAATCATTCCAAGGTATGGTATCGTCCCACAGCCAAAAGTTTGCATGGCAAATTTCACATACGCCAGACAGCTTCATTTGTCAATAAAGTATTTATAACATGTTACTCAACATCTGAAAAATGACTTGAAACATGGTAAAACACCAAGACTGAAGAAAAGAGCATCTAAAATCCCACTGGACATTTTCAAGATAGCCACCAGCTTTCCCCAGGCACTCAGATTTCCATTATCCACACACAGCAGAGTGGAGTGGATTATGACATGGTCATAAAACTGTCAGGACATGTCATCTCTTTCTCTCACCACCTTCTTGCATTTGCACTACATTGGGGTCATTGAAGCCTCGACTCTCTGACTTCTGAGTGCTCCACAGCAGACATATCCTGCAGGTAGCTTCAAATGATCATCTGAGAATCAATAGCTCTCAGTGGACCCCCTATCTCAGAATTCTTTATTCTTCACAGGCATCCTCCTCTCTCCTGTAGATCATACGCTGCACATAAAAGCACAGCAGATTAGACGGCTGAATGTAGCGTTATACTAGTCTCAAGGCATGTGCATTTGTTGACATCTGAGAGTACATTTAATGAGCAAAGTTGATGGCTCTGTTGAAGTTGCCCTTTGGAAATAAAGGTCATAAACCAAGCAGCTGATTCTCTCACCTTTTTGTACGAGACATTAGATGTTATTCTTTAAGGTATATTGACTGGTGTTCTTGAATAAAGTGCGTTGTTGCTATCCTGGAATCATAGTGGCGACCACATCCGTAGATTTACATAAAACAATAGCATTAACCTTGTGAGGCCTACTTATCAAATTTGAAATACAAACTTTGAAACCCTCAACATGATCAAAAACATTGTTGAACAACTTGTTGGACACAATCAACTACATGGATTTAAATCTTTTTTACCCCCAAAGGTTCAATAAACTTTCATTAAAAAAAAAGAAAAGAGATGTCACGCTTTACAGTGTTAAACAATTGCTGTCACTTTTGGTGATACTAGTTGCTCAAACAAAATAAAATAAAGCACACTTTATTTTTAAATATAAAAGAGTTCTTAAAAGGAGACAAAATAAATATCGGTTGCTCTGTCTGTTCTACTTGTTTGCAAGAACATTGTCCTTCTGAGACTTGTTAAAAAGGCACAGAAGAATGTACAGAAAGTAAATTGCCAACAAGAGGACATTTTGTCTTTGATGTGCAAAGGTAATTGCTGAACAAATATATTGTATTTCTTAATTAGTCAAATATCCAGAACCCAGTGTTCTTCTAAACCAAACTGATTTTGACCTTAATAGTTTGATTCTTAACTTTAGCAAGGGCATGGACTGCACAGAAATTAGCTGTTCACTTTGCAATCAAGACCTTGCGACTTTCTTCCATGCTGCATCCAAATATCAAACCACCATCTCAACTGATTATCAGCGTGTATTTATCACAAGCCCCATTCCTGAAGCGCTTAAAGGATGACCAATGACCATCCCTCGTGATACAGATAATGCAATACAAAAGTCAAGTGAGATTTTGTGACAAGCACTGATTCCAAACCAGATTATCGAGACGTGTTTTTCAGATTTCGGCCTGATGCACTGAGAGGAAAGGTTAGTCTTCCTCTCGTAGCAACGCTGAATAAATCCATCCATGGAGCGGGTCTCCGACGGCGAGTTAATCCCACAGAGACACAGCAGGCGAAAAAGGGCTCCGTTTCCCCTGGCCTGAAGGGCTGGAGTGGAGAGAAAAAGCCTCCGAAGCCATCCTTAAAAACAGGCTGCAGACCTGAGATAATCGTTTTTGTTCACCAGCCATCGTTTAAGAATGGCTTAAAAGCGCATTCTCATTTTTAATTTGTCTGAATGCCAAAACTGTCACTTTATACCATGCAGATATCAGGTTGGTGCATTTTGGATGTCTTTCTATTTATAGTCTTATTTCCCAAAATGCTGTCCCACTTTAGTGGATGTGATTCATCAAGTAGAACATGTTCCTGGATCAACATCCCAGTCAACTAATCAGATTTGAGGGACAACTTTGCAGTTTATGTCAAGTTTAGGTTTACAACCGGGGTGAGGTGCTTAGAAGCATCAGTGTTATTTGCCTATTATTCACCAGTGATTTTAGGGATCATTTATGGGGAGAAGGTAGTCTGGGTTTCCCCATGCTGCCTTCCCGCAGCACGATTTTATTCACGCTGAAAGGCAGTCTGGATACCATGGCCCAGACTTTTGCCTCATTTAGGGAACCATTCACAGAATGGGGAGGGAGCAGCAAGACGATGACGGCATCTATGTGACACATCGAAGCAGTTTGTTTATATCTATGGATTCAACATGGCAGCAGACCTTTTGATGCAGCTTTAGATATTGTTCTAAGTAGTTTAGAATGCAAGTTTATTTTGAAAAAAAAAGAGCAGCTTTTGGTGTTAAACTTCGTGAGACCCCAGTCGTTATTGTTGTCTCGCCATTCATCACCCTAATGGAGGACCAGGTACAGGGAAGGCGGTCAACCTTGGAATATCTGTAATATCGCTCAGCTGTGTCCCGAGAAGGAAAATGTGATGAAGAATTGTCGATACCAACTTCTGTTCGCCAGTCCCGAGGCCTGGATGAGCGCAAGTGGAAGTGGCAAGACATGTTTTATATATATGAAGAGTTCAGATGCAAAAGCCTCTAAATGCCATTTGAAATTTTCTTCTTTAATGATGATTTTTATCAAACTTGTATATTTAAGTTCAGTAATTTCGCTTAAATAACAATTAATAGGTAATTATCATTGCCATTTAAGTGAAATCACTGAACTTAAATATACAAGCTTGATAAAAATGATCATTCTAGAAGAAAATTTCAAATGGCACTTAGAGGCTTTTGCATCTGAACTCTTCATATCATATATATATATATATATATATATATATATATATATATATATATATATAACACTTTATTTCAATATTAACAATATTACGTTTTCCAGCCCAAGATGGAAGTGGAAATTGTGTTCCTAGTTTCTATAAAACTACTTTAAAACAACAAAAGTCATTAATGTAGACTCAAATTAAACAGATAAATTGGTTGAGCATGATTAAATTAAGTTGGCAAATTGAACAAGCAACATTTTATTTTTCTGAGTGTTGTTTATAACTAACGCTTTCCGTAAATTAATAAAATCTTTAAAAACTGTAAATAAATATGATTAAGGTCTCCACTAATCAATTATTTTCTGCAAAGGCTGTGTATGCAGTGCATAAAAACAACTAATTTCAATTATAAAATGGGTCTTACCATATCCATAAATAAGTGAATGAATACATTTTTTTTTTCAATTACAGCTTTACAGTAGCAATTACAAAAGGAATATTTCACCCCGAATAAATACTGTCATTTACTCACCCTCATGTTGCTCCTAACCCGTTTGACGTTTCCATCCGTGAAACACAAAGATGAGGGATGACAGGATGGTGATTGTAACTGTCAAGCTCCAAAAAGCATATAAAAATTCCCAGGACAGAAGTCTAGTGGATTCATGCCCATTATAACAAGCCTTCGGAAGTCGTAAGATTGTTTTGTGGTTTCTGGTACAAAAATGCTGAAATGTTCTACTTCATGATATTTTGAAGCAGTCCCAACTCTACAGAGGGGCCAGGGTGATATCATAAATGTACGTTTTGTTCTACAAAATACACTTAAACTGCACACACTATCTCACACGCCAAACTGCGTGTTACTTGTAAACAAGTTTTTGTGTTTAAAAAAACTGCTTCAAAATTTGTGTTTTCGGCATGGGTGTGTACAGTTAATGCTGTAGAACAAAACGTCAAAGTATTGTCAAGTTTTGTTTACCAAAGGATTTATTTAAAGGGTTAGTTCACCCAAAAATGAAAATTAAGTCATTAATTACTCACCCCCATGCTGTACCAACCCCGTAAGACCTTCGTTCGTCTTCGGAACACAAATGAAGATATTTTTGATTAAATTTGAGAGCTGTATAACTACCACATTGGCTCCTAAAGGACTGCCTCTTGACGGCCCAGAAAGTCAATGAAGAAAATGTTTAAATATCCCAAGTGACTACCGTGGCTCAACTATATGTTTATCAAGCGACGCGAATACTTTTTGTGCGAAAAAACAAACAAAAATAACGAGTTTATTCGACTATTTCTTTTCTTCCTTGTAGGCCAGAACGAGACTTCCTTAGATTTCCACGACGCATGCGCGAGAATTGCGATCTGAAGTAGTGTAAGCTGGTGTGAGCAGATCGCAAATCTCGCGCATGCGTCGTGGAAATCTAAGGAAGTCTCGTTCTGGCCTACAAGGAAGAAAAGAAATAGTCGAATAAACTCGTTATTTTTGTTTGTTTTTTCGCAAAAAAAGTATTCGCGTCGCTTGATAAACATTTAGTTGAGCCACGGTAGTCACTTGGGATATTTAAACATTTTCTTCATTGACTTTCTGGGCCGTCAAGAGGCAGTCCTTTAGGAGCCAATGTGGTAGTTATACAGCTCTCAAATTTAATCAAAAATATCTTCATTTGTGTTCCGAAGACAAACGAAGGTCTTACGGGGTTGGTACAGCATGGGGGTGAGTAATTAATGACTTAATTTTCATTTTTGGGTGAACTAACCCTTTAACTCATATATTGAAAAACTACATTATAAAACACCATAGGAAAATCTCAAAGCAACCAGTGGTGAATTAGTCTTCCTGGTTTTGAGTCATCCGTGCATCACTCTACAACAACCAATCACAAAGTTAGTGGATTTTATGAAATCAGATAAGCTGGAAATGGAAAACAATTACGGTAACACTTTACAATAAGGTTCATTAGTTAACATTAGTTAACTACCTTAGTTAACATGTACAATATGTGAACAATACTTCTTCAGCATTTATTAATCTTAGTTAATATTAATTCCAACATTTACTAATACGTTATTAAAATCAACGGGTTGTATTAGTTAACGTTAGTTAATGGACTGTGAACTAACATGAACGCACAATGAACAGCTGTATTTGTATTAACTAACATTAACAAAGATTAATAAACACTGTAACTAATGCATTGCTCATTGTTAGTTCATGCATTTACTAATGTTAACTCATGAACCTTAATTACTAACCTATTAGCACACCCTGCGCTTTCTGTACATTTTGAAACATAATCAGAATTAAATTAATTGGTTAGTAACCATTTTCCAGCTTTCTTCTGCTCTCTCATCCATGCAAATACACACACGTAGAGTAAACCACATACTGTAGAAATGTCAGCGTTGCCCTGCGACTTTATCAATAAAACATAGCAGGGGCGGATTGGCCATAGGGAATACCGGGAGCAATCCTGAACGGCCGGTGGTCCGTGGTCAGCCAGTTTTTTTTTTTTTTTCAATGATACGCGATCTAACCGGCCGCAGTTGCAACGGAACACTGTGTGTATGTGTGGGTGTGTGTGTGTTTCAGACAGGGCCAGGCCAATACTTTCAATCTGATACAAGCAGCCCCTCCCAACTTGGACTGATCCTCGTTTTTCCTGACATCCGATTGGCTCATTGACTTTTGGTCATGTTTGGCGGGTTTGTGTGAATGCAACAGAGATGGATATTGATTCTTGCAGCTCTTCCTGATGGAAAGGCATCAGGCATGGACCATTTGGACTCCAGGCTTATCAGGGTGGCAGCTGAAGCTCTGTCTGTTCCTATTGCTCATTTGATCAATTTAAGTTTGTTGCGGAGCATATTTCCAGAGAAATTGAAGGAGGGAGACTAAAATCATACCATTGCCTAAAAATAAAAGAGCCACATTTACAGGACAGAACAGCCGGCCTATCAGTCTATTACCTTTACTCAGCAAAGTTATGGAAAAGATTGCTTTTGAGCAAGTTTATGAATATTTTTTTTTCTAATTAACTGATCACCAAGTGCCAGCTAGTCACTATACATGTACTGCTTTAAATCATATGACCGATAACTGGTTAGAAGAAATCGATGCAAACAGATTAGTAGGAGCAGTGGTGTGGGATTTCAGTGCAGCATTTGACCTGATTGGTCATGAAATACTGCTTCAGAAATTAGAATGCTATGGCTTTACACCTTCGTCTCTGTCATGGATGGGGAGTTACCTATCCAATAGGAAGCAGCGGGTGTTCTTTAATGCTCAATATTCATCTACTATGACAATACATTGTGGAGTGCCCCAGGGTAGTTGCCTTGGGCCTTTGCCATACTTGATCTTTACAAATGATTTACCTTTTATTGTTAAACATTCAACTATTGTTATGTATGCAGATGATTCCACACTGTACTGTTCTGGAAAAACTCCTCAAGATGTCTCAGATCAATTAAATCATGATTTGCACAATATAAGCAAGTGGGTAAAAGATAACAAATTAGTTTTAAATGTAGACAAATCAACATCTATGATATTCTGGAAAAGATCAAAACTAACTACCCAGCCCTCTCTGAACTTGTCAGTTAATGGGCTGCAGCTAAGACAGGCTATGCAAGCCAGGTTACTAGGCATCACCTTGGATTCTTACTTGTCTTGGTCAGCTGTTGATGGAATGATAGTTAAAATGGGGAATGGTATTGCAATGTCTAGAAAATGTATGTCATATATTCCTATAACACAGTCTCATCCCAAAAAGTCATATAACTGACGTCTTGGGACGTCTTTTGACCATACGTCAATATCCGCCTTTTTAGGGCCCCCTTAAACGTCGGTAGATGGCGATCCCGGGACGTCATACAACTGACGCTTTACCTTTAACGTCAGTTAGGTGACGGGTTAGGTTTAGGTCTGGGGTAGAGTTAGGATCCCATAACCTCATCTACCGACGTTTAAGGGGCCCTAATAAGGCGAATATTGACGTATGGTCAAAAGACGTCCCAAAACGTCAGTTATATGACGTCTTGGGATGAGACCGGGTTGATTCCTATGTCCATTGCTATACAGGTTGTTCAGTCTCTTGTTTTGTGCCATTTAGAAAACTTTCCAATTATATGGTCGTCTGCATCACAAAAAGACCTTCGTAAGCTTCAAGTGGCACAAAACAGACCAACGAGGACTGTCAATGCAGTTTTTATGAAACAGCCACTGTTTCTCTCTGAGCAGCTTGTTTTTGTTGGAAGTAGACACATATACCACCAGTTAGGCATTAGGCGGTGACATAACACTTCCCCTTCCCGGGACAAATTCTCTGAAACGCATGTCACTTTACAGAGCAATATCTATTTGGAATCGACTCTCTGACTCGTCATGCAGAATTCAGAACAAATATAAATTTAAGAGGACAGTAACCCAGGAATTGCTGCAAATGAACTTGTGAAAGCTGGAAAGTGTCAAGTTCTTTTACTTGGTAATATTTTGTATGTAATTGCGATGTTTGAATTTTTTTGATTATAATTTGTGTTGTTATTGCTTTGTATAATTTTATGTTGTGAATAATTTAAAGAGGATCCCAGGAAAATTAGCTGCCATTAAATGGGCCGCTAATGGGGATCCTAATAAAAATAAAATGAAATGGATGGTAAAAATGGTGAAAAGAAGGAAAGAAGAGAAAGAAATGGGTGGGGCCGAAAAAATAAGAATTAAAAAGAAAAAAAAATGTTGGCACAAGAGGCAGCTAAATGCGCCAAATTAACAGACCTTTTCCGTACTGAAAAGGGTGCTGTGTGGCAGCCACAGGTGTCAATGAGGAAGGACCCAGCTGCATGGACAGGAAAGGTGCACGATTAGTCATATATTAGTGATTTATCACTGAAATTGTTTATATTTGGATTTAAATATAGGCATTTATTACATGGCTTGGTAGAATTCCAATGAAGAATGCGGTCGATTTGATAACACACGTTGCAATGATAAACAGAGCGTTGCCGTGGACGCAGTTCAGAGAGGACTATTTTCTTTAGTGGAAGCAATACAGTCACTTTTAAAAAAATAAACTGCGTTTTAAATCAATATTTTGTTACATTATTGATTTATTTGGTAGGTCGCCATCATGTAATATAAGCAGGATAATGTATAGCGAATACAAATGCTTCAAAACTAACAACCACATTGCTATACATTATCCCTTACATATGTTATATTTTATAGATATTAAATACTGTCTGTACACATGACATACTGTGACTTATGTGTTTGAGATTAGGTTTTGCTAACCTGGGGTGCGTTTCCCGAAAGCATCGTTAGCCAACTATGGTAGCAAGTTTCGTCGTTATCAGCATAGTTCAACGAGTCTGTGTTTCCCGAAACCATCGTTCCAACAAACATTCGCAAACAGCATCGCAAAGTTGTGTAGTTTGAACGACAGCTCTTGAACTGTGGTTAGAGGCATCGTTTCTATATTGCATGACATTTGGAGGTAATAAATCCTTATCTTGAGCAAAATAAGCAAGCTGACATTCAGTACAACCGGTGCCTTTTATTTAGAATACATACAAATGGAATTTACGTCTAATTTACGAAAGACTACACGCCAACGTTCATCCGCATTCAAACATGCATACCTATAGACTAGTCAAGTAATATGCATGTGCACACCCTTACCGTTTTCACAGATTCACGTTTTTTAAATTTACATTTACGGTATCGTTTTCAAAACTTGTTTTCAAAATCTTGCACTTTGAAACCTAATTCAAAGTTTGCGTTCTCAGGCCACCAAAACGCCGCTATGTAAATGAACAGACAGAGCGCAGTTGAAAACGGTGTCATGTAAGCACTCCGTAAGTTAATAAGTTAAAAAAAAATGAATGTACAGCCAAAACGTTATATGTTCCATTAATTTCTTATCACTGTAAAGCGGCTTTGTATTGTGAAACACGCTAAATAAATGAAGGTGATTTGATTTCAACAACCACAATCATTTTAGTTACACTATTGTTTGCAGATAGAGATTAAAGGAGTCGTTCACTTAAAAAAAAAAAAAAAAAAAAAAAACTTATGCTGATAGAGGATGATATCCAAGATATCCAAGGATACTCCAGAGGATGAATAAGGGTCTTATCAAGTGAAACGCTCCCTCAAAAAAAAAAAAAAGAATAAGTTTTATAAGCTCAAATGGTCGCCTTGCTCTGTTTTGTGATGCACATTCGTGACTCTCCTGTTCGAACTCATTTATCAAAATGAACGAATCATTTTTCGTGTCATTTGGTTCATTCAACGATTTTTTTTTTTCTTTTTTTTCAATTTTTTTGAAAATTGATTTTCATTTTGCTTGATAAGACCCTTATTCATCGTCTGGAATAGTTTAAAGGCTTTTGAACAGTTTGCAGTTTGCACTGAAACTGTCTTTTGGACATTGAACCGTTTGGTTCCCATTGAAATCCATTATATGGAGAAAAATCCTGTAATGATTTCATCCAAAACCTTAATTTCTTTTCGACTGAAAGAATGACAAATTATCAGCATTTTTTTTTAATTTTTTTAATTATTTTTTTTTAAATATTTGACGGCCTATAACCCTACCCTTAACCCCATGCCTTTAAATGTATGTACAGTAAAACCCAGTTATTTACATAAAATCACACAATTCACAGATTACAACCTGAATACCATATAGTATAAAAATTTGTTTTTTTCAGTACAAATGTTTTTTTTGTTTTTTAAAACTGCACTGGCTGTTACAAAATGTTTTCCATGGTCTGTAAAAAAAAAAAAAAAAAAAAAAAAAAAAAATCTGTACATTCCTCTCTCTGATGTACAATAACATGACACACGAAGCATTGTGCCTACTTCAGCCGCTTGACTGAATGCAATATGCTGTGCTTGTGGGTTTGCCTCTTTCAATAGCACAACTAAACCTGACAAATACTCCAGAGATGGAGTTTCTGTGCGGAGTTCAACAAGATGAATGGTTGTTCTCAGACAAAGAAACTTACACTTTCCAACCCCCTGCTTTGCTTCCATAAACATCTATGATATGACTATTCATCCACAGCCATCCCTTCCCAAACGTCCCAGAAATAGAGTTTAATTCATTCCATAGAAAGAAGACATTCCTGTTTTTAAAATGGCACTTTCAAGAGGATTCCCTCTTTCAAGGGCTGAGTCTTTTATAGTGGGACAAGCTTTCTCCCAGTACTGTGGGAAACAGAGATGGTCTATTGATTCCAGAAACTCATTACACACTGCATGGGCCAGGTCCTTTGAATAAGAGGCCACCTCGACTCAAATAAACTGGCTTTTCTTATTAATGAAGGATCTGGCCCAAATGAAGCACCCCAGTCATACTCTATAACTGTCCTTCAGTGGCCTTAGGCTAAATATTCCTCTAGTAATGTCTTATTTTTAACAGTGATGAAATGTGCATATAGTATCTCACCGTTCCTGCCAGAGGTTAATGGAAGTTGCGGTTTTCCGAAATGAGCTTACTAAGTCAGCTCAAAGTAACCATAAAAAGGGTGAGAGGCTAACACACTTTTCAGATGGTTTAATGTGGCACTCAGTTTCCCCAGAGTGAAAAACAAGTAGATAGGGTCCCTGAATTAGTTCTTTTGGCAACAATTCAAAACCCTCCAAAGTCAAGGGTATTTGCAGAGTAAAATCACACAAAAACATTAATATTAACCAAGTTGTAAATGGAGGCCAACAGTCACAATATATCAGGTGCCTTTAAAAAAAGTTTTGGTAGTTAGATATTAGTGATGTTATTGCATTGTGATTACACTCCATATTTCAAAACAGACAGAAGTGATCTGAAAGAAGACATTTAATTAAGAACTAAGTACCTCACACTATTGTGCCCATCAGTTATGAGAGTCTGTGTTCTGTTGTTTTTGTTTTTATTTACAGTCATTTTTTTAAGGTGACGTGCAAACAAATGCTCTCCCATAAAAATGCAAAGGAAAATGCCTGTGGTGATCATCACCTTAATTATAGACCTTTCACTGTGGCTAATTCATTTTTTGAGATAAAACATAATACACATGTTTTATGTTTAAACACCAATCAGTTATTGGCCCAAGAAATAATTATGAAACAAAAACAAGGTATCATAACAAGAATTTTTGGTCATTCATATACTTAATACAACCCATTTTACAGTGCATGTTTTACTCATAATTGAAACAAAATAATGCTGCCAAATAAAGCAAAGGAAAGCCACTAGATGATTATTATTGTCCCCAATTTTGTCACAATGAATATTTGCTCTTTGGTATAAATAGGACTGTTAAATGTGCATCCATATGTCTCTATATACTTGAAATTGGTAACACTTTATTTTATTGTACAGTGATACATTCAGTTACTACAGTAACAACTATACAATATGAATAATTACATCTAACTCTAAAACAAACCCCTAATCCTAACCCTAACCTTAAAGTAATTATATGTAGTCAATTAAGGTTACTCAGTACTTAAATGTATAATTACATGGTAACAAGGACACCTTCTAATAAAGTGTAACCGAAACTGTTTACTGGCATCCACCAATGACACAATGATTAAAAATACCATCGTAGCTTGAAAACTAATTTTCATTAGGACATTTAGATAATTGTGATATTGAATAACTTATGCGTCAGATCAATACGCATTAAATACTTTTCATTTGCATATTATTAATATTCATATTTTTATATGTTGGGGCATATAAAATTATAGGCCTCTCTCTAACCCTAAGCCCACTCAAACAGCCCATTCTCACCCCCAAGGCGTCACCTAACTGACGCCTTGGGAAGCATTATTTCAACACATTCTCACCCCAAGGTGTCACCTTTTGACCATGCTACAATACTTGACGCTTTAGGCGCCCTTTAGCGTCAATCAGATGACGCTAATTGACGCTAAAGGAAAGGGACAGTTAAATGACGCGGGTAGGTTTAGGTCTGGGGTGGGGGTAGGGTTACACGAGATCCTAGGGCGTCATCTAACTGACGCTAAAGGGCACCTAAAGCGTCAGATATTGAAGCATGGTCAAATGCTAGATATTTTCAGTGTAAGATCTATATAGTAAATATCCAGATTTTTTTTTCTTACCATTTCGTTCACAGGTCCCAGTAATGCTGGAGTGAAAACCTCCCTTTGCCCATCATTAATAAAAGTGTTCATCTTTACATCATCTATTATCTCAGTCTTACATTAAGATAAGCATATCCATTTTTTTTTAAAGACCTTCATTAATTGCCTCATTAATTCAAGTAGAGCACACTAAGGTATAAGGACTTTCAAAACTCATTAAAATCAGAGCCAGATCAAACATCAAACTCTCATCAAAGCTTTATTAGGGCACAACCACAAAGGTTTACAGTCACTATTATTATTATTATTTTTTTTTAAGGAATGCTTCATGGATTTTGAATGCAGTTCCTTGGTGTTAGATCAAATGGTGATTGTTCATCATAAGAGTCCCTTGTTCTGACATGAGTGGGCAGACAAGAGTGAACTTTCTATATAGGAAAAAAAGAAAAAAAAACAGATATAATAAGTTCTGAAAAAACGCATCTTAAGCAAGAGCTTCAAAAGGACAGACTCAACATCCACGAACGAGTTGAGGGCATATCAAAATCAATCCCCTTTAACGCTGCCAACTGCTCTGAGATGATTGAACAAGATAATGTTAAATGTGGAAAGAGTCTGTAGGCCTCAGGTGATACATGTTCCAATAATAATGCATGTTTTTTAAGGAGATAAAAACATCTAACATGATTTGTCTAAACACCAGCTTTTTTAGTGAAGATGTGTTCAATTTTAATAGCTTTATAATTGGCCAGTTACACTTTAGGTTCCTATTCTCACTTTTGTGTAGTTCTCACTACAACCTTTGCCTCAATAAACTCCCACTCCTACTGCCATGGACGTCAGTTTGGTTTGAAACGTGCTGGGGACAGAGACACATTCGGAAGGGCATTTTCAAAAGTGCTGGGTACAATGACTCATTCATTATTTTTTTCTCTTTCGCACAGGTCATGTTTTGAAAGACGATCCTGTTACTTTCTGATGTAAATAAATAAATAAAAAAATGTATACAAAGATGTGATTATGTCCGACCAAACGTGATTTGGGTTTAATTGGTCATAGAGGGAGATATAAATATATGTTGTTAATATCGTGAATTTTTACGTGAATAGACACCTAGATCCGCCTATGTTGCGTATGTACTGTAATGGTCCAGGCGGAACCATTGTCAAGTGCGTCAAGGGTTCTGGGTTCTGGTATAGTTTTTTTTTTTTTTTTTTCCCCTCATCAAAACTGATGAGGGAAAAAATATCAATCATATCAATATGAAGAGTTCAGATGCAAAAGCCTCTAAATGCCATTTGAAATTTTCTTCTTTAATGATAATTTTTATCAAACTTGTATATTTAAGTTCAGTAATTTCACTTAAATGGCAATGATAATTACCTATTAATTGTTATTTAAGTGAAATTACTGAACTTAAATATACAAGTTTGATAAAAATCATCATTAAAGAAGAAAATTTCAAATGGCATTTAGAGGCTTTTGCATCTGAACTCTTCATATACAACCACTGATAGACATTATTGGTTTTGATGAGGGAAAAAACAAAACACAAAAAAATAAATATATACGAGTGTGGATTCTAACCCAGAGAAACAGGGACACATTTGTGTGCATTTTTATTTCTGATTTCAGTGGAACGGACCTTATGCACCAGAGAAAAGTGGGCGCCGTCATCTTTAGAATATTGTCTTTGAACTTCCATTTTTGCGTTCTCTCTATAAATGTCATCGCTGTCGAGGAGTAATTACCTGGGGAAGTGGATTTACTTATTGTAGAGTTAAACGTTATCATGAGCATTGTGATATTTATCATAAGCATTGTAAAGGTAACAAAGTCTCATCCCAAGACATCATACAACTGACGCTTTTGACCATACGTCAACATCTGCTGTTTTAGGGTACCCTAAAACGTCGGTTAGATGACGATCCTGGGGCGTCATCCAACTGACACTTTAACTTTAACGTCAGTTAGGTGACTGACGTGAGGGTTAGGATTAGATAACGTCATCTAACCGACGTTTGTGGTACCCTAAAACGGCGGATGTTGACGTATGGTCGAAAGCGTCAGTTGTATGACGTCTTGGGATGAGACTGTGCTGGTAAAGCAGATGTCTTAACAAATGTCGACCGGGAATTTTTTTACGAACAGTTCATTCGTACCTATCCAAGATCGCTGTGAAAATACAGACCAGAAGTCAAAAGACAACGAGCACAGCGCTGAAAAGGGGCGGGGCTACATAAGGTCTATAGAATCTCCGCAACGGACTGAAGTGCGCGTCCGAGTGAAGACAACACATTCCAACGTTAGATTGTCTCTTATTTAACAAACGAATGAAACAAATGCTGCTACTTAAGGGAAGATGTTTTATTCGTACTGGTACATCCGTGCTGCTAGACGTTTCAGAAGTGGTGGGGACAAAATCGACTCACCCGACATGTCCCACCCGTCCCCCCTGTAAATGACGCCTATGATTACTGCTTATTAATAGTTAGTAAGGATACATTTTGTACGTTTAGGTATTGGGTTGCATTAAGGGATTTGGAATATGGTCATGTAAAATAAGGCATTATATGTCTACATGCTGTTCGCAATGCATTTTACATTAATTCAAAATAGAGTATGTAATAGAGAGAGTATGTTTTCATGCCTATGAAAAGTCACTGAATCCATCCAACATCAGGCCTATGGTGATTCTGTTGGAAAGCTCTTGTGCATGGGTTTGTGTAACCTGAAACATATTTCTGCTGTTAAAAAGGTTTCTCTGACCTGCTGTCAATCACACAATTCACCATTTGAATGTGAAGGTCAGATTACATTGTAATTGAAAATAACAACTCTAATCCACTTAATTTTCATGGATAGTTTCCACTGTTCTTTTTCAAGGTTCATTGTCTCATAGTTTATTATTAAAGGGGTCATGGACTGGCTTTTTCAATTTTATTATATTGTCTGAGGTCAACTTATGACGTTCGCTTTGTTTTTGCATTCAAAAACATCAAAATGAATAAGTAATAGGCTATTTTTTTTTACCCAAGTTTTGAGCCTAGCTGATAAACACTCTGATTTTTATGGGCGTCTTGCACTGAAGACTCGGAAGTAAAAGCCCACTGCTGTGAGTGGATAACAGTTTTGCATATTATAATGAGTTTCAACCAACTCACCTCGTCGGTGTAAAATGGCAACCGGAATGATTCGCCCATACATGTTCGACCCAGAGTCCGTGTGTTGCACAATTCCAGCTGTGTATCACACGAAATACGTTCTGAGGAAACTATTTTGCAAATCGTAATTACGTTACATGCCAACATATAAGCAGTGCTATTACGTTTGTCCTTAACGTAATACTATTGCAGTGCTATTACGTTTTTCCTGAACATAATACATCCAAGCAGGTTTCTTTACTATTTATGCATAATCGTGGCATTAAAATTTTGACTCTTTTGCATTCAACTGTCATATTAATTAAGTTTTCCTTCGCATTTATTAATATAATAGACCAACGTTACTCATAAATATATAAAAAGCATTTTCTCCAATAAAACACAACATACTGATACATTCACAAAAGACATGCATTTTATTAGCTTGATGTAAACCAAATCCTAGAATCCATACGTTGTTTGCAAGAAACAGATCCAAATTCATCTTCATTTCTCAGCAGCGACCGCAAACGTCAAATCCGCGCTGGTGATTAATTCAAATTCAAATAATGCGCCTTCAAGAAGCGTTACGACATGTTTTACGGCAGTGATATCAAACGCTCATTGGCTCTCGCCTGCTTCGTCACAGATTGTGACATGCCGTGTTTCAGTCGGTGTAGTACATTCACATTTGAAATGGAGAAGAGCGCCTTCAGACAGAGAGCGAACCGAAATCAGATTAACATTTTGGATTAACGTTAATAACTTTAATTCTGATCTGTACCTCATACACAACTACTATAATACTGCCAGAGGACTGCGACTGCAACGCATCATCATGTGAACGACTTTTGGTATTGTTAATAATAAATAAATAAATTATTGTGAAATGTATCTGTCTGTTATGTTTTTTTTTTTTTCTTAATTGTGTTACCTACGTAGTTTTAAGGAATGGTTATGGTTAGGTTTAGGGATAGGAGTGGGATTAGTGGCTCAAAATATATTTTAATGCTAAAACTCATTTAACTACGCATCTCTGTCCATTACGTTTTATCCTTTTTATATTCTGTATAAAATAAATATGTTTTTTGGAGTAGGATTAAGGGGTCTTGTTACATTTATCTTTAAAAGTGAAAGTATACAGATATCGTTATGATATGAAACATATGTAAATAGTTAACGTTTTGTAGCTGTAAAAACGTAATAAGGTTACGTTTAAATGTTGCAAATACGTCCATATTATACGTTTTAGCATCTATCCAAACGTACAAAAACGTACGTTACATATCTTTGAAAATAACGTATTAAATCTACGTATTAACAATGAGACATATTACGTTAAGGACCAACGTAATAGCACTGCTTATATGTTGGCATGTAACGTAATTGCGATTTGCAAAATAGTTTCCTCAGAACGTATTTCGTGTGATACAGGGTTGCACAATTCCTGTCAGATCCAATATAGTCGGCACAGCACCGTTCTTTAATCTTAATCGGTCTGCAAATCCAGTCTTGTTTACAATCCTCAGTGAAATGAAGCGAACAGACGACGATGTTTTACCTCATCAGCTGGAACGTCATGAAAAATAAAGTTTATCCATGCAGTCCTATTGGAATCCAGAGGAAGCTTATGCAGCGACTTAGCCTGGAAAAACCCAGACAACTTCCGGCAAATTTAGATTTGCACTGAAAGTTAGTCTGGCAAAGAGCTCATTCCAATCCGCCGAAATCGCGGCACCAATCAGAAACGTTGGGGCGGACTTTACACGATGACGACAGCACAGCGACGGTGAAGCAGATTTTGAACATTTACAAAGAGGTGTGACGGTTATAGTTGAGCACTGTCTTATTAGAACTCTATAACCGCCAAAAACATGTTATTAAAATATTTTTTTCACAATGTTTAAATACTAATATCAGCTTACGAGGGAAACGGAGGCCGAGATAGTGGTGCTTCAAATACTGCTACTGCTGGAGATGATTCGGGAGAGGTCTGTGCACTTTTACCGATCAGAAAGCGCGCTGACACGGAGTAAAGCCTTGTTTATACTTGACGCGTCCGCACGAGCGCGAAGGTGCGCGGCAAAAATGACCCGTTCGGTGCGCAAGACCGACCCCATTTCCCTTAGCTGTGTGCATGGCTTTTTTTGTAGCGGTGCCGCGTCCGGGGATGAACTTCAAGCCGAATCTGCCCGAGCATGTATGTCTCACCCATAGACAGTAAGGTCTCACCTCTGGGTCTCACCATACTGGTGTGTCTAAATGGCAAAGTTCATTGCAAAGTTTTTTATTTTTTTATTTTTTTTTTTGTTAAGGTTTAATGTGTGTTTAATGTGTGTGATAATGGAGCACATTCACTTATAGTTGTCTTGCTGTTAATTTTAAATAAACGTAGAGCAAGTAGCTAATTAGATTGCCTGCTCGTTTCTTCAAACAGATGAACGTCGCTCTGCATACGTCATCTCCTTCAGTGCTCTGATTGGTTTTAAGTCTATAAAATTTCGCCTTTGAGGCATTTGAGCTACGTCCGTTGGTGACGTCCCTCTGGAAATGATTTGTCTATGAAGCTTTGCCAGACCATAACTCAGTTACAAACTGAGATGGTCTGGTTTTAACCAGGCTAGCAGCGACTGTCTTCTTCCACAACCAGACACTGCACAATATTCTGTATTGTTTGGTAGCTCTATCCGGTTTGTCATCACAAGGTAGGCCTATGTTATTTAGCTATGCGTGTAATGCGTGAATCGGTGGGCGGGGCTAAACTAGCCATGTTGAAGTAGGCGTTGATCTTCTTCTTCAAAGTTATCCTCTTTGACGTCATAGTTCCCCACTTTTAAAAAAACAGTCGTGTCAATAAAAGCTTTTATTGGACTAACAGGGACGTTTTCAGTTCTGAAACTTACAGGATATTCTTATTATATGAAGACCTCTTAGATGTCAAAAGCTCAAAGAAAATTTGATTTCTCAGTTCATCACCCCTTTAAATAGTTGATAATAATCCAAAATTGCTGTTTATGAGATCTGTTGTTACACATTTTTTCGAACAACAAACATAAATTATATTTTCTCTTTAATAAGATCGCAGTCCTTCAGTAAGTCACAGTGTCCAGTTACTCCTTGTTCATGACAGATGGTATTTTTTGGTAGAAACAGCGCTTTTGCATTTTAGCTTTGCATTACATGGACTGCAGAAGATGGATCTGGAATTTGCATGTTCTACTGGGTTTATCATGACACTGATCAGTTTCTTCTTTCTTGCACCTGCTCTTCTGGCTCTGAGTGTAATGTTGTTCATTCTAAGTCATTGCAGACGGTCATCTTCTCATTGTGCTGAGCTGTTTTTAATTTAGTCTGAATCCACTTCTATTGTGGACGTTTCTTGTTGTTTGAGGGTGAATCATGTATGTTCCATGTGGCTAGAACACTGGGAAGGAGATTACATCTTGGATGAAGAGTTCCAGATTGAATGGTGAAAACCCATGCCAGAGTGAACACATCAGACCTGTGAACTAAAATTAAACATGTCCAGATAACTTAATTTAGCCACGTGGAACCACTCTCCATGATTGAATAAATTATTAAGCCAAATAGTTTTCTTTTTTTTTTTTTTTTTTTTTTTTTGAGAGTCTGCCATAGCCTAATTTGTTTAGGTTTTGATAGCCAATGGACAGTATTTAAATGAGCAGAGCTGACCAGTGACAAGCAGTCCCACGTGAAAACTGAAACTAAAATTTGAAAGAGCAGTGCAAAGAGAAAACAACACATACACACGCAACACCATATTATCACCTGTGCAAGTAAGTAAAAAAAAAAGTTACATAGAAAAAAATATTACATTTAATTAGAATTTTAATATTTTACTCTGCTCATATATTACTGTGCTGGAAAAAATGTTATGAAATTACAAAAATCCATTATTCATTGATTATTGTTATTTTCTTTTAAGTGCAGAATTTAAATAACAATTTAAAACTATGTAAATTGTTATATATATGTATATATATATATATATATATATATATATACACACACACCAATCGTTAGATATATGATAGAACCATTTTCAAATACATAAACCCATTGCTCTCATTTCATTGGAGAAAAATTAAACAATAAATATGATTTATTGTAAAACATTAATATTTTAAAACCTGACGACAAAATATCTTGTTGCTCCCACAGAAGTAATACAGGCTTAACTGAAATGATATTGAGTACTTTACAACAGAATTTTCATTTGTGGGGAAACTATCCATTTACATGTAACTAGTGATTTCGGCTCTGCTACATTGGTGGTATTTAGTATAGTGCTTGCAATAAAGTGCTCAATGAGTGTATGTTTGCTTTATCAAAAAGAATAATTCTGTGTCAAAAAGGGTTCCACCAGATTTTTTTTCTTTTTTTTCTCTGATTGTTTATAGAAACTTCATCTTTATATTTATTGGAGACAATAGGTTTATATTTCATGATGTAAATAATAACTTTTTCATTGAAAGGAATCTGGCCTGCACTCTCTCTCTCTCTCAGAAGATGGCATCGCCACAAGATTTTTTAAGGAAATTACATATATTTCTGAAAGGAACTCCTGCTTTCATGTCTTTTCCAATGAGTCTTTTGTTAATCGGAGTGGAGAAGATGATTGAAATAGAATTTTTTTCATGCCCATGCATAGTCGAGGTGAATGCACTGCTAACAACGTCCATCTTCATTGGACCTGCTTTTTTTACATTCACTTTAATGTTCCTCGTTGTAAGGCCTTTTAAAAATAAATGCAGTCTCTGTTGTGAAGGAGCAAGTGATGATACTCAGCAGAACTGTCCTAAAGCTTTTGGATCTTGCCTGATTCCACCTGTTATCTGGATCTCCATCTTGCTATTTGAAGGTGATTTTGTTGCTTGTGCCATGACTGGCTGGAAGGGGATGTATGTGTTTGATAAGGAGCTCAACAGGTCTTGGTGCAAACCTACTGAAAAGACACAAAATGAGACAGCACTACGAGATTTAACTCGCAAATATATTCATCAATCTCAGGTAAATATAATTTTGTTTCCTGTATGAATTTTCCTGATATACTTTATACTATATATATATATATATATATATATATATATACTGTATATATATATATATATTAGGGGTGTGTAAAGCAGACAAGGCATATTTTTGCAAGCATATTTGTATTTGTATTCGAATTCAAAATAGGCGTAAACATCCGTTTTTAGCGTTACTGTTAAACTTCAAATGTACGTTATAGTGTAAGGATTATTTAACTATATCCATTATAATAATTATGGATATGCAATATTGGTTGATGTTTTTTCTATAAATCCAGCAATGAACATGTAACAAGAAAAGTCATTGAAATTAAAATAACAGCCATTACCTCATGAACCATGGTTAAACCAACAACTAATAAAATCGAATTGTGAACATTATGAACCCCACCACCAAATGTCCTTTTTGGAGGACGCTGAACAGATAAGTTTGTATATGAAGAGTTCAGATGCAAAAGCCTCCAAATGCCATTTGAAATTTTCTTCTTTAATGATGATTTTTATCAAGCTTGTATATTTAAGTTCAGTAATTTCACTTAAATTATTTGTGCATCCCACAAATCTCCATCAACTGCAAGATGCTATCCTATCAATATGGCCAACATTTCTAAAGAATGCTTTCAGCACGTAGAATTATGCAGTTCTGAAGGCCAAAGGGGGTCAAACACAGTATTAGTGTGATAGTGTTCCTAAAAATCCTTTAGGTGAGTGTATATATATATATATATATATATATATATATATTACACACACACACATACACACACACGCACACACACACACACACACACACACACACACATATATAATAGTTATATCGCTAATGTCGGAATGGAAAGTTCACTTTATACAATTCTTCAAAACAACTCAACAAAACATTTTGCTTGTGCTGAAAGGGTTAATTCACAAACAAATAAGAAAACAAAATACAAAAAAGCAACAAAAAAAGAAAATTTGGTTATTCAAAGGCACGATATGCAAGTTTCACTGCTAGATGTTGCCTATTAGCTTGATGACACAGTGAACGGAGCATAGAATGGGAGTTGTCATGTCAACCTCCACACTTTTTCACTTCATGGTTATTTCTGGTGACAGAACCCTCAGCAAACAATAATTAATAAATGTGGTACATCTCGAATGTACAAATGAATATCTGTGGCTTGTTAACTATTAGAGATTGCCAGCTTTAGAATTGCATAGCTATATGTACGCAAAAGCATCATTAGCTACTGTTCCTATGGGCTGCTATTTGTAAGCCGTTCGCCATATTGACTGTGGGTCTGCAACCACAATTATGAGTAATTTGTTTAATTAGCATTTGCTAACACAACATTAAAAAGTTACCAAGTATAAAAACATGTCATATATATGAAAATACAAACTAAGGTGGGGGGTTGGATAATGTAAGTAGTATACATAGTACATATAAATATGGTAAACATGGAAGCTCAAATATGCTTGCTTGATGTGTGTTTGAAGCAATCTTGTTATCATATGAGATAACCTATAAATACATGTATTTATTTCCCCCAGTTTTCAGCTTATGTCTTGATCGCTGTCTTCAGTGCCTTGGTGATTATTGTTGTGGGTGTCTATGACTGCTGCATTAGTGGAAAATGTGAGTCCTGCTCAAGTCATCTGTTATCATGCTGGAGACCAACAGAAGAAGTACAGAGTGTGGGACAAGACAATGTTGGAAGAGATTCTGTAAGGCTTGGTGCTCTCCACGACACAACACAAAATCAGAGAGTGATCCCTACTTCTGAGGAACAAAATGTTTGAAAAAAGGTCATGTTCACGCATTAATAACAATAAAAAGAGCAGCCAAAAGAGTTTTGGTAAGGATAGCTATACTTATTCTTGAAATAAAAAACAAAATGAAGAAAACATGAAAAGTATGACCTTTAATTTGGATCTTCAGAAGTTGATACATTAGACACAATAGGCTGATTAACAAACCAATACCATAATGTCTACTGATCTTGATCAAGAAATGTCTCCTACCCGTCAAGAAACGGGTAGGAGAGGTGGTTGTGTAGCTGCTCTATTTAATCTAGATCTATCAAGAATTATCTACCAGTAAAGGTCTAAATATTTCATCAATAGTTAAGGATTTAGCACTGTCTTATAATTTCTGTATTTTCTTTGATATATTGAACTCTCCTGTCATTGAAGCTAGATCTGTTTCTGTCAAAAAGAGATGCTTAAATGAAAACACTACTGTACTGTTCATGAGGGATATATCTTTAACAATAAGCATATGTGCTGACTCTGTTGATTTTCACTGGCCCTCTCTGGGCCCTATTTTAACGATCTGAAACGCAAGTATTATACGCAAAACACAATAAACTTTGTGGGCAGATCTTGCGGCCGACGCCAATCTAAAGCCGCATTTCCACCGCAATTACCAGGAACTGTTTGTCCGAGGAACTTTTTTTCACAGGAACTTTTTTTTCCCCAGACCGCTTGCTTACTGCGTTTACACTGCGTACTAAAGTACCGGTCCGGGACGGGAAGATTATGTAGTGACGTTGAACTGCATGTGACTGCTCTTCCTAGCCTGCGCATTTGTTTTGAGTTTTGTATGGAGGAGATTCAAGCTTTGCTGCTTTTGTGTGCAATTGGTTTACTAACGAGGTAATTAACAAAACGGCAGAAAAGAGACGAGCACCCAAAGCGTATTCAGAAAGCTCGTAATGCTAGATATAAAAGTAGACATTTGTTATCAGCGGACATTGACCGTGAGATGGATGGGACGAACGCGCGCCATCGGGCAGAAAGAATAGCCTGGTAAGAACTAGGGCTGTAGTACTCGAGTACGGTCTTGGACCGTTTTTATATGGTCTCGGTCTTGTCTCGGACTCGCTTGTATTCTGACTCGGACTTGTCTCGGCCTTGGCCACTGGTCTTGCCAAATATGGCTTTTGGTCTCGACCGAGTCCAACATTTTTGAATGTGTGTTCATTTATTAGGCAAGCCTATCACGGTAACGTTAACTTAGAAAATTCCAAAATTAACCGACCAAGTGCTCACTACAACGAAGCGCATCTTCTCTGTTACTATAGTTACTAAATCCTGGGTGTTGCGCACAATTCTAATCATTCCCGCAGGTCTCCCATTTATGATACCGGATATTCCCACAATCGTAATCCACACAGATTATAAAATCAAATCATTCTTTTAATAACTATCTGCCAGACGCAATTTCACAAACATCGTGAGTGTTCGCCGGTGCTGCGTCTTCTCTTCTCTCAAAAGCGCTGATGCGATAATACACACTCAGGAGGTCGGGACATGACGGAATATTCGCTTGCACAATCGGGCCAGCAGTGCATCGTGAATAAAGCTTACCATTTGCACATCTTTTTAAGTCTTACCAGTTTAACATTCAAGCAATGTTACACTGTCAGTGCTCGTGCACTCTCTGGGATGACTTTGCGCACATTCATAGGAAATCCGCCTCAAGAACAGCTGCCCAGTGACAAAAGTTATTTTTCATGGATTAGCTATATTGCTTTAACACTCAAAACTGTGTCAATTTCGGTCTTTGTGAGTATACTCTTAACATAGTCGGATTTGTCTTTAATAAGCATAAAACGCACGCCAGTATAATGAACACAGGATCCGTGCACTGGTTCTTAAAGTGACAGCAACCATATGTGTCGGTCATTAATTTTGTCGTATAAACAACAAAACAGAGCTTTAAGGGCCAATCCCAATTCTACCCCTTACCCCTTCACTTTCCCCTTCCCCTCCATTTTGCACGTCCACGTGAAGGGGTAGGGCTGTCCCAATTCTCTTTTGGTTGGAGGGGGAGGGCTAGGGGAAAGGGCCAGATAGCCCTTCAAACGAAGTTTTTTCGGGAGCACACTTCAAACGAAGGGGTATGAGAAGTGTCACTGCTAACCCAGGCTACAGACGCAAAATGGCTGCCCAAGCAAAAAAGGAGACCCATAAATGTAAGTATTTGTGGCTTTAATAAGTATTGTAACGACAAATAATGACTTGCTTTATGTTACATTCAATATTGTGTTCATATTTACGGTCAGTTTCTTCACAGAAACGTTTGTAAAAAAATCGCTAAAATTACTGTAGTTTGCTAACGATAGTCCCGCAACATATTTTCGTTGTCTCCGTTGTTTCCTGCGAACTTCACAAGATGCAAGAAAATAGCTGTAACCCACGCGACTGAGATAACTGCAGCTGTCGACGGCATCTTGGAAGTTGTGATAAACATCGGCGCATCTCCTGTGAAGTAGGCGCTAGCGACGACTTATAATGACGTTTAACGGAGGCGTAGTGGTGTCCCATTTCTTAGGGGAATATTTTCACCCCTACGCATTGCCACTCTGTTTCAAGGGTCAAGGGGAAGGTGAAGGGGTAGGGCTAGGGGAAAGTGAAGGAGTAAGGGGTAGAATTGGGATTGGCCCTAAGTTAAAGGAATCAGGATTGATAGCCTATGTGTTTAATTTATTTAGGACTAAAATACTATCCAGAGTTATTTTCCAATTGATTATTTTATTCAGTTTCTGTCTATGAATAGGCTACTAGTGTTAGACCTATTCAAAAACTTTTCACTTTATTTGTCTTTATTTGTATCTTTATTGTATTGTATTTATTTGTGCAACTTTTTTCAATTTAATTGAGCAATTTAAATCAAGCCTTGTGTTGTGTAAATTCTTAACAACATCACCCCATTGTAAAAATGCAATGAGTGCAAACATTTAGGCAAGATAAATGTAATATTTTTTTTTTTGGCAAAAACGAAATTCAGGCCCTGAAAACTTTTTTTTCCTGTCCTGGACTCGGTCTTGACTCGGACTCAAACCTTTTTGGACTTGGTCTTGACTTGGACTCGAACCTCTTTGGACTCGGTCTTGACTTGGACTCGACTAGTCCTGGTCTTGGACTTGTCTTGGACTCGACAAAGGTGGTCTTGACTACAGCCCTAGTGAGAACCAACCAGCATGTTCAGCGGACAAGTCCCACCCTGAAAATTCCTGACCTCTGAAAAAGTACTACCTCACCAGCAGGGACTTTCTGGGGGGGAAATTTTTCGCTCTTAAAATAGCATCTGAATAAGGTGATACTTTAAAAGAACATCCTCTTTTCGCTGAACCATCCCCAGGGGCACAAGTTCATTCCCTAATTTACAGACAAAATAGGAATAATACATGCGTCGTTGTACAAACTCAATTGCACTAGGTGCAAGATGGGGCCCACTATGTCTGATTTCGAAGGAATTGATGACAAACTTTTTGAAGAAACCATACAGCACCTTAAAACATCAACCTGTGCGATTGATACACTTTCAAAAGTTTGTTTACCTGTTTAGAAGCTGATCTCCTAGAAGTGGTAAATGCCTCACTTCGCTCTGGGAGTTTGCCCTGAAAACTGCAATTGTTAAGCCTCTACTGAAAAAGAGCAATCTGGATAAGACCATAATAACCAACTATAGACAGATCTCAAATCTTCCTTTCTTTCATAGGCAAGATCATTGAAACAGTTGTCATCAATCAGTTGATCATATTCTTAAGGTCGAATGGATACTTTGACAATTTTCAATCTGGTTTCTGACCACATCAGAGCGCTGAGACAGCGCTCATTAAGATAATAAACAATATTCGCTTAAATATTTATACGGGCAATTTATCAGTGCTGCATTTGACACTGTCAAACACAACATACTTCTTTAAGGCTGGAAAACTGGGTCTGGCTTTCTGGGATAGTCCTAAAATGGTTCAGGTCATACTTAGAAGGGAGAGGTTATTATGTGAATATAGGAGACCATAAGGCTGAATTCACCCCAATTCACCCCTTGCCCCTACCCCTTATTTTCGAGTGTACAGCTTGGCCCTTAAAACAGAGTTAGGGTTGGGGGTTGAAATATTCCCCTACGAAATGGAACAACCCTTCATTAAAACCCGATACATCATCAGTCATCAGCGATGGCTCTGCCGTTACAGAGTTTGTACAGGATTTCTCCATGACAACAACTGACAATCAGCACAGCTGTTCTTAACTTTGAATAAACATGATGATTATAACATCCCTTCCTTGAAATGTATGTCTTTTCAGATCGGAAAAGTAATTTATTATACCATTTCTTAATTGAAATGACTATAATGTTATTATAAAAGTAAATAAAGTGAGTGGTGGAATCATCTTGCGCTAAATTTAAATGTTTAACCATTTGCGAAGCCATCTCACTGTTGATTTGCGATGCATTCCGTGAACTTTCTCGCAGCCCTTCGTTTGGAGTGTGCCTCTGAAAAATCTCTGTTTCGAGGGCTATGTACCCCTACCCCTTCACCCTACCACGCGATCTCAACAAGAATCGGGACTCTCCTAGACGTGAACGCGCAAAATGGAGGGGAAGGGCAAAGGGGTAGGGGCAAGTGGTGAATTGGGATTGAGCCTTTGTCTGAGTCGACATCCATGACTTGCGGAGTCCCTCAAGGCTCTATTATTGCGCCACTTCTATTCAACCTGTATGCTCCCAATGAGATAATGAGTAGGAACCAGATTGCTTACCACAGCTATTCAGATGACACACAGCTCTACTTAGCCCTATTGCTTTACAAAAAAAGCCCATTGACTCCTTGTGCCAATGCATTGATAAAGTCAACGGTTGGATTTGCTGTTGAGGAGCTTCCAGAAGGCACCAGGGGCCCTATCTTGCACCCAGAGCAAATGACTTTGTACACGACACATTTATCGTTCCTATTTTGCACCCGCGCAAAGCAGGCTTTTCCCTCCACAGACGCACGTTGGTAAACTAGGGAATGAACTTGCGCTCTCTTGGTGGGTCGACACAAAAAAGGTGTTTGTTTTTTTTGTTTGTTTTGCGTGTTTTGGCACAAACATTCCCTTGAAGGGAATGTGATCTGACGCTCTTATTGGTTTGTTTCCCGTTACACCCCAAACCACACCTATGAATAATGAAGCTACTTCAGATCAACCCCTTTTAGATTTGTGTCGAGCGCAAGAGTCATTTATCCCACCGGTTAAATAGCAACAGCGCCCAAGACCCGCCCACAAAGTTACTTGCGTATCCCGCTTGATAGTTGCGTTTCAGATCGTTAAAAAAGGGGCCCGGCAGATGTGCTCCTAATGAATAGTGCATCCTAGTGCATGCTAGTCCTAGTCCGAGTGCATCTAATGAATGAGCACTGTGTCACTGTTCGTCTGACTATTTGCACTGTATTTTATTTCCTTTTTATTATAAACCGTTTAAATGATTCTTATTTCTTTTGATTATTTTAATGAATTCTAATTAAAGCACTTTGAATTACCAACTTGCCTTGCCTAGTAGTCTTAAAGGGATAGTCCAACTAAAAAAGAAAATCTTATCACTTATCTTATCTTATCACCCTCATGTGATTTGGTTTGGTTTTTTTGGAAAAAAGTTTGTTGCAGAGTGCTACTGCTAGTGGCAAATTCACCGTGCTCACTTTTGTGTTTAAATTTCAGATGTTTTATCAAGTTACTTGTATTATATGTACTGGCTTTTGTACCTCCTCTCGATTAGGGGTGTCCATGGTTAAAACCGGTTAACCGATTAACCGTTTAAAATTGTGGCGTCAATACATTTGCACAAAACTTTTGCGTTTTTCTTCTGAATGTCGATAAAAAAAATATTGTGAAATGACAGCGTTTCTATTAAAGATGTTATGCGACTAAAGCATTTTTTTCTTTAGCGATAAGTCATTCCAAAAATAATGGCAACGGTCTATATCACAACCACCGCACTAGACATTAGCCTATTATTATTTATGTGAGGAGACGTGGTGTGTCATCCCAACGCATTCTCATCCCAAAGCGCCATATACAACGCTTTTGCAAAAGCGTAAATATCCAACGCACATGGCAAAGACGCAGAGTTTCTGTGTGTTTCTCCCTCATTTCTGCTCCGAGGTCTTGATTTTGGCATTTCTTTGAGGTTTTGTCTAGTAGGCTATTCCTTAATCTTTTATGATTTAAAAAAAAACAAAAAAAACTCTGCCTCGTATTATGTCCAAACGGTCAATGTAGCCTACTTTTGTGTTCATTCGTTTCCCCTTATTTAATCCGTAGGCCTAATTGCAAAACGAAAAATGAATGGTTATTTTGTAAAACGCAAAGTTGAACACCAAAATGTTCATTTGAACTGTAGGACTACGTCAAATGCTGCGCAAAAATATATAGGCTATATATAGGCTATACATATCGACGAATTTTCAGATATTTGTTTGATTTTTTTGCCCATTTAATATTTAAACATACATATTTAAAATATTTGGCAAATGAATATGGAAAAAAAAAAAGATTTCACTGGTTTTCTGAGGCCAAATTAGAACCTGGAAATGATATTTTCCCCGCAGTAATGAATGAGTAGAGCCGTAACCACAGCCTACAGAAAGGAGATTTATAGATGATTTATAAGATATAATAAATGTGTCTGATAATAAAATAATATAAAATAACGAGACATTAATTGTTTGTTAATAAACTATTGTTTTCTAAATCAGTTTCTGCTAAAAACAAATCTCCATCCCCAGATCCACCTTTAGAGAGAAATACATAATTAGCTAGGCTACATAATTACATAGTCAGAAGATATTTCGATTCGAATTTGTTCAATTTAAATTGGACATTTAAAGCTTTAGTCTGAGACTAAAGCTTTAAATGTCCAATTTAAAACGAACAAATTCGAATGCGGCTGTTTCAGTTCTCGCGCTTCAGTTCACGGAGATCATGAAGCGCGCCTGCTGTTAAAGCACAACGTTTTCTTGTTATTGTGAGTTTACGCAAATAAATGTATTTGTCAATAATGTATTATTATTTTCTGTATGACCAGAAATGAAAGAGTATTTTACAACGCATTCTCACCCCAAGGCGTCACCTTTGACCATGCTTCAATATTTGACGTTTTAGGCGCCCTTTAGCGTCACTTACATGACGCGATCCTACGGCGTCATCTAACTGACGCTAAAGGAAAGCGTCTGTTAGAGGACGCGGTTAGGTTTAGGTGTGGGGTGGGGGTAGGGTACACGCGATCCTAGGGCGTCATCTTACTGACGCTAAAGGGCGCCTAAAGCGTCAGATATTGAAGCATGTCCAAATGCTTCCCAAGGCGTCAGTTAGGTGACGCCTTGGGAGTGAGAATGGGCTGTATTTTAAGTTGTTTCCACTGAAAGAACTGCAATGAAACTGCAAGTGTTCACATGGGCGTCTCGCAGCCATCAGTGCACGCTCCACACTAAGCACACACACTGGATATGCGTCAAAATATTGTGTTTATTTGTGCTTTGTTCCTTTTTTGGATAAAGGCGTCTTCTACATATGCAGCCTAATAAAATGTTACAATAATGATGATGATCATAAATATTTATTTGCGGACACGGAGTTTTTGCGAAATGGGCTTGTTTCTGTGCGTAGGCTATTTTCAATTGGCAATTTCAGTTTGAAGGGTGATGGAAATGTGCCTACTTTAACTGCTCTGTAGCCTACTTATCACTGCTTTTTATTTCTATAAATTAATTCGTTTCAAATGGGGTCCAACCAGTTATTAAAGGTTTTAAAAATTAACTCTGTATGATGCAGCGCTCACACTATGGTTAACCGAGTATTAACGGTTAATGAAAAACTTGAAAACGTGCAGCCCTACTCTCGATATTAATGCAGAAATAATCGTGCAGATTGCCATGCGTGGGTCGTCATCATTGATTTTGAAAATATTTCCACACTGCTGAGGCTGACATTGCATCTGGTGTCTCTGTGTGCACTGGAAAGTTCTGTCAGTTACGTCGCGTGAGGTATCGGTCTTTGGTATCGGGGTATTTTTACGAGTACGAGTACAAGTACATGAGCTTGGTATCGGGCCCGATACCCGATACTGGTATCGGTATCGGTGCATCCCTAGTACTTACCTACACCTTTACGTGGGTTGTTATGTGTAGTTACACAAATATTATAGCTGTAATAATTACTATTATGTGTATTTACACTGTAATTACATACCAAGTCTAGTAACCATGTTAGTTCACAAGTAATAAGGCCACTTAATATAAACTGGGGACCTGTTCATTTAAAACAGAACATCTGCAACGGTGTAACATCCTGACAAAAACTATGTTCTGTGACCCTTGATGTATTTTCACATTTGACTCATAGCCATCAGCTCTGAGCTGGTTATGCTGTCTGTTATGTGATGGATGAGGAAGTCATTGGTGCTTTTCATTAAATGGGTTTGACTGGCCCTGTCATTATCACTGAAGCACAGAGTGCAGAGCCCTCCCCGGAGGGAACGTACACTGCTTCAGTGACTCTGCTTTAAAATTAATAAGACAATCCACACTAGAACGCTGCTCAGTCTTGCCATGAGGGCTGACCATTACTGCCACAGTCTAAAACAGGTGTCCTGACTAATAAAAGAGGGTCTTGCCAGTGGACACCATCTGGTTCATGTCAACACATATAAAAGTATCTGGTATCTACACGTGGTGAGATCTTAAAATGTTCAATGGGTCAAGGAAAGTACACCGACTCTATTCAGAACATCCCACTGGATGCATGTCCTGTTTCATCATCCAAAAGTCAGAGCATCCTGGAGACTCAATTAAAGAGTCATAAGGCAGAACAAGTTCAACCCCCTCAATAATTCACAGGTATTAACACTGTCATCTTCTTTTATTATTATCTGTTAAAGAGTAAACCTCTGCCCCTTCTTGGGAATTCATTTTCCAAAGTAGGTTAATACTGGGTTTGGATATTTGTAGTCTATTTGAAATTGTAAACGTCATGTTTTAATGGATTATTATCAGTATTTTTATTGTTTAATAAGCGGTATAAATGCTAACAAATAACAAGTATTGCATTTAAAGATTTATCTTAAGCAAACTTGAGTAATGTGAATGCTCTGTTTTTGTTTACTTTGGTTTCCTTTGTTCTCATTTTCCCGCATCTAGTTTGTTTCTATCGTTAACTGATTTGATTTACACCTGTTTTTGTGTCTGTTCATTGGGGTTCAATGTTAAGCTTTGTTCTGTGTCATCTATGTTATACGTGTTGGTTTTTGCTAAGCTTTTTTCTGTGATCTCCTGTGTGTTCTATTGTTGGATTTTTGGGGATTTAAAGACTGTTTTTGTTAAATTCTACACCGTCATGCACATTAAGTAACACCTCCTGACAACTTAAAGGGTTAGTTCACCCAAAAATGACTCACCCTCATGTCGTCCCAAGCCCTTAAGACCTCCGTTCATCTTTGCAACACAGTTTAAGATATTTTAGATTTAGTCAGAATTAGTTTTCTGTCCCACCATTCAATATGTGTCTACGGTATCCTGTCCTTGTCCAGAAAGGAAATAAAGACATAATCAAAGTAGTCCATGAGACACCAATGGAGTAGTTAGAATTAGGGATGTAACGATTCATTCATTTTCTCGATGCATCGATTACAAATCCTGCCGATGCATATGCATCGATCCTGAAACATGGATCTCGATGGACAACCGAAGAAGTCGTCAATTCGCGCCTGTTTGCTGTCATTTGAATAAACGCGGCAGTGCACTATGGAGGGCAACGAAGGAGAAATTGGCAAGGCTCCAGCCAACATGAAATCAAAGGTTTGGGATTACTTCGGTTTTCACAAGGTAAATGGGAAGATTGACAAGTCCGTTGCAGTTTGCAGACATTGTATATCGGAGTTAAAATACTTTGGAAATACAACGAACCTTGGCGACCATCTCCGCAGACGCCGTGCCATTAAAATAGAAATACCTGCACCTAAAGCAGCTAGTATTTCAGGGTCAGACGTGAAAAGTCCTAATCCTAACCTATTTGGTCAACTTCAGAGTCTTCCCGAAAACACCTATCGTGCTAAAGCAATAACTGCATCCATTGCGAGATTTATTTGCAAGGATATGCGGCCCTATTGCGTGGTGGAAAACACTGGTTTTCGAGAAATGATAAACACTTTAGAACCAAGATACCTAGTTGTTAATTTTTCAGTGAAAAATGCATCCCGGAATTGTATCGGTCTACGAAAGAGGAGCTACAGCTCAAGCTTTCTCAATCGTCGTGTTCGACAGAGTCTTGTGTGACAATTACAGCTCATCTGATTTTCCATGAACTGGCAAATGCAGAGTTTCGTTCTTCAAACAAGGACTCTAAACTAGGGATGCTCCAAATATTCGGCCACCGAAAATTTTCGGCCGAAAATGGCCCAAAAGTGCATTTTCGGTTTTCGGCCGAAAGACTTTTATCACCGAAACAATACGGCCGAAATGTTGTGATGACGCAAACAGAAACCGCGACCTGCACCTGCTTGTCTGAAGCAACATGTCTGCGGTGTGGACGTATTTCAGTGTATCTGAACCCGCGAGGAGACAGAAGCCTTGTTTATCCACCTATATCTGCTCTAAACAATGCGCGCCACCATGACAACGACTCCGGATGCGAGCGGGTCAAGCCTCGACCGTTTGGAACGGTGCGAGCGCTGTCTAACTGTGGAGACTCGCGCTGCGGAGGCAGGCGAAAGTATAAACAAGGCAGCGCGAGTCTCCACAGACAGCGCGCGCACCGCTCCAAATGGTCGAGGCGTTTATACTTGACCCGCTCGCCGTTGTACTATTCATTGAAACGACAGGGGGCGACTCAAGTAACTGTCCTCTAACCAGGAATCGGTGAGAAGAAGAAAGATAAACACATGACAATGTTTATTTTATTTTTTTTTTTTTGTATTCCACCACCAATACAAAAATAATCATGTTAAACCCAATAAACCCTGAGATTATTACTTGTGACATTACAAAATATATGGGGACATGTATATGAGGACATGTATGTATAGAACTAAATTAATGCTTTCTTAAATATTTTCTACATTCACTAAACATGTTTAGCGTTTCACTAAACAGGCTTTTTATGGTTTTGTATGCTAAGTTTTTTAAATGTAAGCAACTAATTTAGACTTGCAAACTGGGTGCTGGTGTGATGAGAAGTTCATGCTTGACTTTGTTTTTATGATAGAACATTTCAGCCCGATCTCATGAAAGTTCGTGTCTATGGCACGAATGTCATTTCTCGTGGCATTTATACGCCAAAAGCAGTTTTTGCGTGTATTTGGCACGCGATTTTCGCGTACATATTATACGCACCCTTTTTGCGTATAATACACACGAACTCCCCACCCCCCTCCCCCCTAAACCTAACCCAGGGTTTTTTAATGCGTACCATATACACGAAAAAAACACTTTTGGCGTATAAATGCCACGAGAAATGACACTCGTGGTATAGATACGCATCTTCATGAGACTGTGTTGAACATTTAGTTTTAAAACCTTTCTGCAGGCCATATTATTATTTAATGTACACATGAGTGGGGTCAAAAACATTTTAGTTTGAATTTTATTTTATACCGTGCATTGTGCTAAATAAATATTTGTAATTTGTAATTTTATTATTCTTTGAAAATTTTATATTAATTTATGCAATTGCAATGCCTTGATTTTAGTAAAGTTTGTACACATAGCCATAAATGCAATGATACTAATAATTGGCATAATTTCTTTCAATGTTTCGGTTTTCGGCCTTGGTTTCCTCTTTTTCGGTTTCGGCCAAGAATTTTCATTTCGGTGCATCCCTACTCTAAACGAAGCCCACACAGGCAAAAACATTGGAGAATTGCTGCGCGACGCCTGCTCCGAGAGGACAATTGCAGGCACGAGCCCTGCTCTTGTTAATGACAACGCCCGCAATATGATTGTAGCAGGTAAAGTTCCTGGATTTACCCCCCACATCACTTGCTTTGCACACACCCTCAACCTGATGTCTCAAAAGGCCATGAAAGTTAGCAGTGCAGAGCGATTGTTGGGCAAAGTAAGACGTATTGTCTCTTTTTCCACCGAAGTACAACTGCTACATGCACGTTAAAAAAGAAACAGCAAATGCTCGGCTTGCCGGTACACAAACTTAAACAGGACGTTTGCACTAGGTGGAACAGTTCAGTGGAAATGATTGAGCGTTTCTTAGAACAACAAACTGCAATCATTGCAGCGCTTATGGCAAAGGATTTGCGGAGGGGAACAGAAGTACACACTCTCACAGAAACGGACATCAGTCATGCTGAGGATATTGTTAAAGTGATGGCACCCATTAAGATCGCTACTACTATGATGTACGAAGAAGAACAACCAACCGTGTCTGTGATTGAGCCTCTTCAGGTTAAACTACTGAAACATCTCGAGCCCTGCGAAGACGATACAAACATGACTCGAGAAACGAAATCGGCGATGACAACGGACTTTTCATCCCGGTATACGAACTCCCGCTACATTCTGCTTAAAGGTAAGATGTCTTTCTTTGTCAAAAGCAAAAGTATTGCAAATAATGCACTATTCTTTGAATGATTTATCATTAACACCAAATTGTTGCTTATATTAAACATTTTAATAGGACAACATTGTTCATGGTCAGTGTTGGGAGTAATGCATTATAAAAGTAATACATTACAGTAACATATTACTTTTTGCTGTAACGCAGTAGTGTAAGGCATTACTAATCAATTTTCAGTAATATTTTACTCATTACATGTTCAGTGAGGCTTGTATTACAGTGTATTGTCTGCTTTTACTTCTTAAAGGCAACAGATATGTGAAAGTTTTAAAGCAGTCTTTTAGTGCCAGTTCAGAGCGGTCGCGTCTGTAACATTGTTTTTTCCTCATAAATGCGAACACGGAAACTAAAATAAAATGAATATTTTAAGTTCTATGGAGACTGGAGAGCCAACCCTTTCTCATCCGATTTGCGCAGTGTAATTAACAGAATTACAAAAAAATCGATTTTGCCTCCTATTTTTTTGTCACGCATGAATGTGTGTCTTTTCCCTAATATTAAAAATAAAACATAGACTGATATTTGTCTAATGTCTGGAGTCCTTTAAGGAAGGAGCCTATATATGTTTCAATACATGTATTTTCTGAGAATTTTTATTTCAAGTTTTGACTGCAAATGTCATGTCCATAATGCTGGACTTCCCCAATTTTAAATAATTTATCCTCAACTAGTTTTGTGGTGTAGGTCTACGTATTTTATAATGTTAACTTCAAATAATACTAATCGCCTAATTTAAAGATAAGGCAGCATTGGATCTGGACGGTAAGGAGAATAACGCTGGGAGTTGGAAGAGGTGTGTCGCGATTCTGTAGGTTCGTGGATCTGAGTCGTGTGGCGAATTGCGATTTCGATTTCATATTGCATATCGTTACAGCCCAAAAGTTAAGTTCTACTTAGTTATTTTGGTGAAAGTAACTCAAAAGTAATACATGAGTAATGTAACGCAGTACAATTCTGAGAGAGTAATATTGTAAGGTAATGAATTACTTTTAAATAACAGTAACAAGTAATACCTAATGTATTACAGTTTGGAAGTAACTTGCACAACACTGTTCATGGTTTTCATTTTGACTTGGTAACTACTTATAGTATTATTTTTTTGTTTGTTTTTTTGTTGCTAGCATCTGCAAGAAAGAGAATGTGTCTTCACTAAACTTACAGTGTATGTTTGCAACTTCTCTTATTTTCATGAACCAAATGCTGGCTAATTAACTAGACTGTATTAAGGATTAAATTTATTGATTTTACTGGTGTTAGTATTTATGTTTCATTTTGTTACGGATTCAAGTGGAACAGCAGGAGGAGGCAGTTGAAGAGAAACCACTTGACAGCTGAAGAAGGTATTTTAAATTGATAATAAGAATTCTGTTTAAATTTAGAGGGTAGGCATACTGAGTCCAAGTCATATCATCAATACTTGTTGGTTCAAATCTGTCTTACACTCACCACTAAGTTTTAATCGCACTCTGTGTGGTGTTACAGCCAGTTGCACTTTACTGTATTTGTTGTATTTACACACTTTACTGTATTTACACACGTTACTGTATTTACACACATTGCTGTATTTATACACATTGCTGTATTTACACACGTTGCTGTATGTACACACTTTGCTGTATTTCCTAAATGTTCTGGAAATATACGAAGAGTTCAGATGCAAAAGCCTCTAAATGCCATTTGAAATTTTCTTCTAAAATGACCATTTTTATCAAGCTTGAATATTTCAGTTCAGTAATTTCACTTAAATTACAATTAATAGGTAATCTTCATTGCCATTTAAGTGAAATCACTGAACTTAAATATACAAGCTTGATAAAAATGATCATTCTAGAAGAAAATTTCAAATGGCACTTAGAGGCTTTTGCATCTGAACTCTTCATATACAATGTTTACAATAAAAGCACTCATGTTGCTAGAAGTAATATTATTTTTATTAGTTTAATTTCCTTAATGTATTTTGTGTCAGATGCAGATGTACTAAAATTTTCAGAATCAAATCATTAATAATCTAATCGAAATCGAATCAAATTTCATTGTTAATCGAATCAAATCGAATCGTTCTGATTTGCAAAAATCGTTCTTGAATCAAATCGAAAACCTCTGAATCGTGAATCGAATCGATTCGCTGCCTACCCAAAGATTCACAGCCCTAGTTAGAATGTTTTGAAGCATTGAACATACATTTTGGTCCAATAACAAAAAACTACGACTTTATTCAGCAATGTTTTCTCTTCCGGTTCTTCCGGTCGCAGATGCTGCTAACGTGTATCTTGTGTGTCTGTGTTTCGGGTTCAAATAAACATGCCTGGCAAAAAAAAATGCAACTCTTTGAAATGTCGAAATCTGTAGACATGTTTGCGATGACTGTTTTGTTTACAGCGTTCGTCTCCCTCAGACTGTAAACGAAGCTCAACCAGATACAAGTCAGCAGAGTCTTACGTCACCAGCGTCACTGAACGCGGCTTGACAACAGAACCGGAAGACAATGAGATGCTGAATAAAGTTTTTTTTTTTTTTTTTTTTTTTTTTTTGTTATTTTTGGACCAAAAAGTATTTTCAATGCTTCAAAAATTCTAACTAACCCACTGATGTCACATGGACTACTTTAATGATGTCTTTATTTCCTTTCTGGACAAGGACAGTATACTATACATTCATTTTCAATATACATTCATTTTCAATGGAGGGACAAAAAGCTCTCGGACTAAATCTAAAATATCTTAAACTGTGTTCCAAAGATGAACGGAGGTCTTACGGGCTTGGAACGACATTTTCATTTTTGGGTGAACCAACCCTTTAATACAGTGACACATTTAACTTGTTCAATTCAATTCAAATTTATTTGTATAGCGCTTTTCACAATACATATTGTTTCAAAGCAGCTTTACAAAAAGTGCATTTCAGAAATGTACATAAATCATACAGTTAGTTAATCATGTATTACTTTAGGGCAGGGCCGTGCACAGGGGGGTGGCCCGGTGGCTAGAGCCACTGCCCCTCTGCCCTCATCGACTGAGGTGCCACTCTTCCCACCCCCACCGCTCCGCTCCAAACCGGCGTCAAGTCGTCTCTTCAAAGGCGTTTAGTCATCTCATCGCAGGTGTTGGGGCATCTGAACTCTCTGAGAGGCTGGATACAAACTGGAACTGACGAAGGCTATTTACCTTGGGACTAGTGTGCCGAGATAACAGCAGAAAAGCAGATGGGAAATAATCGATCTGATTCAATAGTAGTATAAAAGGTAAACATTATGTGTGTCACAGAACAGAAGGGCACAGACTGGTGAGTTAGAGCAGAGTTTATTGAAATAGGATAACAATGGTAAGTAGCGTGGTAGTTGAAGTGGGAGATGGATATAAACAGTCTGATGATGGTTCTCTTATCTGAATAGGAGCGGGAGGTCGGAGAGCTGACGGGAGCAATGGAGAGAGGAGCGGAGCTGGAGATAGGAGCGGACTGGAAGCAGACGGGGACCAAGAACTGGAACAGACGGCAGGCTGACGGGCTGGAGAATCAATGCAGGTAAGTAATAGCAGGAACGTGGAATAGCGATAGGGAGTCTGTAGTCCTGGTAAAGACGAGACCAGACAGTGAGTGACTGAATGAGGTGAGTATATATGGAGTGGATGATAATCCGGATAAGTGATGGCAGGTGGTGACGGCAGGTGGTGATGATTAGTAGTCAGGGGAACCGGAACGAGTAGGTGGAGTGAAGGTATCTGGTGCTGACGCCGACGGATCCGTGACAGTACCCCCCCCCCCACGGCCAGCTCCAGCTGGCGGGCGGGACCGACGACGGGGACGACCACGGCCCCTGGGTGCAGGACGATCTGGATGGGCTGAATGGAAGTCCTGGAGTAGGGTGGGATCCAGAATGTCCTCCCGCTGGACCCAGCATCTCTCCTCCACACCAAATCCTTCCCAGTCAACGAGGTATTCCAGAAGGCCGCCCCGTCGCCGGGAATCGAGGATTTCGTGCACTCGGTAGATGTTGTCGTCCTCCGGATCCGTAGGAGGAGGGGGCACGTCCGCAGCACCAGACCCTGGGGAGGAAGAAGTGAGAGGATTAGCATATGGTTTGAGAAGGGAAACGTGGAAGGTAGGTGCAATGCGGTAATGAGCGGGCAGTGATAGTCGATAGGTGACGGGGTTGATCTGCCTCTGTATGGCGAACGGACCTATGTATCTGGGACCCGGGGAGAGGAATCAGTTTGCATGCCTTGGAGAAGCGGTCGACTACCACGAGAATGCAGGTGTGATTGTTGGAACTGGGAAGGTCGGTGACGAAGTCGACCCCCAGATGGGACCAGGGTCGAGTGGGAATGGGTAGGGGGATGAGTTTGCCTTCGGGAAGATGACGGGGAACCTTGGCCATGGCACAGACTGAGCATCCCCTGACGTATCGGGAGACTTCCTTGGCCATACCCGGCCACCAATAACGTTGTTGGACGAGCGAGAGATTTAATTGGCTGCCTGGGTGTCCAGAGCCCGGGGAGGTATGTACTGAGTCCATGAGGGACAGGCGTAGGCGGGTCGGGACATAAACCCGTCCCTCTGGACCTCCTGGCGGAGCAGGTTCGGATCGGGTGGCTTCGGCGATGTGATCGTCCATACTCCACTGAATTGGGCTTACGACGACGGCTGGAGGGAGGATGGTCTCGGGACTGAGAGGAGGAGAACTGGGCTGGAACTGTCGTGATAGAGCGTCTGCTTTTACATTCTTGTGTCCAGGACGGTAGGTGACGGAGAAGTTAAAGCGGGTGAAGAAGAGGGCCCAGCGGGCTTGACGGGGGTTGAGTCTTCTAGCCTCACGGAGATATTCAAGGTTCCGGTGATCGGTGATGACGGTAAAAGGGTGTTGAGCCCCCTCCAGCCAGTGCCTCCATTCTTCTAAGGCCAGTTTGATCGCGAGTAGCTCTCGATTGCCGATATCATAATTCTGCTCCGCCGGGGACAGTTTTTTGGAGTAGAAGGCACATGGATGGAGTTGCAATGGAGTCCCCTGCCGCTGGGAAAGAACCGCTCCTACCCCGGAGGTAGAGGCGTCCACTTCAACGATGAATGGTAGAGCTGGATCGGGAAGGGAGAGGGTAGGAGCGGAACTGAAGGCCCGTTTCAAGCTGTCAAACGCCCGTGTGGCGTCGGTGTTCCAGGACAGAGACTTGGCCCCGCCCTTGAGGAGGTTTGTGAGAGGGAAGCAGGTCTGACTGAAGTTTTGGATGAAGCGTCGGTAGAAGTTAGCAAACCCAAGGAACCGTTGGAGGTCCTTCCGGGTGGTGGGTTGAGGCCAGTTGTTGACGGCATCCACCTTCCTCTGGTCCATGGTTATGCCGCGGGGAGTGATGAGGTATCCCAGGAACTGAATGGTGTCTTGATGGAATTCACACTTCTCTAGTTTCAAAAAGAGTTGATGATCTCGTAAACGTTGCAGTACGGTTTGGACATGGCGGATGTGAGTAGGCAGATCTGGAGAGTATATGAGGACTGGTGACTGGTGAGTTAGAGCAGAGTTTATGGAAATAGGATAACAATGGTAAGTAGCGTGGTAGTTGAAGTGGGAGATGGATATAAACAGTCTGATGATGGTTCTCTTATCTGAATAGGAGCGGGAGGTCGGAGAGCTGACGTTAGCAATGGAGAGAGGAGCGGAGCTGGAGATAGGAGCGGACTGGAAGCAGACGGGTGACCAAGGACTGGAATAGACGGCAGGCTGACGGGCTGGAGAATCAATGCAGGTAAGTAATAGCAGGAACGTGGAATAGCGATAGGGAGTCTGTAGTCGTGGTAAAGACGAGACCAGACAGTGAGTGACTGAATGAGGTGAGTATATATGGAGTGGATGATAGTCCGGATAAGTGATGGCAGGTGGTGACGACAGGTGGTGATGATTAGTAGTCAGGGGAACCGGAACGAGTAGGTGGAGTGAAGGTATCTGGTGCTGACGCCGACGGATCCGTGACAGTGTGAATGCTTGACTAAAGAGATGCGTCTTTAATCTAGTTTTAAACTGGGACAGCGAGTCTGAGCCTCGAACAATATCAAAAAGGCTATTCCAGAGTTTAGGAGCTAAATGTGAGAAGTGGACTTAGTCCTCCTTTAGTGGATTTAGATATGCTAGGAATGACCAGAAGCCTCGAATTTAGTGATCTTAAAGAACACGATGGATTGTGGGGTGATAGAATGTCCATTAAATACACAGGAGCTAAAGCATTCAGGGCTTTATAGATCAGTAGTAACTAGTAATACTCTGTAATTAATATGGAACTTAATAGGTAACCCGTGTAGAGATGATAAATTATTACTATTATTCACCAAGAATGTGTTAAATTGATGAAACGTGATCTGAAAGATTTATATTGTTAGAAAATATTTATATTTGTAATAAATGCTGTTCTTTTAAACTTTTTATTCATCAATGAATCCTGAAAAAAAAAGTATCGCAGGTTAAAAAAAGAAAAGAAAATACTGTATTTTTTATCAAATAAATGCAGGATTGATGAACAGAAGAGACTGCTTTAAAAATAAATAAATAAATAAAACATTAAAAATATGAATACTTCCACTATTTAACTTTTGACCTGATGTAATGTAGATAACGAACAGTTATTTTTTGCAGAATCAGAGCAATGAACGCTTGGCACCAATGATGGAACAAAAATCAATTTGATCCTATGATAATATCATTTCAGTTCTTTCCAGTTTTAATTCAAACTTGATCCCAATCTTAATATAACAATAATGAAAAAAAGTAATTCAATATGTCCCCCGTGCTCCTCATTGGTAACTTAATTAACCCCTGGCAATCTAACGGGAAATACTCAGCTCGAGGGTGCAGATCATTTAACCGTGTTAAATAATTTATTCCCAATGCAAATTGGTGTTGATTACAGAAGATGTGTTACAGGCTACATTGTTGAAAAAAAATTAAATAAAAAGACTGACAAAGATAACACTGTAAGCCCAGAATGAGGTCAAAATCACATATCCTAAAGCCAGTAATACCATCAGCGCCTCCTGGAAGAAGAATACAGATCTCAGGCTTTAGAGAGAAATCGAGGTCAGCATTTGAAACATTTACAGAGCACATGGAGGGAAAGAAATGTGGAGAAAATAGTTCAAAGTGCTGCTTTTAGCTACGGAGGAAGCTGAAGGAATGTTGCCGACCAAATGAGAATAAATGAAAAGAGCACAACAGCTCAAAACGCTGAGGGTTTGGAAGGTTTGTGTGAGTGTGCATGCATATTTTCATGCCACCAAATATCTGTGGAGTACAAGCATTTGGGAACTTTAAAATTCACTAAATAAGAGCTGACAGCGATTTGCAGCATCAAAGTGACTGGGAGTCATTGTAATTCAATCATTTGAGGAAACCTGACCCACAACTGCAATTTTGGCATTTCTGGTATGTGTGAAAACATAAAGACCACTCTGTCTATATAGCAGGGGTGCTGCAAGACCTTTTTTTTTCCTGCTGCACAAGCCACATTGAATTACCACTGTTCCCCAGTAAAAAAAAAATAAATAAATAAATAAAATAAATAAAAATTATTTTTGATGTAGATTAAAAATAATGACCTGAGAATCATTTCCCCTGACAATATCAGCAATCATGTGAATCATCATTTCATGTGAATCACTCTATTGATTTCTAATCAGTCAAACAGGTTTGCAAAATGCTCTGAAGTTAGTTGCGAATCAGTTTAAATCATTTCCAGTGATTTCTCACTAAAATGTTAAAAGGATACTTTACCCATCAAACATTCATTCATTAATCATGTTCCTATGACCCCAGAGTGATTTAAAGTGATAGTACACCCAGGCATGAAAATTCTGTCATTGTTCACTCACCTGATGTCGTTCCAAACCTCAGACGATTGGCTTCAAAACTAATCTTGTACATTCAAATTATGTACTTGGATATTACACAGCAGTTTATTATAACGGGAATTTTCTAGTTTGTCACAATATCAAATTTTTAAAACATTAACTTGCTAAACATCCTAAAAAAAAGCTTCTGTCAGTTAACCCTTATGCTGCATTAGGGGCATTTTTGGTCTTTTGCAGTTTAATTTCTTTGACCATTTTGGCTGTTTTAATGCAAATGGTATGAAATTTGGCAAAATTGTGACTTTTTGGATACATGTAAAAAATGTGATCCCATTTTGCAAAATATGTATAACACACACTGTGTAGATCAAATAGTAACACTCAGCACCATAAATACCAAAAATGGCCCATTGAAACCCATTAAAATGTTGTTTAAATCTGAGGCTGTCAGTAATACATGAAACATGATTTTTGCACAAACATCCTTTCATTTTGAAGCAAAAGCATTATATTTGCATTATATAGTGTATTCCACCAGATGACGTCACTACATATTTATTCCCTATGGGTGGAAATGCACCTTATTTTAGGCAATAGGCAATGTTTAATAGGTGGCCATTTTTGGTCTCTAACACGCTAAGTGGGATTTTTTTCAAAGTGGGACTGTGATAATCCAAATCTAAAGTTTTCTCTTTGCATTTAGTTTATTGAAAATAATAGAATTTTTGTGTTTTTTCCTCTTATACAAATCGATGGTTTCGCAAACAAAACTGGTAATTAAAGGGTTAAAATCCTGAAATTGAATACATTTTTGGTAGTTATGATGAGGACTGATGCTGGTTAAAAGATTTAACTTGGTAAAAGTGGAAAATAATAATAATATATAATATTTTAGGCAATGTTTAATATGTGGCCATTTTTGGTCCTTAATGCACTCAGCGGTGTTAAAAATCTAATGCAGCACAAGGGTTAAAACATCTGATCCGTAAGATACCTTTTTACGGGTGACATTTCATCAACCTCCAGGTTGGAGTGCTGGTAGGTGGTCAAGAGCACAGGTCAATCCGTTGTTTTTTCGTTTTTGTTTTTTTCGACTAAACAAATGCCCCTGTCAAACCCTCTCCTCAGGGACAGGACAAAGATTGTGGAGATGGAGGAGACAGCAATGTAGACAGTCTGGATCTCTCATTACAAACTACCCCATTGAGTACTATTACAACTGAACCCTTAATACAGCAAAATTCTGAGAATGGGTTTGTAAACTGCACTGGAGAAACGTAACACACTTTATGTGAATGCAAATATCTTACTGTTTATAGAGAACTCTAAAATAAGGACAAACTGTTCTATATGTTGAATTGGCATGTGACATACAGCAAACTGACACTGAATCAACGTGGAAACATGACATCGAAACAACGTTGATCTGACATTGTTTTGCTCATCGAATTAACGTTGAACCAACGTCAGACGCGGCATTCTTCAAAGCTAAATGAAAATTGGTAATTGGTTTGCTTTCCTAACGTTGAAACAACGTTGATTTCAAGTTGATTTTCCGTTAGTTTTGAAGAATGACGCGTCTGACGTTGGTTCAACGTTAATTCGATGAGCAAAACAATGTCAGATCAACGTTGTTTCGATGTCATGTTTCCACGTTGATTCAATGTCAGTTTGCTTTCTGGGGTTAACAGTTATCTGAATGCAGCAGATTAAATTTCATATAGATATTAAACGAGCAGGCCGGTCTTTGATAGTTGCAGATGATTACATTAATAATGGTCTGACGAGTCACTTCAATCTCAAAAACTCTATTTCCCTTTCAAGGGAACTTGTGCTGCATTGATTGACGCAGTGTGAATGCTTTGCGTGGTTGCATCGGGAAGCACGTGTGAAATCAGTCCAATGGTGTGACGAGGCATCATATTCGGTTGATGTCACGAACATCTTGCATCTGGTGAGCCCATATCTCATTGTCTGCCCGGATACATAGCCTGTTGTATATGAGACCCCTACAGTGGTGGCTAGGGCTGAGTATCGTAACAAAATTTTCGATACCAATATTGATACCAATACCTTGACTTCTATACCAGTTCCTGATAAACTTTTTTTTGTATACCCATTTTATTAAATCAGTTTTAACAATATCACTCAATCTAAAAAAAAAAAAACTTCAGTTCGTTTACTTTTTTCCCTCATATTTGAGTCTGTAAAAAAGCTCCAATGCTTATGTTTCTATGTTTCTATTCTTTACTTCAATGAGCTCATTGTTTTTGCCTTAACTAAATGCATTGTTTAACAATGCAATTGGATGAAAATTTATTGAAATGCATTACACATAGTCACCTCTGATAACAGATCACTCTAAATTGTAATTTAGACACATGCATTTTCTGTAAAGCTGCTTTGAAATGATAAGTATTGTGAAAAATACTATACAAATAAATGTGAATTTAATTAAATATTGGCTACTGAGGGCCTGGATATAAGCTTGCCGCAAAGCACAGGCAAACGCAAAAAAAAAATGTGTAGGGCTCCAGTTCTTGCAGTTGAAGTCGCATAAACTTATCACAGAAGTGCATTCTGTGCGCTTTTCAGTGCTTTGTCAGATTTTTCATGCTGCTGGTCTTGGCAGCAAATATCTTGTCAAAAATATTGCGTCGTGTGCTTCTGCCATTGAGTCTGGTACATAGGTACACTTTTGAACTTTCCCACATATTTTTTATCTGGACGGCTGGGACGTTTACACAGACACACATATGGCGCTTTTCCACTGCATAGTACGGTACGATTCGGCTCAGTACGCTTCGACTCGGCGCGGAACAGTTCGGCTCGCTTTGCGTTTCCACTGCAGTAGTACCCCTTCAAAGTGTGTGGGGCTGATCGTTATTTGCGCGCGCCTCTACTGCCATGACATCATCTTAAAAGCGCCACATTTTCAAACCCACAACACAGGAACAATGGAGACTATCGAGGGGATGACGTTCCTGATTCTCGGTATGTGGTTGTTTTTAACTGCTAGACGGAAAAATGTGTTTAAAATGAAGCTGATGGCTGCAAAACAAAAATACTGCTAAAAAAGTGTCTCGTGTCTCGTGTCGCAAATCCAATGACGCTAGTAGTGACGCTGGTAGTGACGATTCTGTCTGACCAATCAGTGATCTGCAGTCTTTCACGTCATTTTAGTACCCGTACGGTACGCTTGGAACCTCAACAGACCAGGTACCATTTAAAGCGACCTGAAGCGAACCGTACTGTACCGTACCATGCAGTGGAAAAGCACCACAAGTGAGACGTACCGAACCGAACCGTACCGTACTATGCAGTGGAAAAGCGCCAATAGACTACAGACTCACGTGCGACTAGCCACGTCTCTGGACAACCCCGTAACTAGTGTTTTTCCACCACAGCCAATCATGCTGCATGCTTATTGTTTCACCAACGTTGACGAGATTAACCACTTAGGTATCGAAATTTGGTACCGAAAAACAAGACGTTTCGATACTCTGTAGTATCGAGACAATTTGGTCGGTATCTAAAAAAGTATCAAACTCGATACCCAGCCCTAAGTGGTGGCTCAGGACCAAGTTTACTCTGAGGGGCAATCATTTTCACATTGTCACGTGGCAATGCTTACGTGCCTTGGTGATTTTGAAGAAACCCTAGTTCCAATCCAAAGGCAATGGCAATCCAATCCTCCCATGTTGGGAGCTCTTTGTTGTCGCAAGATGCTAATGACGGATGCTTCCCTCACTTGATTGGGAACGATCCTAGATGGTCGTTCAACTCAAGGTCTGTGGAGGGGACATCAGGTCGGAGGGTTGGAGGCCTGGGGAATGGAGGCTCCACCCCAAGGTGGTGGAACAGGTATGGAGGTTGTTCGGCCAAGCTTAAAGGAGTCATATAATGGTCCATGCACTTTTTTACTTTTACTATCAAGTTGATTGTACTGAAATGTGTGTTGGCAATGCCTGTACACAACCATCATATAATGACAAAAATCCATCCAGTATTTTTCTTTTAATCCCCTGCCTCAAATTAAGCCGTTCGATTTTGTGATGCTATTGTTGATATGCTGATAAGCGATTGTGGTGTTCTGTTCTTGAGTGTATCAATGAACACAGCAGTCATTTTGATGTTCCTAAATCTGAACCGCTGAAGACGCAATGGTTTTATGTTTGTGCAAGTCATTTCTCACCAGCCTGCTTTATAAACAAGGGTCAGAGCTGGTTTTGCTAAGAAGCTGCTTCTGAAAAAAAGAATCGGTACCAACTATTCGTGTCCATGCTGCACCTCCAGAAGAAGCGAGTGTAAATTTTTACCAATGTTTATATTCATCCTTGCAAATTGGGGGAAAAAAAAGTTGTTAATGACCATTAACTGTAACATCAATCTGTCAACAAACTAACCTCTACATCAGTAAACACGTAACGGACGCATCTCACTACCCTGCCAGTACATACAGCAAAAATAGATCAAAGTGACATTACGTTAACCATCCATTCAGAAACGCCCTGTTCGAGGCTTAATCAAACTTCTTTGCGGCTGTCATCTTGTTCCGGGTCTGACTCCGGTTCAAAATGATACGGTTGCACAGATGTGTCCTTGGAGACTCCCGTTCCCATTCTCTCTCTAAAAAACTGTTGTCAAGGAAACACTTCACGTGCGTTTGGGGCAAAACGCCTCAACGATCAGAGGGGCGGGGTGAGCAAAGCTCATTTTCATTTAAAAGCATTTGCACTGAAACGCCATGCTGAAAACAGAGCTGTTTTTGACCAGTTAAAATGTATTTCTTTTTTGACCAGTTAGAATTTTTTTATAAAAGTATATTACAAAGTTTTCATTTAGACCCTAAAGATTCATATTAACTTGTACAAAACTAGCATTATATGACCCCTTTAATTGGATCGGTTTGCATCTCGAGAGACGTCTCACTGACCACTCTGGTTCTCTTTCACACATCCAGCTCCTCTCAGACTGGATACTATGGTTGTGACATTGCCAAGGCTCAGACAAGGCTTTCCCTCAATTGCTCTGCTCCAGGAGTTCTTAACATAAATAGATTATGGTCTCTCAACTGAGGTTGCTGAGACTATCCTTCACTATACTTCAGAGCTCCATCCAAAAGGAAACTTCATGCCCTGAAGTGGAGAGTTTTCACTTCCTGGTGCTGTGGTTGTCAGCTGGATCCAGTTAAATGCTGTGTTGTTACAGTGATGGAATTCCTGTAAAAGTGATTCACTGCAGGGTTATTCCCATCCACTTTAATGGTCTGTTTGGTCTATGTAGCTGCTTACCATATTCCTTTGGATGGTATGTCTTTAGGTAGAGACCCTTTGGTTACAAGTTTTCTCTGTGACACTTTGAGGCTGAGGCCTGCAGTACACACTACCAGCATGGGATCTGGCTATGAAGCTTCAAATCCTATCCCTGGCTCCCTTTAAACCTATTAAAGAGGTTCCAGTCAAGTTTTTGACTCTTAAGACGTTGTTCCTGCTAGCTATCACTTCTCTTAAAGGATAGGAGGTTTGCAACCGCTGTCGGTTTCCCCTTTTTTGGTTAAATTTTGCACATGACATGGTAAAGCTGTCCCTTCACCCAGGCCAGATCTTTTGTATCACAGGTTTTCTTTCCTCCATTTCATGATTCAGACCAGGATAGAAATAATCTTCTGTATCCAGATCGGGCATTAGATGCCTAGTTTAACAGAGCTGACTGTGGTGTAAATCTGGACAACTGTTTTGGGTCTCCTAGCAAAGGGTCCCCAGCATCTAAGCAGAGGATGAGCAAGTGGATAGTCAAAACTATCTCTCTTGCTTATGAGTCGGCCGGACTGCCTTCCCCTTTGACAGTCCGACCCCACTCCACTAGGTACTGCCTGTTAAGGTGATGATACAAATGTATTGCCCATTTTCAATGGGAAAGTGCCAAAGCAACAATCGCTCGGCAAGATTGCCCAGCATCATTGCTCAAAAAGTTGCCCTGTGTGTCATCACCTTAAAGGGATAGTTCACTTTGAAATTAATTTTTGATATGTTTAAGCTTACCTCAAGGGCATCCAAGATGTAGGTGTCTGCGTATGCACCGGAAGTGATCGCTACGTCACTCATTGTTTGCACAGAGATTTCGGAAGTTTTAACTTTCACTAAACATATTTAGATATATCGAAATTGTCTTCCATTGTGATTTCCTGTATATCTAAATATGTTTAGATCTTCACAGTGAAAAGTAAAACTTCCAACATCTCTGTGTAAACAATGAGTGATGTAGACGCGCAAGTGATCACCTCCAGCGAATGCGCAGACCGAAGCGTCAGATCAGTTGAACATGGCTGTGGTTACACGAGGTAAAAACAATATAAATACTGTTTGTTTTCTCACATAAACCGCCCGTTTCGTGTTTTAGGCCATCAATTTGTACTTACATTTACGAGTTATTAAATCATGTTTAATTTTGTTTGACATCTCTGTGCAAGCTCTTTGGTGAACAGAGGGAGGACCCCCTAAACTTGCATTATATGACTGATAGACAACAACGGTTCGACTGAAAAATATCAAAATTGAAAATACTGTGGAAACAAAGACACCTACATCTTGGATGCCCTTGAGGTAAGCTAAAACATATCAAAAATTAACTTCGAAGTGAACTATCCCTTTAAAGGGATACTTTAAAAAGATTAATGTGTATTTGAAAATGGGTCATTTATGTTGAAGAAATGTGAAAATAATTTTAAATTTGGAGCTTTCTAGACTGAGAAAAGCTATAAAATGTATTTTTGGCTTATGTGGATGAAAGACAACAACTCCCAGAATGCACTTGCTTTGCTGCTCTAGAGGGCCACGCCTACCGGTAACAGAGCGCAGTAGTTAAACAACAAGCACAGGCTACTAGTGAGTCTCCGTGATGAGTCTGCCCGAAAATGTGTTTCGAGATCGCCCAAAACAGCTTTTGCCTTCTACAGTTGCCATTCATTATGTTTACTGTGGCGAGCAGGATGAGACTGAGGGCCACGGGAGAACGATGTGAGGCTGGTGGCTTGATTACCGATGAGCGACACCTGTGAGACGCACCAGTCTAGTATCTCTCACGGAGGAGCGGGAATTTTCTTAGCAATGTTAAAACGCAACAGATCAACCGATCACTTGTTTAGCGTTCATGTAAACACTACATTCAGATTCACCAATCGGAATTAATTTAGTAAGCTATACACGTAAACAATGAATGGCGACTACAGAAAGCAAAAGCAAAAGCTGAATCCCAGACGTTGACGGATGGACATGTCTGTGAAAAATAGGATGGTAAGCTTTCCCCACAGAACAAGATCCTGCTAGCTTAGCATCCAAAAAAAGATGGCTGACACTGTGTGTACATCCTGTGAGTGAGATCCCACCCTCTATGGGCAGGTTGAAAACATCCGGAACTGTCCCTACGGACTGTAGTCTGTAGCCTCTTGCCAAAAAATCCTCCAATGACGCAAAATTATGATTTTTGCGTCATCTGAGGATTTTTTTCCAGACAAAAAATACATAAATCTCTCGTCTCAGGGGGATATGAGGGTGGAAAGCATGGTAATTCGAAAATACTACAAGTTTTCTACTAAAACAAAGCTTAACGCTAAATCCTGAAGTATCCCTTTTACACTCTAGTGTCAGAAGTTTCATAAGATGTTTGTGATACGGCAGGCTTGTCCTTACCGCACACATTCATGAGGTTTTGCAATCTGAACTTGAGCTCTATACCAGGGGCTCACGCTAGACAGACACTTGTCATTACGGTGATGTTCCCACAGTGTCAATCGATGTTCCTACAGCATCAATTGATGTTCCCTTGAAAGTGAACACTTCGGTTATGACTGTAACCTTGGTTCCATGAAGAGGGAAAGCTGAATGCTGAGCTGCCTTGCCACACCTCCTGCGTGCCAGTCAGGGACTTGCTTCAGCCTATCAGAAGCTAGCATTGCACTGTTTGGGAATGCTTTATAGTTTTCTGGTTTGTGACGTCATCCACCTCTGACATCTCGGAAAACCATTGGATTGATTTCACGCGTCACAATTCACAATTCTTCACAACACAATTACACAGAGTATCCACAGCGTCAATAGACGCAGTGTCTCGTTCCCTCTGCAGCGAATCAAGGTTAAAGTCATTTTTCAACTCTTTTTCAGGAATATATACACAGAAGGAATATGTGCACAAGCATCTTCTTTAATCTCACAAAACGTATTGGTTTAAAGTAAAAATTGCATGTGCATAAAGAAAATTAACCTTATTTTTTGGATCATTAAGTTTTTTGGCATTATTTCCATGATGATTTATATCTCGCATTCTCATTTCTGGAATAAGAAACATATTTATATCAATGTAAAATGGAAATTAATATGTGGATAAAGTAAATAGTAAATGCAAAGGACATTCGGAAGGACAAACAGACAGAAATGTGGATGGATGGATGAACGTAAGGTAGATTGATGAACAGATGGATGGATATATATATATATATATATATCTCCATCCATATATATATATATATATATATATATATATACATACACATATATATAGTATATACAGTATATATATATATATATATATATATATTCTATCTGTCACAGTCTTCATCTGCACCAGTCTGTCTTTGTCATTTGCACTTCACTTCCCAGGATCCTCTTGTTTCCACACCTGAACTCACTCCCTCAATCAGCCACCTGTTCATCGTCTTGTTCATCTGTATCACCTGTTTTCACCTTATTATGTTTGATTCTTGCTTGTATTTAGTTTGCTTCAGTTCTGTATGTCCTCGTCGCCAGAATTTTCTTCCACAAAAGAGACTTTTAATTGTCATTAATTTAACACAAAATTAGTGGCCGTATAGAGCTGTATATGTTTCCTTCTTATTCTACCGTCCGTATATACCGTTGCGAATATAAATTAGCTACAGTATGAAATACTACACACTTGTACATTTCATTCTGCGTGGCTTCTGTTGTACAGTAGACTCACGCTCGACAAGGCACAAATCTGATTCTTGCTTCAGTCATCGATTTAGATCACTGCCATATTCATTTTCAAATTCCTTTTTTTCCTCTTTATACCTTTTTCTATTTGACCCCGTAAAACTGAATGCCACGGCATCAGTACAGGATTTAGGCTTATCAAACACTGATGACATGCTTTGTGGCTTCTCTGGCAGTGGCATAATTCTTTAGCTGCACCGTTTAGATGAGTGCTGACATTGGGAAAATATGATGTACTGCTGACAGTGCAGCAAAACAGAGCTCTCTGTGAAAATTAACATTAAAGCTCATCGCAGAAAAGAGACAAAAAACATGCATATTTTAAAAGTTAATCTCAAAAAAGTTATTCAGCATTATCTTACGGATTTATAGTTGAATGCAAACAGATATCATAATGCTTTAAGGTTTTCATATAAAGACTGTTGAGAAATTAACCCCTGTTGTACTTTTACTCATAACAGCGTTTCTGCTGTGTAACAGAGCTGCAGCAATTGATTTATGGGTTACTATATTGAGTATATATTTAATAACCTTCGTAAATTTTAAGGTTATTGGTAGTGCATGGGCCAATTATTACAAATTAGATTTTCATAAAATCTAATTTAATGAGAAAAGGAGTCGCATTTACAACTAAATGGTATGGAACAACCCCAAAACCTCAAACTGAAGAATATACTGCTTATATGAAGTCAGTGTGGAATTGAAAGTTGTGTCTCACTTGCATTAAGTACAACCAATGTCTTTTTTTAAAGGGATACTCCACCGTTTTTTTTTTTCATATTAAACTATGTTATTCCCTTAACTCGCTCTGGCACACGACACACTTTGATAGCACTTAGTTTATTCAATATGGGCCAAGCAGAGAAGCGACCAAACACCTCCATGTTTTCGCTATTTAAATACAGTTCTACCAGAAAGACTCAGGAGATAAGATACTGTACAATAAAGCATTTTATTAACAGCCCAGCAAGCCATATATGCAATAAAGTTCTTTGGCGTAGGCCCCATCCGTAACTCGCGATCTGAGGGTACGTATTCTGCATATCCTGCCTGAAGATGAAGACAGGGGCGCAGCCGACCCCCCCCTTGGAGTTTTGGAAGGGACTGACCTGGTGGTGGTGGGAAGGGTGGAGCAAAGATCGTCTTAGTGAAGGTGGGGAGGATGGTGTTAAGTAAAGCGTCAGCATCTGCGAACTCAGACAAGTGTAAATAAGGGTCTTCACGTATTAGAACGCGATTGGATAGATGAGAAGGTAATAATGACGCAACAATTGAGTCTTCCCGGCAGAACTTACGCTACGCTTTCATTTACACGAGCAGTGTAACTCGACCTAAGCCGGTGACAAAATAAAACGTTAAACTTTTCTAAGCATGTAAAATGGATAACTCTATTGTATGGCGGAATACCACAGCAAGTTCTTGGGAGCACTTCGACTCGGCGCAGTAATATGTGACCCGCTCTGGCAAAATGAGTCGGAAGTCGCAACGTTCCATTTTAAGATATGGGCCGATTATGTGGAAAAACAATGAAATAACAAAAAAACATTTTTTTTTTGCTAATTTCAAAGAACAGACTTTCAAAAATAATCTCCCAAAGTTTTGTAGTCCATATAATTGAGTAAAGGTATTTAAATGACGATTAAAGTTGTCAAAGCTTTAAATTCTCTGAAATAAGTTGCTCCTCTCAACCGCCCTCGTCACCTCTGAGCATTTCCCGGGTAGCCTATCCGCTGAAACGTTGAACTCAAAGTGTTGAACTCACTGGAGGCTTCTAACCTAAGCTTTGTGAGTATACTTATCTGCAAGAAGAATATGTAAGGCTGTAACGATCGCAACACATCCACGAACCTGTGTCGCGATGAGAAGACAGAATCACGACACGTCCCTTCAAATCCCGGCGTTATCCTGGAGTTATCCTCCACATCTTTAAATTAGGCTACTATTAGTATTATTTGAAGTTAACGTTATAAAATATGTAGACCTACACCACAAAACTAGTTAAATTATTACTAAATTGTTTAAAATTGGGCAATTTCAGCGTTATGGAGGAGATCCATAATTCCCAGATAATTAAATCTTTTAATAAATAGGCCTATGTGAACCACACTGCACAAACCAAAAGTAATACCCACCGGATGAAGAAGGGTTGACTCTCCCCAGAACATAAAATGTTTTATTTTATTTTCCGTGTTCGCATTTATGAGGAAAAAACAATGATACGGACATGACCGTTCTCTGGAAGCAGCACTAAAACTTTCACAGAGCCTAAACAGAAAGCAAGCACAAAGCCGTTCTTTAAAGTGAATTTCGTTTGGAAATAATTTGATCTAAATTTAAATCAATGTTTCATCAACCATCTACCAGGATTTAATAATAAGAAATAAATTGCAGACAAAGGATAGGCTAGGCCTAATCACGACACGGAGCGGCAGCACCAGTGTTGCCACAGTTACTTTGAAAAAGTAACCAAGTTATTTTACAAGTTACTTGATTTTTAAAGTAACTAAGTTACTTTAAAAGTTACTTGATTTTAAAAGTAACTAAGTTACTTACAAGTTACTTTTATTAGTTACATTCAGCAGTTGCCGACAACACACCCTCAACATAACGACCTCAACATTACAAAAACACATGACCTCAACATAAAAAAAAAAATTATAACCGGTTTTGCCAACATTTACTTTATTGGAAGTGTATTTTTAACAGTAACATCAACAATCTATCTCCTGTTATTTAAAGTTTAACTTAAAAACTATTTCCTGAAAAAAACATGTTTTACAAAAAAAAAAGTCCAGCTTTTGCTTTTGTGGTGGGGAACCTGCTCTCTGCTTTGCATCACCTGGCGTGACTTGCTCTGTAAGTTTGCTAAGTAAGTGTGGTGCTGCGAATCCAAATGTTTTTTGTTTTTTTTGTTTTTTCAAATTTGACGAAGTGTTTCTGTAGGTAGATAACACTTTGTCACCGCCAGCAGTTTACAACGGACCTTAATGTTGCCATCTTTAGCTGAGACAAACTCAAAATAGTGACTGTATTTCCAGCTAGAAAAAGCGCATCTCTCTCCTCCCTCCAATGTTGTTTACATTTGTGTCGCTGCGTGCGTGGTACACGTGACGTGAACCTCATGCTGAAAACGTGACTTGTCGCGCACACTCCCCGAGATGCAAGAAGAAATAAATATATATATATATTCTAAGGAAAATTACAAAAATAGTAACGCACAGTGACCTGGATAAGTAACTTTAATCTGATTACTGGTTTCGAAATAGTAACGCGTTATATTACTCGTTACTGAAAAAAGGGGTCAAATTAGAATAACGCGTTACCGGCATCACTGGGCAGCACGTGAACTGAAGTTCGTCTCATGAACCGAAAGTCAGCGTATAAGGTATCCTACTTGCCTCACAGACTTGAGAAATATATTATTGAAATGTCTACTTTTAAACAAAACCATTCAAAACGAAAGAAATGAGACTCCTCTTTGCTTATGTGGGCTAATCCGTATGAAAAGTGAATTTCTCTCTGGCTCCTCTGTTCAATCTTTCTGATTTTAGAACGTTTTTGTAAAAGTGCCTTTTTAATTATTTATTCCAAATAACTTAAATAATTTGAACTTCAGCCTGGTTAAATCATATATATATATATATATTAATGTATTTGGTCAAATTAAGCTATAAAATAAATAGTTTATCTTTTAAAATGCAATGGATTTTGAAAGATATCAACAAAAAAATGGGCAAAAAAACTTTAAAAGCGATTTTCTCAGGTTTTCAATTGGAAAAAAAGGGCAGACGACCAGAATTCAAATGTGTATATCTTTACAACCATTCAAGGTATGACTTTGACTAAGATATCATTTGAAAGCTTATGGTGCCCTCTTTCAATTAATACCAAAATCTCAATTTTTAAATTTGGGTCACTGTGACTCATTTTGCTGGATCAGGTCACATATCATCACTCGTAAAAAGTCCTCTCCCCCCTCTCACTCTCTGGAGTGATGATATTACTGCGCCGAGTCCATAGATAAATATGCGCCGAGTCGAAGTACTCCCAATCACTTGCTGTGGTATTCCACCATACATTATAGTTATACACTTTACATGCTTAGAAAAGCGCAATGTTTTATTTTGTGTCACCGTCCTAGGTCGAGTAAATAGGGAAAACATGGAGGTGTTTGGGCGCTTCTCTGCTTGGCCCATATTGAATGAACTGGGCAAGTTAAGTGCTATCAAAGTGTCTCACGCGCCAGAGCGATTGAGTGCATGCACTGAGACGACAGAGGTATGTATCGAGTATGTATGAAATAACATAGTTTAATATGAAAAAATGGTGGAGTATCGCTTTACGCAATGGGTAAATAGTTCACTCCATTATGTTATGTTGCTTCATAAAAGTGTATATTGCATTAAAAAAAATCATAGGTTTCAATAGGTTTACAAGTAATTTTCTACAAATTTTCTTCTGAGTTGAATTATTTTGCAGAAGAATTATTCTCAGCGTCGAAACTGACTCATTTTACACTGCTTATGACATTTGAGGGTTTAAGGGTGCTTTCACACCTCCCTCATTTAGTTCGGTTGAATCGCACTTGAGTTCGTTTTCCCTCTTGTTTGGGCAGGTGTGGAGGCAGCAATCGCACTCGGGTGCGCACCAAAAGCGGACCAAACAAGGGTTCGAGGAGGTTTTGGTACGCTTTCAAACGAACTCTGGAGTGGTTCGTTTGTGGTGAGGATGTGACCCAACTGCCAAATAACTGCGCATTTTTGGACTAAACCAGATTCCGTAGTAAAAAAAATGATTATTTATATAGCGCTCCCTTTAAGCCATGACTGACTTACCGCTTTCTGCACTCTCACTAAAACACTCATCATAAACACTGAAGTTGTCCGCAATGCACAGTGAATCTCTTATTTATATCGCGTCTATACTTTGTTGTTTATGAGGGGATTTGAGAAAGGATAAAGCTTGTGTACAACTGATTATGAACATACATTGTGAGTGAATTCTCTGCATGTTAGCCAGATTTTGCTCCTCTTCGTTTACTTCCAGGAGTTCTGTTGGAATTTTCACACACGTTAATTCTGACCAGTCGAAGTGCAGTTATGGAAATATATTTAAGACATATCTGGCCAATGAGTAATGTGCATGTTGTCACGTGACTATATTTTGGTTCGTTTCCTGATTCGGACCAGAGCAACTGATTCGGACCAGAGCAATCAGTGTGATGTGAAAAATTATACGCAGAAAGTAACATTTTTAACGTAAGAATGAAGTTAAAGGCTCAGGGAAGAAGAAGGCGGTAACCAGCGAATGTTCAATAAACTTTAATTAGAAAATAAACAAACAACAAACGAAAGTAAAGTACCAGCTCCTCATGACTACTGGCACTTGAACTAAGACAAAACAACAACATTAAGTCCATGTCTGGTCCTCTCTCGTCTTGTACTGTCATCACTCCTTTTATCCTCCCGGAGCTCCTCTGCGAGATTCTATCCCGATGAGAAAGTGCTTGCTGGTCCCATCCATTTCCAAGCCGTCAAAGCCCGGGACTCCACCTCAGCACTTCCAACCCCCTTGGCTTCTCTGTGGTCTACATTGGTAATGTAGAACAAACACTGACAACACGTCTTCACATTTTTCACTTAAAGACCTGTGTAGGGTTGAACATAATCAACGATATTTAATAAGGAACAAAGACGTTTGCTTTATTGTTTCAAATCCTACTTTTTCATACCACAATAGCCATTTGGAATTCCTAAAGACAAAGAGGTGTTGATGGGTATTAAGGCCTGTAGGCCAAGATGTGTGTACTTCGGGGGCCTACGAACTGTCACACCTTTAGTGTTGTGGGGGAAGTTGCCATTCTCTGATTGGTCGGTTTGAAGGTCTCACTTTGGGTTTCAGTCAAATGGTCAATGAAGGGACAAAAGAAGATTGAACTGTTGCTCCTGGCTCGTTTTTTTTCTTCTTTGTGTCCCTTTCTTGGTGCACTCTTTCTTTACCTTGTGGAGTGCAAAAAGGAGTAGACGAGAGACGGGAATGCGTCGAGTCAGCTTTACTCTCCACTTTAATAATCAGAACTCAACACCGTGAAATACACACAACAACATTACCCCGGAACTGCTAACTCCCTCCCCTACTCTTAAAGGTATATTCCCTAGGTGAATTAGTGAATGTCTCTCAGTGCTATTTGTGGGTCACCACACAGGCCCCCCCAGAATTCACCCATGAACAAGTCCAAAACTAACAGGCACCCGCCACAGAACATAGGGCGCTATTCACCAGTGCCAAACAGAACAGTCCAGGTCCTAACAGTCCTTAGAAAAGTCAACGTATAGGGGGGCGGACCGGGCGGCCATACCGGCTGCGCTTCACCAAAGAGGGGCTAGGGGCTAGGGGTGGAGCAGGCACCTGGTTCGAGGCCTCTGCAGGGGGGCGCCCCCGCCGTGGGGGCAGGGCCAACTGCAGGGGTTCGCCAATATCCACATGAGCAGGCTTGAGCCGGTCTATAGCCACCCGCTCAGGCCTACCTCCCATATCCACCACAAAGTTCTTAGACCCTCCTGTCAGGACACGGAAGGGCCCATCATAGGGGGGACGCAGTGGAGTACGATGTCCGTCGTGGCGGATGAACACATACTTGGCTGACGGTAAATCCTTTGGCACGTAGGTCTGGGGGAGGCCATGGTGCGACGTTGGGATAGGAACAAAAGCGTTGGCAATGTCCCGAGAAACGGTACGATGGGAGTCAACCGACCACGGGGCCGTGGCATCTGGAAGAAACTCCCCCGGGACGCGCAGAGGCTGGCCGTACACCAGCTCTGCCGATGAGGCTTGAAGATCCTCTTTGGGGGAAGAACGAAGGCCAAGCATAACCCATGGGAGGCGGTCAGCCCAGTCGCTACCCGTGAGGCTGGCCCTGAGCGCGGCCTTCATGTCCCGGTGAAACCGCTCGCAAAGTCCGTTGCTCTGCGGGTTATAGGCTGTGGTACGGTGGACCTTCACTCCCAGGACCTCGGCGACCGCAGTCCAAAGCTCCGATGTGAACTGTGGACCTCGGTCTGAAGAGAGGTCAGACGGCGTGCCGAAACGGGCCACCCAAGCCATAATGAACGCCCGTGCCACCTCAGCTGATGTAGTGGAGGCCAGGGGCACCACTTCCGGCCATCTGGTGGTCCTGTCCACCATGGTGAGGAGGTAGGAGTAACCACGGGAGGGGGGAAGTGGGCCCACCAGGTCCACATTCACATGATCAAAACGTCTCTCTGGCACTTTGAAGGGTGCCAAAGGGGCTTTGGTATGACGAGTCACTTTTGCGCGCTGGCACGCCACACAGGAAGCAGCCCAAGCCTTGACGTCCCTCCGCAGGCCTGGCCAGACGAACTTGGCCCCCACCAGCTTGGTCGAGGCCTTCACCCCCGGGTGGGAAAGACCGTGTATAGTGTCAAACACCTTACGTCTCCAGCCAGCAGGTACCATGGGGCGCGGTTGTCCAGTGGAGACGTCGCAGAGGAGTGTAGAGTTGGCCGTGTCAAACACCACATCCTCCATGCGCAGCGCCGTGGGAGCCGCCCTGTAGGCTTGCACCTCAGAGTCCGCGGTTTGATCCTCAGCCATAGCTGCGTAGTCAAGGCCCAAGTGGACGGAACCAATGATTGCCCGGGAGAGACAGTCAGCCACAAAGTTTTCCTTGCCGGCCACATGCCGAATGTCGGTGGTATATTCAGATATGGCAGAGAGCTGACGCTGCTGGCGACCAGACCATGGCTCTGAAGACTTGGCCATAGCAAACGTCAGCGGCTTGTGGTCAACGAAAGCCGTGAACCGCCGGCCCTCCAACAGGAAACGAAAATGACGGGTGGCGAGGAAAAGACCCAGGAGCTCCCTGTCGAAGGCGCTGTATTTCCTCTCGTTGTCCCGGAGCTTCCTGCTGAAAAAGGCCAGTGGCTGCCAGGCTCCGCCCACCCACTGCTCGCACACAGCCCCAACGGCGTAGTCTGAGGCGTCCGTAGTCAGAGCCACTGGGGCGGTAGGAGATGGGTGCGCTAGCAGCGCAGCATTGGCCAGCGCAGTTTTGGCAGCATCAAAAGCACAAACCATCTCTGGGGACCAATCCAACACGTCCGCCGCCCGCCCACCACGCAAGGCATCGTACAATGGTCGCATGAGCTGAGCCGCATGGGGGAGGAAACGGTTGTAGAAGTTCACCATACCCAGAAACTCCTGCAGGGACTTTACCGTGCGTGGGCGTGGGAAATTGGCGACGGCATCCACCTTGGCCGGGAGGGGGACGGCCCCTTGCGGTGTGACGTGATGGCCGAGGAAGGTGATGGATGACCGGCCAAACTCACACTTAGCCGGGTTGATGATGAGACCATGCTCACTGAGCCTGCCGAACAACTGCCGGAGATGCGTCAGGTGGTCGTCTGCGGACGCGCTGGCCACGAGAATGTCGTCCAAATAGACAAACAGAAATGGCATGTCTCTCAGCACAGAGTCCATAAGGCGCTGAAACGTTTGAGCTGCCCCTTTAAGGCCGAAAGGCATCCGTAAAAATTCAAAAAGGCCAAAGGGTGTGATCACCGCTGTCTTGGGGACATCCTGTGGGTGGACCGGCACCTGATGGTAACCGCGCACCAGGTCTACCTTTCAGAATATGGTGGTGCCGGCTAGGTGGGCGGAGAAGTCCTGTATGTGCGGCACAGGGTACCGGTCGGGGGTTGTAGCATTGTTCAGGCGACGGAAATCACCACAGGGACGCCAACTGCCATCAGACTTTGTCACCATGTGCAGGGGGGAAGCCCACGGGCTGTTGGAGCGGCGCACAATGCCGAGGTGCTCCATAGTGGCAAACTCCTCCCTGGCGATCGCGAGCTTGGCAGAGTCGAGGCGCCGGGCTCGTGCATAGACTGGTGGGCTCAACGTGGTGATGTAGTGCTCCACGCCGTGTTTAGCCACCGCCGATGAAAACGTGGGAGTGGTGATGTCAGGGAACTCAGCGAGAAGACGTTGATACAGGTCCCCTGTGGCCAATGTGTTCGACAGACAAAGCGCCCCCGTCCCCCCCAGCGTACAGGGGTACGAAGCAAAAGAGAGGGCGTCGATCAGGCGGTGGTTTGTAACGTCCACCAACAGCCTGTAAGCACATAGGAAATCCGCCCCCAGGAGCGACGTAGACACGGCAGCCATGACGAAATCCCAGCCGAAACGCCGCCCGCCGAAACACACTTCCACATACCTTGTGCCATATGTACGAATGGGTGTGCCGTTGGCGGCATCCATCGGGGGGCCATGCCCACCAGCCATTGTGTCCACCAGCTTCGCTGGCAAGATGCTACGCTGAGCCCCCGAATCGACCAGCAGCCGCCGGCCAGACAATGTGTCAGTGATGAATAACAGCTTGCAGTCCCGGCCAGCGCCCATAGCTGCTAATGAGCGCCGGCCCTGGCTTTTCCCTGGGCTCCAAAACTGCAAGGCTGGCGACACTGTTTGGCCTTGGCCCCAAACCTTGAATGGTAATAGCACCACCCGTCTTCACGCTGTCGGCGGGCCGTCACCGCAGCCGCGGTGTCTGGGTCGTCCACTGCGGGTGTAAACGGAACAGCCGTGTGCGGGGGGGGAAGCACTGCATGGACAAACTGTTGCCGGTTGGCGAGAAAAATCCTGTCTGCCTCCACAGCAAGCGCTCGGTAGTCTCTGGAGGAAGGGAGGGAGGAGCTGGCCAGTGCAGTGCGCACAGGTGCTGGAAGTTGCCGCAGGAATATGTGGGCGAAAAGGAACGCGGGATCCGCCGCGCCCAGCACCGCTAGCATCCTCTCCATTAACTCAGACGGCTTACTGTCACCAAGGCCGTTCAGGGACAGCAGGCGATCTGCTTTTTCCAACTCCGACAGTTCAAAGAGGTTCAAAAGAAACGTTTTGAGCGCGTCGTATTTGCCGTCAGCTGGCGGAGCCTCTAATAGCGCCATAGCCCTGGCTGTTGTCGATGCATCTAAGGCCGCTACCACATGGAAATATTTTGTCACGTCCTGTGTGATTCCTCTCAGCTGGAACTGTGCCTCGATGTGTTGAAACCACGGCCGTGGATTGTGCTGCCAAAAGTCCGGTAACTTGATGGTGGCCGCGTATATAGCGCCGACATTAGCCGCGCCGCTAACAGCATCTGGCGCCGCAGCAGCAGCGTTTTCGCCACCGTCGTTGTGTGACATAATTCAGCCGTATCAAACTCGCGTCGGGGTCACCAATGTGGAGTGCAAAAAGGAGTAGACGAGAGACGGGAATGCGTCGAGTCAGCTTTACTCTCCACTTTAATAATCAGAACTCAACACCGTGAAATACACACAACAACATTACCCCGGAACTGCTAACTCCCTCCCCTACTCTTAAAGGTATATTCCCTAGGTGAATTAGTGAATGTCTCTCAGTGCTATTTGTGGGTCACCACAACCTAATCTTAACTTTATCTCTTTCTCTTTACACTGAACCACTATAGGCAAACCACCTTTACACCAGGCAGTGATTTTTTTTTTTTTTTTTTTTTTCGGAAAGCAAAGGTTACTTGACTTTCTAAAGCTGCCATATTGGGCTTTCCCAATTATCCCATTCATTGATCTGCCACAGCTGATATTAAGCAAGGATAAGTGTTTCAGCACTGAAAATTACACACTTCAGCTTTAAGAAAGTAGAAGACCAGTGATGATTTTGGTTTTGGACTAGTTTTATAGAGCAGCAACCGCTTATGCACTTCCTCAGCAGTAACAGCTAATTATAAATAATAAAACAGCGTTATAAATGATTGCCTTTTGAGTCATTAGTGGTTTTCCAGCAGAATGTGGGTCACATTCATTTGAATGCTCTTATTGGCTCAGTTTTGGCTGTCGAACACTCATTAGGAGAAATAGTCGAGGGTAGCAATAGTTCAGCACATGAAAAGATCTCCAGACATGTGTCTATAGAGCAGACTGTTCTCAGGGACAATTTCAGTTTCATAAATTGCTGGGTATTTATAAGATTTTTTTATTTTTATTTTTTTTTTTACTGTGAACTTAAGTTTACTCAGGGTTTCGTCATGTTGCGTAAGCATAATCCGAAAAGAAGAATAAAAAAATCAGCATGAGATCTGAAAGATCTGCATTCAGGATGCATCACAACCTCTTTTGGAAATGCCATTGTTTTGCCTTTATAAACATGTTAATTAACTATAAAATATTATTAATTACAAAATATTATTAATGAATTAATTGTATTTTTAAAACATTCATACATACAAATACACATCCACAGATGCTTGTAATTTGTGCACTGTATTTTGATTTATATAAAAGATGCAATAAATAATATATGCTTGTCCTATTTAAGATGGTTATCATGATCTCAGTTATTGTCATTTAAAGTGTAATGCCACCCAACTCAATATATAAATCCAAGCAAATCACACTCCTAGAGCAGAGAGAATATTGAACACTTATCTTTGTACCCTCACTCTGACCTTTTCCTCTGTCTGTGGCAACTGACAGATATCTCATATCAAATGTTTCGCTAAAGGTTGCCATTATATTTGGGTTGCCAGCCATCAGTCAATAGAATGCAAATGTTGTGTCTGCATTATTTGATGTCCAAACTTCCAAACTAAAAATGGAACAATGATAATGTGGTGGTTACTGGTTTTCAAGTTCATTTTGTGTCTGGCTTATTATATACTGTTAAAAAGAGGGGTTGGGGGGATAATATATATATATATATATATTTAAAGGTGCAGTATGTAAGAATGACAACAAGTGGTCGAAATAGGTGCTGACGTCAAATAGAAAAAAAAAATTGGACAATGGGCAATGTACATTGAAAATTGGCAAATTGGCCAAACCGTGCAGTATCACAGACCAAAATAATAACACACATTCCAGACTGGAAACGCACATTTCAAAGTAAAAATATAGCTGCAAGCAGCAATTACCGGGGCCAAGCGCATAAGCAGCCGACAATACATGCAAACATGGCTGGGAGTTTCAGATCAACTGCAGCAAGGAGCAATTGAAGACATTTAAATGTGAATTTAGGCAAAATGGCTGAAAATCACACACATTGACTAAAAATGTGAATAAATGGATTATCACTTTCGACCAAAACGTGGCGTAGTTACAAAATTGATGTGATGTGGTCAGAGTTTGGTGACGATGAAAAAACCTTCAGACCAGTGGCATTAAAATATGCAGATTTATTCAAAAGTTATAAGCATTATTAGAAGTTTTGTTATAACTTTGACCAAAAGGTGGCGCTGTCTTGAAATCTTTTGAGTACCTTCAGGGGATGGTGCTGATGGCACAAACTGAGTTTCGTAATGTTACACCAATGCATTCGTTAAGTATAGCATGTTATGTTCTGTTATAGCGCCACCAAGAGGCTCAGTCACACAATTTTTTTTAAGTGTCCTCAGAGTGAGCCCATACATCTGTGTGCCAATTTTGGTGGAAATATCTCAATTCGTTTCGGAGTTATAGACATTTATGTGAAAAAACACATGAAAAATGACTGACACGTGACTTTGATTGAGTTTTACTACCCCTTACTATCAATATTTTTGCATTTGGGCATTAGCAAATAGCCAGCGACCTATGTTTTCGATTTTCTGACGGTGGTTTCGTGTCAATTGGAGAAGCGGTTTCGAAGATATCGCCAAATGTTTTTTTTCGCGTTAAATCGCAACATTGCACAAAGCGTAAGATGAAACCCAGCATATGTGGTATCGTTGGACTCGGCAACGATTCAGGAACTCAAGGAGATGACTCCCGTGAAAATAAGTCAACCACAAGAGTTCTCTTGGCTCCGACGCGAAAACACGCGACGCCTCCTCCTTTTATAATCACGAGGTGGGGCGGAGATACGCTATGCAAATTCCGCAGACCCATAGCATTTTCTTGCCATTGGCTAATTTTTTAATACTCAAAGAGGATTGGCTTTCTATGCGAAACCCCCATTCTCCGTCATCCGACGTAACTCGGAGTGACTACGAAAGGTATCCAAAGACACTGCTCTGGACTACTGAGGCTGAAGATGCTTTCCAGTCGCTCAAGACGGCGTTCACCACAGCTCCATTACTCCAACATCCAAATCCTGAAGAAATGTTCATTGTCGAAGTGGATGATTCTACTAGAGGAGTAGGAGCTGTGTTATCACAGTATTCGACTTCTTCATCCAAGGCAACGCCTTGCGCATTCTTCTCACGTAAGTTGCCTCCTGCAAAGGTCAATTACGATATTGGCAATTGAGAACTCCTGGCGGTTAAGCTTGCTCTAGAAGAATTGAGAAACTGGTTAGAAGGAGCCAAACATCCATTTCTGGTTCTCACAGACCACAAAAATCTCCAGTACTTGAAGGAAGCCAAGAGACTTAACCCCTGTCAGGTCAGATGGGCTTTCTTTTTTTTTTTTTACTCGCTTCCACTTCCAGATCTCCTACCGTCCTGGTTCGAAGAAGGTCAGAGCAGATGTCTCGTCTCCATTCCCCCGAAGTTAGCACGAGGAACCAGAGAATATCCTGCATAAATGATGTTTATGCAGGATATTAACAACTTTTTGAATTGTCCCAACACCAACCCAATCCTCCAGAGTGTCCAGCCGGAAATATGTATGTACCTGAAGAATTTTGTACCTCGCTTATCTCCTCAGCACATTCATCCGTTGGCACTGGTCATCCTAGAATAAACAAGACCTATTCCACTCTCCATATTCACTACTGGTGGCCCTGCATGGTACAAGATATCAGGACCTTTATCCAGGGGTGTATTCTTTGTGGAATGAACAATAACCCCCGTCACTTACCCACTGGGAAACTCTGCCCTTACCTGTCCTGAAACGACCCTGGTCACACATTGGATTCGATTTTGTAACTGTACTTCCTCCTGCAGATGAGAATACATGTATCCTGGGAGCCATTGATTGCTTTTCTAAGGCCTGCAAATTAATTCCCCTGAAAACTTTACCCACAGCATTTGTAACCGCAGAATTACTGATGGAGCATGTCTTCCGGAACTTTGGCATTCCAGAGGATATTGTATCAGACAGAGGACCTCAGTTTATCTCCAAGGTGTGGCAAGCATTCTTTGCCTTAAAGAGCACCTATCATGGATTTTTGAAAATGACTGTTCATGTAGTGTGGAATATAGCTCTAAGGGAATGAAAACATCAACGATTTATATCTGAAAGTGTACCGTATATAAAGTTATTGTCTTTCAAAAGTGAGAGTCGGCTCTGAGTCTATGAAATGAATTGTTTTTGAAACGAGTCATTAGCTGTTACATCGTGACATAGAGAGGTCATTGGCCGCTCCCAACAACTGTGCGCGCAGACTTGAAGTGACGTCTAGAACACATTCAAATACTTCAGCTGAATCGCATCATGTCGAGAAGATGCTGTGTTCTACATTGCAAAGACAGTTCAGCCACTTGTTTCCATTGTCCAGGGACGAGCATGTGAAGAATCAGTGGTCAGAGTTCATATTTGCAACAGTATAGCCCGAACCTTGTGTTCTCATCATTTTAATGATGAATCATTCGCAAGCCAGTTGTTCCTGAAGGAGGGCTCAGTATCCAGTATAAGGATCAGGTTCGTCCTCCTCCGAATCACAATCTGTAAGTATTATTAATAACGTTTGCTGTTATGGTTTCTGTACCATGCACAATATAGTTACTGTATATTGTGTTTTGTGTGTTGTGTACACTCCGCGCAGCTTCTAAGCGAGGTAAAGTTAGTATTGTTTTTGATATTCACCATACATTCATTGAAAAATGGCAATTACCTCCTAAACGACTTCTGCCCCTCAAAAGCCGCCGCAATGTGTGGAAAGTGCACTTTTTCTGACACGTTTGTTCAAACACTATGTACAATTTTCAACATAATACGTAAGTAATTACATAACTATAATCCTAGTTATGGGCGTTCCGTTGCCGACAGTCTCTGCCTACGGTTTACCAATAACAACTGACTGGGTTATTTGATCAATCGCTGCAGATTTGCGTCACTCAAAGGAGGTGATTGGGAAAATGAATCGTCGAACGAATCATTTGGGAATCGTTGAGCAAATCAGTTAAAAATAAATGCATATTATAAGACAAATAAAGTGTGCATGCACGTTAAACTGTTTTTGGGAACTCCTAAAACATAAAATAGGAACATTTCAAATGCGATAGGGGCTCTTTAATGTATATAACAGTGAGTCTAACTTCAGGATATCACCAGCAAGCGAATGGTCGGGCGGAACAGAAGATCCAGAATGTCAGTCGTTTCCTTCGTACCTCTGCAAGTCCAATCAACATCTCTGGAGTAGATATCTGGTGTGGGCAGAGTACGCTCAAAACTCACTTCGACAAGCTTCCACTAATCTAATTCCGTTCCAATGTGTTTTGGGTTATGTCTTTATGTCTTTTATTGTGGTTTTTCTTTACATGTGCAGTGTACACTTTGAGTGTGTGATAGTGCGATTAGACTGCATGGGTGTGTGTGCACGTGAACGTGTGCGCCGTAAAACCGAACTCTAGGGCTGCAACAACTAATCGATAAAATCGATTATAATCGATTATGAAAATCGTTGTCAACGAATGCCATTATCGATTAGTTGGTCTGATTACGTCACAGGGATTGTTTACATGCAACATGCGCTTCTTACATGCGTTTCATGGGGCACACACGCAGTCTCTCTCCCTCGCCGCTTTACCGTCTTGCGCGTGCAACATCTAGTTTACAATAGCATTTTTGTCATAGGTTATGGTCATATATATTTTTTTTATTTGTTGTTTTTCTTTATAATGAAGTTGTCTGTATTAAGTAGATTGTTTAACACACAAAAGAGTGTGGTTTTTAGGGTTTTATTTAGTTATAATAAACAAAAAAATGAAATATAATTTTTTGTCCGATTAATCGATTAATCGAAAAAATAATCGTCCGATTAATCGATTATCAAAATAATCGTTAGTTGCAGCCCTACCGAATTCCACAGTGATTCCTGTCGTTGGGAGCCTCAGCCCTTTGATTTTTATTTCTTTGATTTGAAGTGGGGTTGTTAGTGTTTGATGTGGGTTTTAGTGTATTTTTTTTTAGTGTAATCCGAACCTGTGTACTTGACTCAGTTGTTGTACTTGTACTTGTTTAGTATTTTCTCTGGGGTTAACTCCTAGGGTGGCATAGTCGGACTTTATTAATAAATCAACTTGAGCTTTTGTCTCGAACCTGCACCCACACGCCACATATGCAATCATATTATTGTATTTTTATGCTTTAGTAGAGTGATAAAGTTACATGCAACACCTTTAAACAGAAAAGTTGTTTTAAATTGAAATAATTTTTCACAGTATTCCTGTTTTTACAATGTTTTTTGTTCAATTAAATGCAGTGAGCAATTCTGCTTATTCTAAATGGGTATAGACTGCTACTCAAATTCTGTGATAAATATTCCACATAGTTCCAGGCAGAGTTGCCAAGTCTGCGTTTTGTTACTTCTGATGATTTTATCACAAAATGAATGCCCTTTTGACATTTTTAAATATGGTCTGACAGTCGAGCAGCAGCGTGAATCATGAGACATCAGGAGGAGGTATGTTAAATGCAGTACAACTCATTGAAATTTATCATCTCTTATTTATTCGCTCAGTGTTTCAATCACGGAAAGATAATAAACAGCATAATGTGAGGTTCCATTTACCTCAGGACATTCTCCAAAGTCCACAGTTCATTACTCATCTATACAAATCATACAATTTTGTATTGTGATGATTATTATATATGGAATTAAACAGTAGTTGAATATAATAGTTGATGATATATTTGGAATATATTATAGTACTGTTCCAAATGAGAGGATGTATCCAAATTATCATACCGTTCTATAGCACAAGCATATGACAGCAGAGGGAAATCCAAACCGTAAAGCACAAAAGATAGAGGCATTTGGCCACCTAACAATCGATGTAAGCTGATTCTGATTATTCTGAATAATTGGATATTGGTGCAGAAATTTTGTCCCTAAATATCCCTAATTTATTTGTTGTGTTACTCTATTTTACTGTTTTTAACTAAAAATGTCCTTCAACTAACTTACAATATAGTTGAGGGGAAAATAAGTAATATCTAAATGTGTTGGGTTCAAGCAGGGTCATTTCTTTTAACCGAAATCCTGTCATTAGATAATTTGAGGGGCAAAAGTCATGGGAAGAATCTGCTGTTCTGCTGTTATTAGAGGGATCAGTGTTCTGATTGCCATTGGCCAGTAGTGTAATAGGAGGGTCACTGTTGCCACCACTGGTACATCCTGTTGTGCCATCAAACCTTCATTTATCATGCCGTCAAGTTTGCCTTTGATTCACAGAGGGGAAAACAAACCTTTAAGTGTGCTATGAAAAAAAAAAGCTTTTCAAACTATTAACATTAACTGGCAGTTACTGGAAAACCATTCTGGGGAGGCTTAAAACGAGCCTAAAATGAGTTATGTTCTATAAATTTATGAGGACTGGTGAAAGTCATCTGTTAGTAAGTAAGTACATTTTATATATAGAGGACATGTAAATTCAGCTTACAATGACCTGTGCTGTACAATTTTTTTTTTTTTTTTATAAAATACAATAAAATATAAAATAAAATTGAGTAAAAATCAAAGACAACATTTTATCTAATCCATAAATTAATAATGAGGAAATGCTAAAGAGTAAAGATTCTTGAGTCTAGATTTAAAAACAAAAATAGGAGCACTTTTATTATGTCAACAACGTGATCTCATGAGAATACGTATGTATTTATATGTTAATTTTATATCATATAATTACATTTTATATGCATAGAAATGTATAATACTGACAAATTTACAGTACTAAAACATAAAATATTTACGTATTGACAGCACAAAAACATAATTTATTTACGTATGAACAAATCCACCGACGTACACATTTGTACGTATCACAATTTACGCATATTAAAATCGTAGCATTATGTTTCGACTCTATTGCGTTCAACTGTCAATTAAGTTTTCAGTCGCATTTATTGATACAATACTCATAAATATTAACATTTTGCTCGTTTTGCCTGCATGGTGTTAAACAATATACTATAAAACCTTAAAAATACATTCTTTAACGTTACTCGTTTAAACATTTTGTAATATAGTTTATTTACCCTGAGTCACATAAAGCGTTTTCTCCTATAAAACACAACATAAATTTACAAAAGACATCAATTTTATTAGTTTGACGTAATCCAAATCTTTAGAATCCATAGCCTACATTGTTTGCAAGAAACAACTCCTAATTCAGCCTTTTATCCAGTCGTAATCTTCGTCTCCATTCTCAGCAGCGACCGTACATGTCAAATCCCGCGCTGGTGATGAATTCAAATTCAAAAATTGCACCCTTGAGAAGCGTTACGTCATGTTTTATGGCAGTGATATCAAACGTTCATTGGCTCTTCCCTGCTTCATCACAGATTGCGATATGAAGGACTCGGTGACGGTTGGTTGGTTTAGTTCATTTGAAATGGTGCGAAGCAGCGAACCAAAGCCGGATTAACATTTTCATTGATTATTAATTTAAATTCTACTCTGTACTTCATACAAAACTATTACAATACTACCAGAGAGGACTGCGACTGCAACGCATCATCATGTAAACGGCTTTTGGTATAGGTTTTGACATTTTCGCAATAAATACATTTTTGTGATTATACATGTCTGTTAGTTATGTTTTTCTTCACAATTGAGGTTTACGTAGTTTTAAGGAATTGTTATGGGTAGGTTTAGGGGTAGGAGTAGGATTGGTGGCTCAAAATATATAAATGCTATATTGTTAATAAAACTGCCATTTCCCAACACATCTGTCCATTACGTTTTATCCTTTTTATTTTCTGTAAAAATGGGTATGTTTAGGTTTGGGATTAGGGTTACGGGATCTTACATTTATCTATAAAATGGTAAAAAGTGAAATTATACAGATATTTTTATGATATAGAAAATACGTAAATAGTTAACGTTTTGTTGCTGTAAAAACGTAATAATGTTACGTTTAAATGTTGCAGATACGTCCATATTATACGTTTCAGCATCTATCCAAACATACTAAAAAGTACATTTTCTATCTTTGCAAAAAACGTAAAATACTTACGTATTAACAATGAGACCAGGCTGATGTCAAACATGTGTGTATGCGTGTGTGTGCGAAGTAATATATTAAAAGTAAGAGATGCACCGATTGTCTGGCCAGGGACCAGATTCAATAGATTTTTACATTGCTCAGTGCGTTATCACTCTCTCAAAGGGTTAAATATAAATTAGAAAATATAAATATTTCTTCCTTCTGGGCCTGAGATGAGAGTTCAAGAGATTTCAATGCACGAGAATTGCGATCTCCTTCAACTACTTCTTGCACAATTCTCAAGCATGTGTCGTGGAAATCTCTTGAACTCGTCTCAGGCCCAGAAGGAACAAAAGGAATATTCGAATAAAGTCGTTATTTTTGTTTTATTTTCGCACAAAAAGTATTCTCGTCGCTTGATATATTTGTAGTTAAGCCACGTACTGTATAGAATATTTAACCCTTTAATTATTTCAATCTCTATCAATCAAGTTGTCTTGATTGATATTGTGAAGCAGCTTTGATACAATCTGTATTGTGAAAAGTGCTATATAAATATATTTGACTTGACTTGAATTGTCTCTGATGACGAAGTGACACCTCTTTTCACGTACTTGTCTCATTCCCCACAGTTAAATAGTTTTTTGCGCATAACTTTACTAATTTTCACAAGTATCGCTTTCACAGCAAAAGCATGTGCACCACTGATCTATATAAATGGCGCACACATAAAGCCACCTCTCAAACAGCTTGAGTCCCAAGTACCAAAATGAGTGGCTTACTGTGCTTGAACGGTCAAATAAACACGAAATGATATCAAAATGCATGTCTTAGGTATTCAGTTAAAAACTGTCAATTTTGGAACATAGATAGTTAAAGCCCCTGTAAAGTCAAAATTAAGTATGTGTTCTGAGTTTGTCACACCACAGAAAAATGTGTCATTAGCCACCCAGCCAAATTTGAATGATAAAAAAGTCGGCAAGTAGATAAAATAAGCTATCAAAATCTTGAAAAAATGAGCAGTTATCTCTGTTCTCAAACGCTGGGGGGCGTGTCCTCTGGCTGCGTGGAAACCACGCCCACTTGCGGGAAAGCTAGTGTCGACGGTGATATTAGCTGATACTGCTTTCAGAACGGGAGAATGAACGCTGAGGCGGGAGATAGTCGGTCCGGCCCCGTTCACCAGTAACAACGGATTATCAGTGAATCCCAGAGGAAAGTTTATAAAACGATCCCGTGTAAAATGATCACTACAGAGGCGGGTGTTGACGGTGATCCTCAGCTCTTCATCAAGGTTGGCTCTCTAAAAACCTCTTCTTGATGTGATCGTTTTTAGGGAATTTAAATAAAGATACCGATCTGTTTTGTACATGATCACATTCAGGTATTAGCCTATGCATTTCTGTGTTGAAGGCATAGCTAGCTAGAAAACTGCAGGCTCAGCTGTAGTAACTAATTGTGCTGACAGTTACTCGCGATTGAGCGGTGAATGCGAATGTGCACGGGGAGTGTTATTTTGTGTTAGGGGAGATACCAGACTCTGTGCGTCATCAAATAATTGATTAATTGAAGAACTTTAATTTCAAGCATTAATCTGTATTTAAAATGTACAATGAATACTATCCAATTTTATATTATATTTGGTTACTTTCATTTCTGCAGTAGCCCATTTTGTGCTGCTGTTTGAAATTTGTTTATATGTTTTTTTGTTTTTTTTGTTTTTTTTTTTTTACTGACTTTTTACTTGATTAGGAAAGCAGAGCGGATCCAAAAGACATGAGAGAACGTGCCGCACCACCTTGTATCTCACGGAGGAGCTACAGAAGCATAAAAGGAGAAGCGACGACAGTGAAAGATGAGAGAGGACCAGTTATGGACTTTATATTATGTTTTTGTGTGTGTGTGTGTGTGCAGCTGTTGTCTGTGAGGGGCTGCTGCTTTTTCTTTCGTTTTTTGTTTGTTTTGTTATTAAAGTGTTGAACGCTCGCCGGTTCCAGCCTCCTTCTTCCCTGAAAAACATAACTTGTTAATTTTTTTAATGAAAATTCAATTTTGTATTGAAGAAAAGTATATTTTTCTTTGTATATGCTGCCAATCATTGTTCTTAGAAAAAAAAAAATCGGAATCTGCAAAAAAATTGCAATTCTTGCATCTCTAATTAAAAGGGATGTAGAATATAAACATACATTGACGATAACTGAGAGTTTATTCAAACAAAAAACACCAGTCAACTTCGCAAAGAATAGTTTGCAGACATGAGTTTTAATTATGTTTGCATTAAGACATTCATTACCCACACATCAAACTAACAGCTTGCTCTGTCAAACACAATGAAAACACCATTCATCCTCGATTGGTAACTGTCAATATAATCCTGGTATTGAAATGTACTTTTTTAATGTGCTTTTTTAATTAATAACAGGTCGTATAAAAAAATAATTAAAAAAAAATTAAAAAAGCACTTTTCTATGCAGAACTCACAGCCAGAATATGTTGCAAACATTAACCAAAGCATTCAATGTGGGAAAAAAAAATGTTTGACATTTACAGAAATTTACAATTACAGAAAAAGACTAGCACATTTTTAAAATATTAACACACTGCTTAAACAACCCAGCATTGTTTAGAGTGCAGGTGTCCTATTTTCAGTCTCTATTACAGTAGTAATAGAAAAAAAAAATTCAGTCATCTTTTGGTAAATAGGGGAATTGGCCTCAGAATGGATTTGTTTGGAAACAGAGTTTGGAGTTGCTGAGACTAGGCTGGAATTCTCACAATACTATTCCTCCATCAATCCATCCACCTATTTTCCAAAGTGATTGTCATGTGTGGGGTCATGGGGAGGCTGGAGACCCAGTGTCTCAGGTGATAGGCAGGAAAACACCTGGGACAGATGCCCGGTCCATCACTGGATGAGAGACACTCATGCATATTCACATGTTGTTGTTATTGTTGTTTCAACTTTTTATTTATTTATATTTTTTTTGTATATGATATATAGAGAAAAAAAAACAAATTGCTGCATTTCTCATTTATTTTTTATGCTGTAATACAGTCAGCAAAATTTTAAAAATCTTATCCTTATTATATAATGAATATTTATGTGAAAAAAACATTCAAACTTCTAAAAAATAAAAGTTCATTATTTATGTAATGCTCCCTGTTGTTAGTGTTTTTTAGGTCAGAGACTTATGAATGAAATGCATGTTTACTGAATGAGAATTTATTTTGAGTCATATTGTTATGGTTTATTTGTGTTTGTTTGCTTGTTTGTTCACTGCATGTTCTGCTCATGTCTATTTCAAGGTTGGTTTTCAGTCTGTTAATTGGTTCAGTTCTCTCCCTGTATGCACGGCCGTATTAAGAGCTCACTGGGCCCCGGGGCTATGAGTTACTGCAGGGCCCCCCCAACCACTTTAGGTCACCAACTACATGAGCTAAATGTTATATTATTATAGCCTACGAGTCATTTTATCCATGATATACTTCACAGTTAAGTTATGTTACTTTTAACATGATTTTTTTATCATATCAAAATGTATTGACTAAAATTTCATAATTATTGTGACCAATTTCAATATCACCAAAAAATAATAGTAGCTTAAGAAAATAATCTCAAGCTTACTGATGACAAGAGTCACAAATTAAAATAGAACAAAGGCACAATAAATCGACCTATGAAAAACTTAAAGCACTGAATAATATTATATAAAGTAATCAAATATACAATACATGGTTTTCACTATAAATTCAACATTCATTCTTGTTAATTTTGCAAAAGTAATTCAGTCAAATGCAGTAAATTACTTTCTTTCTGATGTTTGATTAACATTATTGACACACATGGCGACAGCAGCTTTATTAGCAGCGTCTGTCACTTTGAGACCTCAGAGTCGGATTCAAGTGCGCTGTGCAAAACCGTCTCAAGTTCACCACAGTCTATGGTTCACCTTGGTCTTAAAACCAGCATTTACAAAATAAATTCTCCCGCTGCTCACTGTGCCTGAGCAGTTTGAAATATTTTGTATCCAAACCACAACGTTTAAAAACGCGTTTAAATGATAAACTTAGCTACATCATGATGGCGCAGCAAAATTTAAATATTTCTACCGATATCGCCAGTCCTTTAGGCGAATATAGAGTTTAATCAAACACAAAAAGCAAAATTATACATCCATCAAGTTAATATTCAAACTTACCGAAAGTTTGTGGGGTCGATGATGACGCTGTGTTTTAAGAATAGACTAGAATGAAGAGAAGAGTAAAGGCGATTTATTGGTTGATATATAACCTATTCTAATAAGGCGCAGGCAGCAATCATCTATAGGCCTACGTGCAGCAGCAGGTCGGTCGTTCACAAGTTAAATATAGAATAAATATATTTGTCATATCAAATTAAAACCTGACGTTTCAATTTACCATGCCCTGCTCAGAGCCGTTGGCCCTGCATGCCTAGGGGGTTTGATTGACAGGTGGCCTGGCCAATCATAACGCCGAATAATACGCAACTTTGTCCGACAACAAAGCTGTCAGTCGGTGGACATGAACTTGAAAACGGTAATGTTTAAATTACTTAAATGACAATATTTGAAAGTTGAGACTTTGTTTCATATCAACAGTAAGCTGCCCTGAACTCTCTCTCGTAATCACTCGGTGTAACGTTAGTCTTTGCCCCGCGAAGTATTTTTCACTGCGTGAGTGCATGAGAACATGATGTGCGTGACTCGCGAGAGCCGCCTGGCTCGTGGCCCGTCCGTCACATAGTACCTAAAAAAGGCGGGTCTTTGCGAACGTCTCTATTAATGATAATGATTCCATGATAAGGCAAAGTGCAACTAAATAACAGGGATAATTTGTGGGGGACGTTGCGTGGGAAGGCTTTGGTAATCAGATGGCTTGCAGTATCTGCTCCACAGCCAATCACGGGCCCCCTCCTTGCTTGGGCCCCGGGGCTTAAGCCCCGCCTAGCCCTATGGTTAATGCGGCCGTGCCTGTATGTCACTATCCCTGCGTCCCAATTTGCTTACTTATACTACGCCCTAAAAGTATGTACTCTTTTTGTGAAGAAAAAGTACATACTTTTGAGTGTGTAGCAAAAAAGTAGGCAAGCTTTGGGACATACTATCACGTCATTTTTTAACGGATGGCTCTGTCGCGTGCTGCGTGCATCCTGTCACCATAAACTGCCCTGTCAATCATCTCGTCACAGTTAAAATCCTCCATTCAATCTAATTTGATTTCCTACCGTATCGGAGCATGTTAATCTTCCAGTCATGGGTCTTTCATGTGTATACTTTCCTTGTGTTTTGCAATTTGAATATAATGATGATGCATTTAAAAAGTAATGGCTAAACGTATCCTTACAAAAGTTCACAATGTTGCTGCAGATGAAATATAATGTGGAAAAACATTGAATAAACTAATTTTCGTCAGGTCAGAAAGTGTTAATTAATCACTCAAACCTCTTTATCTAAACCTCTCAACATAACCGCAGGACTCGTGCGTCCTCTGTTGTGGGCAATATCAGCCGTTAGAGTGCGCATCGATCTACACTTTGGATTCTGACCGGAAAAAGTAGACCATCCGGATATCTTTGAAACACTCATTTCAACATACTACGGTTTGGGACGCACTAATTCTATTTTCGAATACTATTTAGGATGGATAGTATGCGAATTGGGACGCATCATATGTTTTCTCATTGATAATTAGTTCTGGTCAGGTGTGTCTTGCAACTAAACAAACTAACAAAATATATTTATATCTTTAGTTCCCTCCTAATTACGCCTGTGGCTCGGTTGATTCCACTGGATCAGTTTTTGGGGGCTTGGTTAGAGCTCCCCAATCTGTCCCATTGGGTCGCCCGAACTATCAGGCTCGGCTATGCGATTCAGTTCGCAGTTCTCCTCCCTGCTTCAGGGGAGTCCGCTTTACGATGGCCGGTGGCAATGCCCCGATCATAAGAGTGGAGGTTGCCACCCTGCTGGCGAAGGGTGCAATCGAGACTGTCCCTCCGGCCGAGATGAGGTCAGGATTTTACAGCCCTACTTCATTGTCCCCAAGAAAACCGGTGGGTTACGACCGATTCTGGACCTGCGCATTTTGAACCACACCCTTCACCGGCTGCCGTTCAAAATGCTCACGTCCAAACACATTTTCGAATGTGTTCGGCCCCAGGATTGGTTTGCAGCGATAGACCTGAAGGACGCCTACTTTCATGTCTCCAATTTACCTCGACACAGACCGTTTCTTCGGTTTGCTTTCGAGGGGCAGGCATATCAGTACGCAGTTCTCCCATTCGGGCTGGCTCTGTCTCCTCGCATCTTTACGAAGATCATCGAGGCAGCCCTTGTTCCCCTTCGCGAACAAGGGGTTCGCATCCTGAACTATCTCGACGACTGGCTTATCTTAGCTCACTCTCGAGATCAGATCTGCGAACACAGGGACCTTGTGCTCCGGCACCTAGCTCGTCTGGGCCTTCGGGTCAACTGGGAGAAGAGCAAACTTTGCCCCGTGCAGAGGATATCTTTTCTCGGTATGAAGATAGACTCGGTCGCCATGTCCGCGCAGCTTACTAGCGATATGGACATAGACTCGGCCGCAATGTCCGCGCAGCTTACAAGCGAGTGCGCAAACTCACTGTTGACTTGTCTTCGACAGTTCGTGGGCAAGAGTGCGTTTCCACTGAAACTTTTTCAGAGGCTCCTGGGGCATATGGCATCCGCAGCCATGGCAACGCCACTCGAATTTTTTCATATGAGAACGCTTCAGCTGTCGCGATCGTGTCCCGAGGTGGGCATGGCATCGCTGTACTTCAGAGTTCCAGTAACTCCAACCTGCCATCAGACCTTCACCCTGTGGAGGAACCTCAGCTTTCTACGGGACAGAGTTCCCCTAGAGCAAGTTTCCAGACATGTTGTTGTCTCCACAGATGCCTCTGCCATGGGTTAGGGTGCCATGTGCAATGGACATGCAGCCGCGGGCTCCTGGACAAGACTCCAGCGCCTCATGCATGTCAATTGCCTCGAGTTGATGGCAGTATGCCTTGCCCTGCACCGCTTCCATGCATTGCTCAGGGGTCAACACGTACTAGTCCATTTAGAAAATACCATGACAGTAGCATACATCAACAGTCAGGGTGGTCTATGCTCTCGCTGGATGTCGCAACTCGCACACCACTTCCTCTTATGGAGTCAGAAGCACCTGAGGTCCCTTCGTGCTATTTACATTGCAGGAGAGAGGAACTTTGCAGCCGACGAGCTGTCACTGCTCCATCCAGTCTCTGGCGAATGGCATCCCCAGTCGGTCCAGCTGATATGGGACCAGTTCGGGGACGCACAGATAGATATGTTTGCCTCCCACGACTCATCCCAGACCCAGCTTTGGCACTGCTCTATCCAGTACGCGCCCTCCGTGCTTATGTACACAGAACGCAGTGTTTCAGGACCTCTGACCAAGAGAAGTCCCTGGACGGATGCTACACCAGGATGCTGCGTGCAGTGCTTAATATCAGTAAGGGAGTGCATGTAACCAACAAAATCCTCTATGAGGGAGTATCAAGAGTGACCGACAAGATTGCTGTGAGGAGAATGAGACTTGCAGGACATTGCCGAAGGCATCGAGAGCTGCCAGCCAGCAAGCTGGTGCTATGGGAACCAACACATGGCCATAGGTCAAGAGGACGCCCCACGCTAACATACGTGGACATACTCAAGAGGGATGCGGGAGCCCAGAGCACCAACGAACTGGCCGGATGCATGGAGAACCGGGATGCCTGGAGGCAACGATGGAAGGCTCGTCTGAGGACGACTTAGAGAGAGACCAGCTCTTTCTCTGTTATGGTGGGAGCCAGAAGGGAAGGGCTCCTTCAAAGCAAAGGTTGTCTCACTGGATAGGAGACACCATTGTTTTGGCTTACTAGAAGCAACGTCGTCCGTGCCCCCTTGGTGTGACAGCCCACTCCACCTGGAGTGTGGCTTCCTCTTGGGCTCTAGCGCATGACGCCTCGCTAGCAGACATCTGCAGAGCTGCAGGCTGGGCAACACCCAACAGATTCGCTAGATTCTATAATCTCCGAGTGGAGCCTGTGTCCTCTCTTGTACTCGCTCATCCGGCCAGTCTTAGGTGTCTTCACTTGCTCGCCATAGTGCAATTTTTTCCTCAGCTGAGCCTCAACTCTCTAAAAGTGCACACATGAATAACACATACATACATATACAATACATTAGTGCAAGTCTGAGTGTAGGTTGAGTATGGTGACAGCTTTGGGGAAGAAGCTATCCCTGAGTCTGTTTGTTCTGGCCCGTATTGACCTGAAGCACCTGCCTGAGGGCAACAGGTTAATGAGATGGGAGCCGGGGTGGGTTGTGTCCCTCAGGATGTTTCTGGCCCTGCTGAGACAACGGGAGTTGTAGATGGCAGTCAAAGAGGGCAGAGGGCAGCCGATTATTTTTTGTGCAGTATTTGTCACCCTCTGCAGTCGCCTCCTGTCGGCCTCCGTGCAGCTGGAGTGCCACACTGTCACAGCATAGGTCAACAGGCTCTCGATGGTGGAACGGTAGAAGGTCACCAGCAGCTGAGTTTTTAGTTGTTCCTTCCTGAGGACCCTCAGGAAGTGTAGCTACTGCTGGGCCTTCTTGACCAGAGCTGTGGTGTTGGCCGACCAGGAGAGGTCTGCAGAGATGTGAATGCCGAGGAATTTGAAGGACTCCACTCGCTGTTGATGCTGGCGCCAGTGTCTTGTCTGGTCGTCGGCTAGGTGCCTCCGTGTGCATTGTTCCTGCTAGTAACCCCCACACGTGTATTTCCACTGTAAGCCTCTCTGAGCATGTGTCTTCCCTCGGCAAGCCACCTTGCCACCCCTGGAGTTAAGATTCTAGCCACCCTACGGGTTGGTGACTCCAGTGTTCCTCCATACGAAGCCCCATGGGCCGTATGTGTATTCTTAAGTCCTGAAGCCTCTTTTTCCTATTTGTAGTTGAGATGAGTGATGCCCGGTGGGGTTTTCTGCTGTTGTAGCTCATCCGCCTCCAGGTCTGCGTGTTGTAGCTTCACAAATGCTTTGCTGCATACCTCGGTTGCAACAAGTGGTTATTTCAGTCAAAGTTGCTCTTCTATCAGCTTGAATCATTCGGCCCATTATCCTCTGACCTCTAGCGTCAACAAGGTATTTTCGCCCACAGGACTGCCGCATATTGGATTCTCTTTTCACACCATTCTTTGTAAACCCTAGAAATGGTTGTGTGTGAAAATCCCAGTAACTGAGCAGATTGTGAAATACTCAGAACGGCCCGTCTGGCACCAACAACCATGCCACGCTCAAAGTTGCTTAAATCACCTTTATTTCCCATTCTGACATTCAGTTTGGAGTTCAGGAGATTGTCTTGACCAGGATCACACCCCTAAATGCATTGAAGCAACTGCCATGTGATTGGTTGATTAGATAATTGCATTAATGAGAAACTGAACAGGTGTTCCCAATAATCATTTAAGTGAGTTTTTTTTTTTTTTTTTTTTTTTGGCTAGTAGAAGTCCTCAATCACTAGTAACTTAAAAGTTTAGTAGCTAAATTGGCCAGTGGGTTTAAATGTTAATTTCAAACCCCGTACACAGGATAACAAGGACTGGAACAAAGGTTTTTACTGTATGAATTAAATATATCTTGATTTAAGTTACTAATGTTATTCAGTAAAGAGCAGTGAATGATTCTCACGCTATCTTTTGTTGCTTGATTAACAAATGACAGATTTTAGGTTTATTACACTGCTGTCCCTTTAAGTCCAAATGATCAGACCTAATACCTTGAAAAGCATTCAATTACTTTTTCAGCTGATAGATTCACCGAAGACATAACTGAATGCGTTAAAGTAAAAAAAAAAAAAAAAAAAAAAACAGTCTCCAATACAGACTTTTTGACATATTTTTGCGTGCATTTGTCTGTTCAGGTGCACACCCGAAGCCCGAAGTAGCATGTCCTCGTCCTTGTTTCTCTCCCTCTTGAACCGCATGGGCAGAAAGCCGCCTGCTGAAGCATCTCTTTTTGCAGCTCAATATGCTTTTACACATGCCGTTACATGATTCGACTGATTTGGATGTTACATTTGGGTGGCTGACTGTGCACCACTTTAAAGGAAAGGAGCAGAAAGCGGCATTATGTTTTCATAATCGCTGGAAGCCAAAATCAAAAATGAAAGTAAACCCAGTCCTAAATCATTCTTGAGAGCAGGGGCCCCTGGTGGTTCTGAAATAAGCCAAAAGGACATTCCCAGAAGTCCCGTTTAACACATCACATTATAACTTTCAGCAATGTTTTTGTGTGGGTGTGTGTGTGTGTGTGTGTGTGTGTGTGTGTGTGTGTGACCTTGTGCCCGTCTATACACGTATTGACAATATTTATGGAGGAACTCTGTGGATTTGTATTTTACCATCTGTATGCATAATCATGACGGATGTCTTAAGGAAAAAAGCAGATTTTGTTTGTTCAAGTAGCTTGACATTAACGTCACTAAATCACTTTTGCTGTGAATTTCTGGCAACCACAGCTGCCTTCTTTTTACCTTTTTACTCTAAATTTAACAAGGTATTTGAGCCCGTTCTCATCTATCTGATGTTAAAGGGTACCCTAAAACGTCGGATATTGACGTATGGTCAAAAGTGTCAGTTAGATGACGTCTTGGGATGAGAATGTGTTGGGTATTTAGACAGCGTTGCTAGGTGGTTGTTGGTGGCTACCTGGTGACTTGGTGGCTAGCCTAAATACACAAAGCCCCCCTCTAGATATAACTCTGGTCCCACCTTCAATTTATATTCATTACATTCTCCACCCATTTTATAGTCTGCTAAAGGTATAATAATAGCAAAGCCCTCCCCAATAAGTTGTTAATGTTTAATACTTAAGGGTTTATTTAAATTTGCATTAGCTATAGAAAAAGGGATTGTTGCTTCAACCAGCACCACAAATTAAAAATTCATATTAGGAAATGGAGTAGATATGAATACAAGAGTAATTTGTTGCTTGAACATAGCTTAAAGCCGTGCTGTAAAGTATAAGTGTCTAAGTGAATGGTAGAATTAAAAGAAGAGAAACAACAATGAAAGTTGGAAAATAAAGTATGAAAGGTCTCACCAAACCGATAAGGAAGCATTGGCAAGAAACCTGCTGGAAGACAAAAAAAAAAAAAAAATCAATAAAGGTCTAAAGGGAAGAAACAAAGCTTTGGAGGAAGGTGTGAGAAAGATATTCAGGACAAAATAATTAATTCTTCCAATTTTCGAACTTATGAAAGCATATTCAGTGCAAAAAAAGGCCTAATATTATATTTTAAAATGAAGTTACACTCCAATTATCTGCAGTGAGGCAAAAGAAAAGGGAAATTAAAGCAAGCAGAAGAAAGAGGCTTCAACTCGAGAACATTGACTTGTTAGATGCTTCGTGCTAAAGCTCCCTTTAAACTAGATTATTTTCCATTCAGTACCTTTCACACCAACTTTTCAATATGCCTTTATATCAAAGCAGGTCTCAAACAGGCACAAAGTTTTAGTATGTCTATGATTGGCCTTCAGCTTTATGCCAAGTTTTTATATACCAGCCCTAAAACATGATTAGCACTCTCAGCTTTGCTTAAACTGTTTTGCATCCTCAACAAACCAGCATACTGCAATGCCCCCGGACCGAGGACACCAGATTCCCAGCCAGCAAGTTAGCAGAACTGCCAGCATAATGCATTTTAAAAGCGTGAATATTCTTTGAATATTTCTGTTAGATCAAATGTGTGCAGCACAGCTGGACATGGCCTTACACAAATATGTGTATGAAATGAGTCAGCACAGTGTATAAACATAGCAGCTGATTCATTTTGACGGGATGCATTCATCAAATTAGCCAGCTCTTCCGTGTAGATTACAGTAGGAAAGCTTTAATTATTGTAGTGAATCATGCATAAGTCAACAGTGAAGAAATAAGTAATGTATTATTTGCAGATTGTGCACATGCTTAATGATATCGTTCTGTTCCAAAACCAAGATATGTCTAATGAATGTCTAAAAAATGTACAGTAATGTACAGTAGCATAACATGTACTGTATGTTTAATGGAGAAGGTGCTCCCATAATGCATAGCACCAAATTCTGGGAAAAATAAATCCAAGATGGCTGACGAGGTGGGAGAAATTTTGATTTGACTTTTTTTTTCTGTTAACAACAATGGCTGAGTATAGTGAGAACAAGTCTTTTTGTTTAAATGTTTAAGTAATGTGGAATCTGTCATGTGGACCCGGGTGCACACCGGCGTACCGGACCCGAGAACAGGCAACAATCGCGCTCGGACTAGGACCGGAACAAACGTGCCTATAGTGTTTAAAAAACGCCTAAGTTAGTTATGTCTTTGGCTGTCATACAATGTGGGTTTAGGTAGGGCGGATCCTGGGTCCTATGATTAACTTTTTGTAAGCTTTATATTCTAATCGCTGACCAGTTTTGGCAGAATTCAGATGTTCTTGCATTACCCAGCCTGAGGGTGGCGCTCTAATGCTGACTGATGATTTTAAAAATTTTGATAAACAAATGAAGAGTTCAGATGCAAAAGCCTCTAAACGCCATTTGAAATTTTCTTCTTTAATGATGATTTTTATCAAACTTGTATATTTAAGTTCAGTAATTTCACTTAAATAACAATTAATAGGTAATTATCATTGCCATTTAAGTGAAATTACTGAACTTAAATATACAAGCTTGACAAAAATCATCATTAAAGAAGAACATTTCAAATGGCATTTAGAGGCTTTTGCATCTGAACTCTTCAAATACTGAAATATTTTAGTACATATTGCCTTATTGCATTTATTGCGTCCGAATGATTTTGAATGGTGCAAGTTAGGAATTCCCTTGAGGAAAACCTGAGGAAAGTCATGTCTATTCTCCAGTGTTGTAGTACTCGGGACTCGGACTCGTCTCGAGACCATATTTTAATGGTCTTGGTCTTGTCATGGACTCGTGTCCATTTGGACTCGGAATTGACTCGTACTCAAAAATTTTTTTTTAGGACTCGGACTTATTCCCGAGTCCACTCGAGTTCAATTCAAAATATTTTTCATGATTATTAATGTATGTTAATAAAATATTTCTTTAAATTGATTGACACGCCCAGTGATTGGTGATTTTCTAGTGCACAACTGCGCATGACAAATTGTAATAAAATTACTTTCAACACCATAGAGATCATAGTCTCTATATGATATCTATGTTTAACACCACCTACTATGTGGCATTTTTACCCTAAACTGATCACATTTTTTAAACTCTAAGTAAATTCAGTAAAATAAAAAAAGGATTTCTCTAAGTAAATAAAAGTAAATTAGGTAATCAACCCTCACTGGTCTCGGTCTCGACTTGGACTCGACTCTCTATGGACTCGGTCGGACTCGACTCTCTCTCTCGGTCTGGACTCGGACTCGAGTGAGGTGGTCTCGACTACAACACTGCTATTCTCAGAACAAAAATAAAACAAACACAACAGAAACTGTGTATAAAAGCTATTCACAAGAGCACGTTTAAACTAAAGGGTTTATACTTTTATTAATTTGATACGTTACTCGGCATAGGAAGAACAGCCATGCTGACTAATTACTGACCCAGTGCAGACATACCTGAAAGCGGACTGATATATAGCGTCTTGATCTGGAGGGAGGTTTCTAGAGCTTTCTAGACTGAGAAAAGCCAGAAACGTGAGAACGACGTGAGGCCGGTGGCGTGATTACCGATGAGCGACACCTGTGCGACGCACCGGTCTCGTATCTCTTACGGAGGAGTGGGCATTTTCTTAGCAATGTTAAAACACACATCAACCGTTCACTTGTTTAGCGTTCATGTAAACACTACAATCAATTAGATTAAATCAAAAGGTGTGCATGTAAACAATGAATGGCGACTGCAGAAAGCAAAAGCTGAATCCCGGACATGAAAAAGAGGATGGTAACCCCTACTTTCTTTCACAGAACAAGAGCCTGCTAGCTTAGCTTCCAAAAAAAGATGGGTGACACTATGTGTACATTCTGTGAGTGAGATCCCACCCTGGGCAGATTGAAAACATGCGGAACAGCCCTACTACTGACTGTAGTCTTTAGCCTCTGGCCAAAAATGATTTTTTCCAGAAAAAAATACATAAATCTCAGGAGGATATGAGGGTGGAAAGCATGGTAATTCGAAAATACAGGTTTTCTACTAATACAAAGCTTAATGCTAAATCCTGAAGTATACCTTTAACAATACAAGTTAAAGTCTGAGGTCCACTAGTTGCTGGATTAATGTTGGCAAAGGGAGAGTAAAAGCTGATAATAATCAGTGGGATAGCAGACATCTTGAGGATTATTCATTTAAAAAAAAAAAGAAATAATTGTGTATGATTGTAGATGCTACAGACATTGCATCCTGATGTCTTTGATGTGTTTTGGTCCATGGTCGAGCATTTTCAGCGGTACTGGTACACTTGTTTGTGTGCACCAGGGTTTGGATGGAAGCTTTCACAATTATTCAAATCAACTGCACAAACAGAACAATCACATCAAAGTTAATCGAATTTCACCAAACCTTCCAAGTGTAAACAAACCCCCTGAAAAAAACTGTATTTCCCAATGTTCTTGGGAAATAATTGGCTTTCGGTAGAGTTGGGGAGTAGTTAACTAAAAGTAGCAATGCTATTAAGCTAAATACATTTTTTCAGTTGCTTAAAAAGTTATAACACAAATTTAATTTGTTTAATTAACATCAATATTTTAAAACCAAAATGTATTAGTTTGCAATTCATGCAGTATGATAAAAGTTTTCTGAGGTCATAGCATTGTCTTTTCCAAGGAACAGTGTTGATTTCAGCTGCATAAACATGTTATTAGCTTAGCAACATACTGTACTAACACCAATCTTGACAGAAATCAATTGCAAGTTGTGATTCTCAGCTTGAGCGTGTAGTAGAGTGTTCCAGCTAAGGCTACGTCCACATTAATCCGTATAGATAAAACGGCGTTTTCGTTTAAAAACGCTCTCCACCCAGCATTTTCAGGCGTTTTCCGACGTTTCAGTGTCTTTTATTACATTTGAGTACATTTTCTGCCATCTTTGCTGGACTGTGATTTGAAGAGTGTGCACAGTAACATATTTTAGATATTTCAGTGTAAAAGTGAATAGCACAACAGGTACTATACTGGCAAACATAAATATCTATTGGTAGAACATGGATCACATGACTAAACTTTCGGCATCATTTTCAAATACTTCCGGCTTCACAATCCACACTACAAAGTGAAAACGGCGTTTTCAAATGTATCCGCTTTGGAGAATGTATTCCAAAAGCTACATTTTCATTGACTTAAAACGCAGTCTCAGTGTGGATGGAAGGCCAAACCGGAGAGAAAAATATATACTTAGTGTGGAGTGGAAATCTTTATTAAAATTAACTAACCTAAATCTCTTCCTTTATAAAAAATTAACCATGGTTTTAGTAAAAATATTAATCATGTTTTTTTTTTTTTGTTGGATTGATTACTATGTGTGTAATGTGTCTAAGAGTTTTAGTACAAATACCATGGTTACATATGGCTGTATGTAAAAAAACTGTATTTCAAATAATCATAAAATGGCCCTAATATGTCATTAGACATTAAGAAATCATGTTCATTTCACATACTTATATCAACAGTAGTCCACCCAGGATATTGTCATTTAAAAAGTGAAGTCGCAGCCCTCAACTGATGTTGATGTTGTCATTAGGGCTGTTGGAGCCATTAATTTGAATTGTATTTTTTGTTTGTGACACTAGAGGGCGTATTAGTATTTTGAGTATATTTAAGTGGGGTGATAACGAGTAACAGGTGCGCTGATGGAAGGTCAAACAAACTTTTTGACCGTGCTGTGCTATGTGGAGAGTGGAATTGTGCTCATGCCTGTATGTTTGAATCACAATTTTTGGTTTAGTGTTTTATTTTAGTTTTATTTTGTTGTTTGCAAAGCCAATTGGACAATAAAAGGATTTGGCTTATCAGAAATTTAATCTGAAGGTATGGACATTTATTTATTTGAGTCAAAAAATAAGCACGCGTCAGAAACAGACAATGAAACCATCTGCATCAGTATATTAAGTCAAAAAGTTTGACCGAAGGAGACGGAATGAGGATATATCGACATCGACTGGAGCAGATCGAATTGGACGACTACAGGAAAAGTCAGCTGATCTGAAGTCGGAGGAGGCTCATTCATTTGTGGCCGTTTGTTGGATTATTGTGTGGATTCCTTTGTTGATTATTGCATGGGATTGATCGTCGCGGATTTCGAAGGACTACAAGCCTGCACGTGCAAAACGAGGAAAACAGAGCACAAGGACAACAAAGGCTTCAGCGTTTGTGGAACTGAGGTAAGCGCTTTCACTTGAACTTGAGTCAAATGACTATATATAAAAAGGTGTGCACACATACAAACAAAGACAAATCCAATGCGCATTGGTGGTAAAAAAAAAAGAAGGGGGTTTTGTGAAACGAAGTACTGAACTGTTTGTGAAATGCTTAATTGTGTTTGTTAATGATTACACTTTAAGCTGATGGTTATGATGTAAAATATGCAGTTAGTAAAGGTTTAAAAATGGCGGATGATGAAAGTGAGTTTCCTTATGAAATCGAGCAAGATGGGGCTCCGATTCAGAAAGCAGAGGTTGAAAATGTTGAATTGTCCGTACGAAAACGAGGTTAAGCTTACTGCAAAAGGGTTAATGGCAAAACTCGATATTTTACAGAAACAAAGAAAGTCAAAATTTGACAAAGCATCCCAACTAAAAAAGACAATCCAAGAGTTAATGAGTAATAGAGAAAATGAAAATGAGGTCAAAGGTATGTTTGAAAAGTTTGAAACACAATGCAAAGAAGCAAAAGAAGCACACGAGTCTTTGATTGCTTTATTGCCTGATGAAGAGAAAGACCGGCATGAAACATGGTTCAAAGCAAAAATGATATGGGTTGTGGAATTCAGCACTGTGGTATGCAAATGGTGTGAGAAGCTACAGGAGGAATTTGATTTCATTTCAAATGTTGAAACACGGGTTAGGTCGCACATGGTCGCACTTCTCACAAGAGCTACCGCCACAGTTCACGCTCCAGCAAATCTAACACCTCTGTGCAACTGGTATGCATTCAGCTTGAAGCGGAAAAAGCCGCTCTTGTCTTTAAAAGCTAAGCATGATATTGAGCAACAGTTGGAAATGTTACAGAGGCGTAAGGAACGAACAGATATTGATGCAAAAATCGCCGCATCCAATGCAAAGATATCGGTGCTCAGGAGTTATGAACAACGTGCAAACAGCATCGCATCGGATGGGATGGAATCCTATTTCAGCAAACAAGCGAAACAAGCAACTGCATCTCTTCATCCAGAAGTTGAGAGACAGTCGAGGACTATATTGCAAAGCAACACAGGAGCTACCTCACAACTACCAACATCATCTCATTCACAGCAACCTGCATCTTCAAGAGCCAGAATAGCCACTTCTGTAGATGATGGAAGGTCTGGTTTCACACAGAGTATGCTTCAAGAACATCAAGAAATAACGGAGTTGTTAATAAACCAGCAAAAGTCTCAACATTTACCACCACGTGATATTCCAGTGTTTGAAGGGGATCCATTGCAATTCAGTTTGTTCACTAAAGCTTTTAAACACTGTGTGGAGGACAAAACGGATAACAAAGGTGATTGCTTGTATTTCCTTGAAAGATACACAAGAGGGCGCCCAAGAGAAATTGTTCGAAGCTGTATGAATATGGCACCGGAAAGAGGTTATGACACCGCTAAAACTATGCTTAAACAGCAGTTTGGAGAGGATTATTTTGTTTCTGCTGCATATATGGAGAAGGTGCTTGGATGGCCAATGATCAGGTATAAAGATACAACAGCTCTTCAAGATTATGCGCTCTTTTTACGTGGGTCTTGTAATGCTATGGCAGATCTACAGTATATGCAAGAACTGGACATGCCAACAAACATGAACGCAGTAATTCTAAAGCTTCCATTTAAACTTAGAGAAAAATGGAGAACAGCTGCATGTGATATCATGGAAAGACAGAAGAGAAGAGCCCAATTTAGTGATGTTGTCAACTTCATTGAATACCAAGTTAAAATCATTTCTGATCCAATATTTGGGTCTATTCAACATGTAGAGATGAGACCAACTGGTAAACCGAAGGATGTCTACAAATGGAAGTCACCATTCCAGTCAAAGCCAAAGGTAAAAGGGGACAGTTTTGTTACCAATGTTACCAAGCCCATTGTTGGGGAAATCCAAAGGGTAAATACTGAACATCTAAGCAGGCAATCCAAGAGTAACGCTACTTGTTTGCGTTGTTTACAAGGTCATTCTTTGGAGCAATGTAAAGAGTTTGAGAAGAAGAAACATAGGGAAAAGGTCAACTTTATAAAGGAAAAAGCTGTCTGTTTTGGTTGCTTGCATGTTGGACACAAGAGCACAGAATGTAAAAGGCGCTTAACTTGCAAAGTGTGCAACCAGAAACATCCCAGTGTTCTTTACATTAATTTTAAAGAGTTCAAGGTTGATAAAGCTGTCAACACAAACCATGAACAGAATGTAGAACCAACTATCAACAATTCACTTGTATCTACCCAAACGTGTGGTCATATTGGGGCCGGGAGTAGCAGTGGTATCTTGCCTATCCTTCCAGTCCAAGTAAAATCTGCAAAGGGCAACAAAATTGTTCAAACATATGCATTTCTGGACCCAGGCAGTACCTCTACCTTTTGTTCAGAAAGCTTAATGAGGAAGCTTCACCTGAATGGACGAAAGACAAATATTTGTTTGCTTACCATGAGTCCCAAAACAACAGTCTCAAGCTATGTGGTAAGCAACTTGGAGATTTCCAGTCTTGATGGTAAACATTTTTATGAATTACCAGAAGTGTACACACAGAAACAAATGCCCGTAAGCCAAGCTAACATGGTCAATCAAGAAGACCTATCCAAATGGCCATATCTTGAGGATATTCAAATTCCGTATACATTCAGGCTGAAGTGGAGTTGTTGATAGGTACCAATGCTTCCAAATTACTTGAACCATGGGAAGTAGTGAATAGTCAGGGAGATGGTCCCTATGTCATACGAACCCTATTGGGGTGGGTCGTCAATGGTTCTCTAGGCAGTTATCAAAATGAACAACATACTGCTAGAGTAAATAGGATCTCTGTTGAATCCTTGGAGTTGCTATTGGAAAAGCAATACCTGCATGATTTCAATGAAAAGATGTCAGAGGACAAAGAAGAAATGTCCAGAGAGGAGGCAAAATTCATGGAAATCATGGAGAAATCTGTGAGCTTCAAGAATGGACATTATAGTTTGAAACTGCCTTTCAAAAACAATGATGTTGTTATGTCTAACAATCTCAACATTGCCAAACAACGTCTTATGGGGATAAAAAGAAAGTTTGAAAAGAATGTTAAGTTTCAACAAGAATATACAGACTTTGTCAACGAAATGGTTATCCAGGGTTATGCTGAGAAAGTGCCAGAGCATCAATTGAATCGATCTGACGGCAAAGTTTGGTACATTCCACATCATGGTGTGTACCACCCTCGTAAAGGGTGTGACCTACTTGAGGCTACAGAATTGTGACAATGCTGTTCATGTTTCCTTTTTGCTTGGCAAAGCCAGGGTGGCACCTCTAAAACCAGTTACCATTCCTCGTTTGGAGCTGACCGCTGCAGTCCTAGCAGTTCGCATTGACAAAATGCTTCGAGAAGAACTTCAGCTTCAACTGGAAAATTCTTGTTTTTGGACAGATAGTACATCAGTCCTGAAGTATATAAGAAATGAAATCAAGAGGGCTGTCAACTTTAGTCGTTTAGTCGACTAATCAGTCGATGCCGTCTTGGTCAACTGACATTCTTATTGGTCGACCAGTCGCATTTTTTTTTTTTTTTTTTTTTTACCAATAGAAATACATTTTCAATGATTTACTTCTCCTTGATATTTATTCCTTTTATAAGCATTTTTTTTTATTATTGTATTTTAAATATAATTAGCCAATGTTTTATCCCCAACTTTGAATGCTTTAATTTAGGCTATTTTTGTAACTGCGCCACAGTTTAGTGCACACACATAATACACTCGGGAACCACACCTGTGGCTGGCTGCGCTGCTGCTTTGTGCTCAGTAAGGGATATAGGTAGTTTTTGCTGTATTCATTTAGGTAGAACGCTACTTGTTTTGACTTTAGTCGAAATCTAAATCTTTTGTCTGCGCGCACATCGCGTGCCTACATTTGAAATCGAACTTGAGCGCACAAAAGACGTGAGCAGCCCTTTTAACGGCTTTATCATGATTGTGATTTCTTAATATGTTTTCGTTTTTTATTTAAACACTTGACACATTTGAAAATACCCTTTAATAATGCAACAAAATGAAAATAAACCTATATACCTTGTCAGATTGTTTTTTATTGTTTTTAAACGCCTAGATCGGCTGGACAAAAGTTAACTCATAGCTTTGTAAATAAAGAGGAATATAAAGCCTGTATAAACGAGAGCTTTTGTTAAGATTTTGCATTAAGTGGCAGATTGTTTTTTTTTAGTCGACTAATCGTTGTGCAGGACAAGACTTTGGTCAACTAAGGATTTCTTTGGTTGACTACAGCCCTAGTCGTCATGTTGTGTTTTGGTCTGATGCTCGACCCTCCACCTATCTACCAATCAAGGAGTCAGTAGTGTTGCGGCATTCGGGTTGTCAGCTCTGCTCTAGTGACCACAGCTGCAGATACAAATGTGTTAGATAAAAAAAAAAAAAAATGTTGGATCCTGCAGCCTATCTGGCAACCTCGAGTCAGGGGGAGGGAGAGGGGATACACCGCTCTACAGTAATTTGAAAGTGATTGCAGTACCAGTTTTGGCCACAATCTTATATACGGCTCCTTTAACCCTTTCACGCGTACGATCACACCGGTGTGATCAGTCTTGGCTGGTCCCTGGAGCGTACGATCACACCGGTGTGATTAGAACGTTCAGTGCACACGTCAGCAACTGCTAAATTCAAACTTGCTCTCGCGCATTGGCTGGCGCTCAGCCAGAGACAGATGCACTCAGTGCTGTCATATATCATAACTATTGAGTGTTTTCAACCACATAATGTTTATTTTAGGTATCAGACATTTAAATACACATATGTACTAGCAAAACAATGATTTTGAGTTTGTAAAATACATACAGATAGAAGCGACAATAATAATCCTTTCAATTATAATAAGACGACACGTTTTATTCATATCAGATACACATTGTGTAAGTAGCTTAACATTTGACCCTATTCTTCTCCCAGTTCACCAGCCACTTACTATCATGTATTTCGTGAAAAGTGGATGAATTGACGTTATAAATCCAACAGATCCGATTCTCTGAACTGAAAACGAAACAAAAATGGCGCCGCCCATTGTGCATACACCTCAACTAACGCGATCGTTATAAAGATGTCTAAACAACAAAACCCATCCATTTGCACATATTTGACAATCGGAATATCAGTGTTTCATGATATAGCTAATACATTTTTGAATATTTTTAATAAAAAAGGAAAAATGACATAAAAGCAGATCATCATTCATTCCGCGCTCTGTTCTGGTTGCGCTGTGTCACGTGACAAGCAATGACGCGTCACCATGGAAACATTAAAGTGGCAAGTTCTAAATAACGGTCGCCTTGAAAAACTCACGCTGGGGGGTCAGTTAGAATATTTTAAACTTACGTGTGAAAGGGTTAAACTATGGTCAGTGTATCAAAACCATAGTTAAGTTGTGGTTACAATGCTTTAAAGGTACAATATGCAAGATTGTTTCACCACCAGGGGTCGCTAACCTCTTACAATAACAAAGGCGTATATTAATGACGTATATTCTGCATTAAGCGGAATTATGGATCTTGTCGTCAAGCTAAAGGAATAAGGACATTTAATTCTACCGAACTACACGCTAAATTACTCACACAGGTCAGTTTATTAGAGGAAATAAACTTGAGGTAACGCAGCGCTGCTTCACTTGCTCTAACAGTTTCACTATCACACTAAATGGCATTTGTGCGTGTTGAATGTTGTTAGTTAGGCATTTTGTTGGCTGTATGAGACTAAGCTAGATCAACATTAGAATAGCATACAGATCATATTCTAACATTTCATCATATTGAACTACATAAAATTGATTAGTTTTATGTACATTTGCTCACCTCTCTAATAAAGTACATGCAACACTAGTCGAAGTTAGTCGCGGACATGGAGGTCTCAGCATCTGGAAAGATGTTGATCTTCGTTTTAGTCCTCGTTTTGCCTCAAAGTCTGCTTGCCATGGTCCATAATGTTTGAACAAAACCCGGCTTGGGATGCTCACGCTGTTGAGCACGCATAACGGGCATAACCGACAGTTGTCCACGTTCGTCGCCTTGGTTACTATTGCTGTACAAGGTCAAAACCGGGGGTAACCGACGTCATTGACTGGCGACTCCTCACCCCTGCTCACACGCCCCGTTTCTTTGGTTAAAAATCGCAATTTTCTTGCGATTTACAAATAGTTGGAAACATTTAATTTGGTACGTAATCAACTATACAAAATATATAACATTGGCCAGTGGTTTTTGGATATTTTACTGCAAAAATCCTGCATATTGTACAATGACCATGTTTTTTATTTATTTATTTATTTATTTTTTATTATGTGTAGTAAAACCATGGTCAATTTTTGTTGGGGTTATAAGTGTCACCATTCTGTTAAGTTTAGTATACTTATGGACTTTCAGTTAGATTTCAATTGTCATGTGTTCTGATTAAAGTCACTCATCAGTATCCTTGGTTACAGTACCATCATTATTAGTTAATCTGTGTCAGCTGTGTCAGTGTAGTCCTCTTGTTGAGATTGTGTATAGGTCACCTTATCCTGCACTCTTTGTCCGGTATCGTTAACACTATGGTGTGTGTTTGTTTTCTTTGTATGGATCACTACCTGCTGAATTATTCTAAGTGAAGTAACCCATTTGAATCTTCATCTTCTGTGACTACGTCTTCCTATCTGCCTGCATCTGTTACAATAAGATTCAAATATTGATAGAATTGGAGTACAGCCCTGCCTGACAGCTTACTAGGTTTTGAACACAACTCTTGAATGATACATGAGGTTAGCCCTTCTTTTAATATTAATGTTGGTTTCCACTTTCAGTAATTACCAGAATAATACATTATAAAGGCATTGTTTCACATCCAATGGGTTACATGTCTTTTCTGTTTCTTTTAAGTCTTTGATGTGTGTAATCTCATATGAGGTGTGATTTCATTTAAAATGTGCTTAATAGACAGTTTGTGTCAGTTTTTGCTCCGTCATACAAAAGAAAGTTAAGATGTGCTAAACAAGCATTTTATTTGTAACTGTACAATACAGCCAATAAAGTCACAAAGACTAACTTATTGAGGGCAAAAGAGCTCAAAATGAAAGTTCAGTTAAATTGGCATCTCCAATTGGCTATGCCTTCTTTCCTTCATAAATATTAAAATGCTTGCTGTCTCATTACCAAGTTTGCCCTTTTCAGAGGAAACTTTGAAAAATCCCTTGCTTGATAAAAGGGGGTTGGGTGTGTGGAATGATAAGAGAGTTTAGTGCAGAATTGAGTGTCCTTTATTGGCAAACACAAAGCGCACACACATCTACCACAGCCAAGATTTGACTTCTATTAAACAGGGATCAAGTGTGAGACGGATTGTTTCACTGCAATGATATGCGCTGTCACTGGAGTGACCAAAAAAATGCACCCCACTTTTTGAGAATGGACATTATAATGCACTATTCAAACTTAAATGGTCGGGAATTAGATTTTGCTAAATTTTACAAATTAGCCAATGAATTCGTACGAATGACCTACCCCTGACCCTAAAGATAACCGTCACGTGGGTTTAGACAAATCGTACAAATTCGTACGAGTGAGGTCGTATGATTTAGTACGAATTAGCCACTTTTGAATCACTCGTATGAATTCGTACGAATTGGTCGTGAGATAGGGTAGAAATGGTTGTAATTCAAGAATGCTTTGGAATATAGACCTAAGTTTGGTCTTGTTTAATAGAAATCTCACAGCAGATTATTGTCGAAGTGAAAGCACTTCAGAAAATGAAAGTACCTGTATGAAAAAGTTATGGAAGTTTAATATACTGTACTTAATATTTTTTATTTTATATAAAATATATGTTTTACAAAATTTTTTTTTTACTATAAAATGAAAGACGTATATCTTACCAAGATAACAAAAATTGAGTGCCCATGAAATTTTGTTTAGGAGTAATACCAAAAAAGCCACCGGGTGACAAACATTCCACTGAATTGAATTGTATGCATTCTGCCTTAACAAATTAAATTAATACATTTCTGTCCAAATATCACTTCTTTCACAAAATATGGAACCTTGAGACCCAGACCTTTCTGACAGACAATATATGTTTTGTCAAGATCAGAAGTTTTTTTTTTTTTTTTTTGCACTCTTGTATAAATTCTTTTACTACTGTATATAATATATAATATATACTGTACATAATTTGTAAAAAAAAAAAAAAAAAAAACAGAGCCAACCTTTCGAACGATACATAGTCTATCATGATTAGATTAGGATTTAATTGTAATATAGTGAAGGAAACATAGTGACGTGATCTCTGAAGTGATGTTTCATCTGTGAATGGCAGCTTGAGAGTTTAGGAATCTGCGCAGTAGGTTGACAACATTTCCATTCCATGCATTCCCAATAATGTAACATTGGGTTCAAATTAATTGGATACAAAAATGTTTAATTCATGGCTTGCTTAATTATTCCTATGAGATATATTACGTTCATTTGTATTTTCCAGTATGTTTGTTTGAATACGTGTCCTCGAAGCCTCCATTAATTCAAAAATGTCATGTTAGAACTATCATCGATAACTTAATTCGTTTCTGAAAATTTGCTGCATAAGGTGGCAATTGTGTGACATTATTAAGCAAGAAGCTAATACATACAGTTTAAAGTCGGCATGAAATCAAATTTGACAAATCTTCTTTTTATATGTAATATTGTAGTGTTTATTATAAATGATTTATCGGTGCACTTCATTATTTTTTAAAAAATTCATGTACCCTTAAAATCTTTAATCAAATACACTACCCTACCCTCCCCCATCGAAACGACCTCTATTCTCTTTTGGTCACGTGGAATGGCAAAAGGGTGCGGCCAGATCCAATGAGGGTGGGGCTATCGGTGCACCGCCTCTCAGACAATCACATTCAAATTGTTAGCAACCTCCAACGATCCAATCAATTCCCGAAGGATGAAATCAAGCCCTGCCCAACATTTTTTTTCCTACTTTCAGAAGCCGTTTAACTTGGATATAGGTCACGACAAGGAAAAAATAACAACTTCTAAAAAAAAATAATCTCAACTTCCGTTTCACGCCGACTTAAAACACAAAAGTGCCTGTTACTGTGTCCGTTTTGTGTTCCGTCAAAGAAATAGTTCCAAACATATCCACAACAGGACTGTTGCAACACAAACTAGTGGTGTTTGTGAATTATTCAGTATTTTTTGACCAAATCGGTAGAGTAAATGATTCAATGATTCATTCTTGAGCAATTTTGACTTTACTTGTTGCCACCTTGTGTGGTCATATTAGGACAATTTCTCTGTAAATATGATTCATTAATGTGAATAATGAGAATGTTCGCACAGAAAACAGCTATCTAACAATTATTAAAAAAAGTATTTCGTGTTTCACTTGGAAAAAAAACGAATGAAGAGTGAACCTAAGTCAAAAACTATATGACCGCAACCGCACTTTTTGTTGACAAAAGTTCCTCCTGAAACAAACTGCACAAGCATTTTCTTTCTTTCTTTGTGGTCTCTCTGCTCTTATATCTATGAGTGTCCACACTGACAGCTGAAGGCAACAAAACAACAGTGTGTGCATCTCTTTACCTCTCACTCGCACAAACTGCTCTGTGTTCCCGGGTTCTCATGTCTCTCTCATGGGAATCTATCTTCTCATATCAAAACAAAGGGTATTCTTCAAAGCTCTGCCTCCTGGCTGCCACATCAAAACAACATAAGTGATAATAAAAAGCAGAAAATAATGTTGCTGCCAACAATACAAAAAGCTTTTCCAGCTTCTATACATAAAGCTGGTGATTTCATTTCATTTTGGTTTTCGAAACCTGCTGATAAACAAGAGACACGTTGTTATTATTCCATCAACTAGTCCATCTGTGCACAACATCACAAACAAAAGGTTGGCTGCTAGAGTGATTCTTCCTGCTGTAATTTTGTTTGTTTGTTGGTCCAGCATGTGTTTTTGAAAGTGTCAGTTTTACTTGATGGTCCCTTTAACACATTATGTTGTCTATAAATAACATACAAGTATTATCAGTATTAGCAGACTGTTAGTGTTAGAATAAGTTGATATCCCTGCTGAAAAAAACTATATAAATCATTACAGAAATGGTAATGGTTTCCACTACAAAACCATTACAAACCATCAGCCGATAACCATTAAAAACATTACAAAATGGTGTCCATTACGTAGTGTGTTTTGGGCCATATTCTATTAGGATGTATTGGTTTGTGTAGGTTTCCATTACACATTTGTATTGGTAATGATATATTTAATGGTTTCCATTACAGTTTGTATTGGTTATGATTTGTAATGGTTTCCATTACAAACATGTATTGGTCATGATTTCAACATATTTAATGGTTTCCATTACAAATTTGTATTGGTCATGATTTCAACATATTTAATGGTTTCCATTACAAATTTGTATTGGTCATGATTTCAACATATTTAGTGGTTTCCACTACAAATTTGTATTGGTCATGATTTGAATATATTTAATGGTTAGGACAACCTATGTGTGTGGGTCAGGTTTTGACCTGATCACTCCCGACAAGAGCTGTTAAACCTGAAATCACATGGGACCAATGGCTATGACCAGTTTTTAAAAACTGTATCTAGCCTATTAATCATGTGTAGCCTACATTAAATCATTATTATCAAACCAAAGGAAACACTAAATTTAAGTCCTAATGGTTCATAATGGTGTCCAGTAGATACCAACATTTACCTATAATTTTCAAAGGTGTTCTATTGGTCCTTAATGGTATCCAATAGAAAACATATACCACCAATAGAAGAAAGCAAATTACAAATTAGAGACTTACTAGGACCATCACAGTTTCAATTAAAACTAATACAGAGAAAATGATAAAACATGCCACCAATAGAAGAAAACAAATTAGTTTCCATTAAAACCAATACATTTCCCTTTATAACCATTAAAACCATTAGGAATTCTGTAATGGTTTCCATTGGGGGTTTTTTCAGCAGGGATAGTTGCAAAGTTACTTAGATTGATTGTTGGATGACCATCACAATCAAGAGTTGGCAGATATTAAGCAGACAGTACACCAATATGCTAATGAGAATTAGTTGACATGTAGTTGCAAAGTTACTTATAGTCAACAGAATGTTCACAAGGGAGCATCAAAATGAATTGTCACCAAAATTTCTACCTGGTACTCTGTGCTTCTGTGTCAAGCCTGATCAAAGTGTTCTTGGAGGAAATGCCCAGTCATGAACTCTGCTTGACCACATCATTAATCAGCAAGTTCAATCTTCATGGACAGAAATACACTGTCAGAAGGAGGGAAGTACACTGACTCGCTTAGGTTGAATATTATTGGAATAAATTACCAACAGCAGACATTTGGTATTCACGCTGTAAATTAAGTTATTGATTTTTCAGAGTAAAAGTGCATTCCATAAGTATGTTTCACAATGTCGAGTCCAATTTAAATGGAGCATAATCTGCTCTTCAAATTGCACTGCAAAAAACATAAGGAATAAGGGTGCATCAGTATTTAACTTTTCAAACTGGCATCAACACAAATAAATGTTTGAAATCTTTGAACACACACAAAAAAACATATTTATTATTATATATAATAAATAGCACAGCCAGGGTTGACATTATCTAAACTAAGTTTGAATGGAGTCTTTCGTTTGTTTATGATGCAGTAGTTATCAGTAGCTGCCATATAGAGTAATACAGTTCTAAGAACTTTCATCTTCACTGTTATCACTGAAACTATTCATCAGTACATGTGCTCGCTCAGATAGACTGACAACCCCTCCAGCGTTTGGGGACATGAGAGGTCAGCATCGATGAGCACTGTGGGATCTCTGAAGATCAGCTTATGACAACACCATGGTCCAATGCACATCATCAGAGGTCATCACGCTAGGTGCTGGATCCTACTGACTTGTTCCATTAAAGCTCAAAGAACTTCACGTTCACACTGCGAGTCCCCAGTGCCCTCTGGGCACCACAAGACAAGATATTGCTGAACAACACCAGATGAACCAGCTTAAATGCATCACATTTAGCCTTTCCTTCACTTGCTGCAGTTCTATATGAAGAATCATCCATGTTAATTAAATATTGAGCACCATTTTGTCGTGTTTGCGGTGGAAATTGTTGTGATGAAGTCGATTGTAGTCGACATTCATACAGCAGACACACTTCCAGTCCTGAAATATATTGAAAAGGTAATGAAATGGCAAAAAAAGCAAACTCATAAATATAAGCTGCCTTCCAGAGCATTGAATCAGGGGACTCTAGATTCAATAACCGCACTACTTCATAGTTTGTATGATGCCTGGCTCTCTGAGGGATTCTCCCAAGACAGGGGCAAACACTAGTGGGTTCAAAAGAGCTGAAATGGCTCCATGTTTCTTGGATAGTGACAGAGCCCTTCAGACATAAGGGAGTCACTTACCATATAATCAGATTGCTTTCCTTTCCATAGAAACTCAGTACCTTTACTTCAGAGTGAATATTAGATTAGTCAGCTGGATGAAATAGCGTCGGAAAATTCAACCACTGGTACTTAGTTGCCCAGTCACCCCAATAGAACTGAGCACTGCTCCTGATTGATACAAGTTGGGACTCTGCCTGCAGTAATTCACAACAAACCGGATTCAAGGTACAATTACAGTATGTGTGTATGCAAACATTTGCTTTGAGACAACTAATTAATGGATTTGCCAATTTCAGCCACGCCATTGCACCAAGAGGTCAAGCATGCGTCCGGCTGTGCACACGCTACAAGACTAAAGCCTCATAGGGGTAGGCAATTTTTGGGGAGGATAGAAATTTCAGAAATTAGCCATATCTGTCACCAGGGCCTGAAGTTAATTTTTTCGGCCACCGGCCACTGTGGCAGGTGGATTTAAAAATTCACCTGCCACAGAGACTTTTTACCAGCCATTTTTTTTTTTTTGCCTCATAAACGTTAAAAAAAAAAAAAAAAAACCCGGGAATTTCACAATATTGTTCTTTAACTTGTAAGAACACACATTTAAGTGCTGTCAAGTAATAATAACTCTAATAACATACATTTAAAAAAAATTCTTTTTATTCATTGATTTTGACAGACACACACACACACACACACAACATATATAGTATATACTCAACAGATAAACCTACCGCAGCTCGTAAATAAATCACACGCGGCTGTGTTGATGGCGTATTTAGTCACGTACAGGTCTTACTCTTAACAGCTTTTAGTTACAGCGTTCAGGAACGGTTAAATATCAACTAAATACTGTTATTACTGATAAAATTACCGGGTACCGGACATTTTCTCACCGGTTCCCAACTCCCAACATGCACAGTTGAACACGCACACACATCTGTGCAACTGTCATTGTACTGTAACCTACAACAGCGACGCATTACATTATCTCATCCCATCTCATCAACAGTTTAATACTCGCACACGTAGTCAGAAAAAGAGCCTCATCTTCTTTCTGATCGCATGAACGTTACGAAACAACAGTCGCTGTCATAAATCAGCCGCTCACGAACCTTGCCATTGCCGCCGATTGTTCACTTTGTATTAAAATGTCTTCTTTACTTTTCTTTTTCTCATCCTCATCTTTTTGTTGGCTGTTTGTTTTGTTTCAGCTGTCCTCTTTACCCCAGTAATGTGCCGCCACATTTTAGCTAAAGTCCACCGCAATAGCGGACTTCGTTGAAATGTAAAAATCCTAATGAATCACTCAATTCTCATTGGCTGCCTGCCAATGTGGCAGGTAGATTGACAGTGTTACCCGCCAATAGCAAAATTCACCCGCATTTGGCAGGTGGTCGGGTGTTAATTTCAGGCCCTGTCTGTCACTATTAGCAGAACACATCTTACATGAAAACCAATTGCTTAGTCAATAATTTAAGAAGGTCGAATCTTGAAAGCTCTTGATTTGCTTCTTGATTACCATAGTAACTTCTACTTGGCCTTACGAAAGATGTAAAATAAGTCTCTGATGTCCTCAGCTTGTATATCTGAAGTTTTAGCTCAAAATACCCCACAGATATTTGTATATAGCATGTTAAAATTGTTACTGTTTGAGGGTGAGTAAAAACACATTTTTTTGTGTATGTCCCTTTAAATACAAACTAGCTTCTGATCGTGGCAAAGAGGGCGGAGCTTCAACAGCTTCTTAGAAGCTTTGATTACCTCAGTGTGAGGCTCACATGCGCACTGAAGATTGCAAAAGCTTTTAGCCTTTTGTGTTCAAACCAGAGTCAGACAAAGATGGAGAGACTCCATCCAAGAAGTGACAACATATAGACAACATTTCTGAATGGTAAGTTGTTGAATTTATGTAGCTTATGTGTCGAGTCTAGCTAATCTTCTAGACTTTGATTAGCATATTCTGTTTTGATAATCTATTTGTTTTCCGGGGCATGATTTATGTGTGATCTCCACCCGGGAGAAAGCTCATGTAGTTCCTAGCAGCCGTTTGTAGTAGTCCTTAAAAAGCTATTTCTTTGAAAGAAAATATCTCCCTTTGCTTTGAACTTTGAGTGTTGCAACTTTTCAGATGTCGTTTATGCTCAAGAAACATTAAAGTTATAAAAGTGAAATCATAATCAACCACCCATTTAACTATAGCATTTGTAACAATAAAGATATAATTAAAACCACTGATGACTCCTAATTGCTATGCTTAGGGCAATGCTATTTTTCTTATTTATTTATTTTTTTTGTCATTTGTTATGAAAATTAACAACCTACAGATTTAGTAACTATAGCTACAACATGCCACAGCTGTAATAAAAATCTTTAGTGAAAAATCTATTCCCAGTTTATCTTTTTTTTTTAAATTCTACAAGTTCTATACAATAAAACATGATACATTCTAAAGGAGGTAATACGTTTATAAAACTTTCTAATTAATGTAGGTTGTTATGATATTTTAGGATGATATTTTCCCTTCTTTTAAACAGCTTTTTTAGTGGCTGTTTATAGATCATGTTCGACTTTATCCGACTTTAATATATTACTGCATTCTCAATACAATTCAAATGGGTTGCACATTTTTTTCAGCTGCGTGGCGATAGGAACAGCTCTGGCAAATTTGATCACACTTTTGGAGCGTGATTTGCGTGGCAATCATGCAAAAATGAAACAATTGGGCTTCAGTCACAGTCATATTCTGCAGATAAATGATCAGCTCAGTACCAACAGTGTATAAAAGATCAGAACATGTGATGTATACAATTAATTAATAGCCTGATTCTATGTTGTGTGCAGTCAGAGTACCGGCAACATGTAAGTAGTGCAGCTAGCCAGCTACAGTACGTGATACACTACTAATTAAAATATGTCTAGCGTGCATACCAGTCTACTTTTCGCACTAGTCACGGGCTTCCATCTCTTCGAAATGAAAGTAGTTGAAAGTTCAGGTGAAACTGTACTGTTTAGGTTGAGGTGCTATGTGACTAACATCTGAGTATCTCTGCATTGCATGAAACTATACACTCACCTAAAGGATTATTAGGAATACCTGTTCAATTTCTCATTAATGCAATTATCTAATCAACCAATCTCATGGCAGTTGCTTCAATGAATTTAGGGGTGTGGTCCTGGTCAAGACAATCTCCTGAACTCCAAACCGAATGTCACAATGGGAAAGAAAGGTGACTTAAGCAATTTTGAGGGTGGTATGGTTGTTGGTGCCAGACGGGCCAGTCTGCAGCCTGACTACTTCAGACTTCCTACTTCCGCTAATTTCATTTCGCTCCTGTAGTCAGTCTGAGATAGCAGCCAATCTTTCAGTTTTCCACCGGCCTTCGGACGACCAGCCAATCAACGAGCAGAGGGGGGGCTGAGAGCCGTGACGTCGAAGCTAAGCGCCGAGCTTCACATTGTAGGTCAGAGAAATCGAAAACCGAAACGACCGCGGGTCAAAATTATATATATATATATATATATATATATATATATATACAACGCATTCTCACCCCAAGGCGTCAGCTTTGACCATCCTTCAATATTTGACGTTTTAGGCGCCCTTTAGCGTCACTTACATGACGCTAAAGGAAAGCGTCAGTTAGAGGACGCGGTTAGGTTTAGGTGTGGGGTGGGGGTAGGGTACAAGCGATCCTAGGGCGTCATCTAACTGACGCTAAAGGGCGCCTAAAGCGTCAGATATTGAAGCATGTCCAAATGCTTCCCAAGGCGTCAGCTAGGTGACGCCTTGGGAGTGAGAATGGGCTGATATATATATATATATATATATATATATATATACAATATATATATATGAAGAGTTCAGATGCAAAAGCCTCTAAGTGCCATTTGAAATTTTCTTCTAGAATGATCATTTTTATCAAGCTTGTATATTTAAGTTCAGTGATTTCACTTAAATGGCAATGATAATTACCTATTAATTGTTATTTAAGTGAAATTACTGAACTTAAATATACAAGTTTGATAAAAATCATCATTAAAGAAGAAAATTTCAAATGGCATTTAGAGGCTTTTGCATCTGAACTCTCATATATATATATAGTTTTCATCGGTTCAGAGATGTTTCCAAACTAGAACTGCATAATTCGTTTTATCCATAAAAAAATAAATACAATAAAAACCTCTCAAATAGCTCTCAAAGGCCTTTATAGAGTATATAGCCTTGGATTCCATGGATGGTTTTAGATTTGTTTACCAATACCAGGGGGTCTTCAGTTACAGCTATGCAATTATATATTTCTATTTCATAGCCACCCACCAAAAAAGTGCAAAAGTGCCACATCCTCTCTCAGTGAATCAGAGACCCTGTGGACTCATAATACTACTATTTTAGACGTAAATGCCTTTTACTGGTGAAGGTGAAGACTAGATTGTAAAGCAATTGGAAGTTTTTGGTAGTTCGTGCTTAAAAATCCAGCATTGCTGGTCACGAGCATAAGGTATATTTTGCATGCTGGGACCAACATGGGATCCGGGCTACAGATTTGTTGGATCCCAGCATGGGATGCTAGTTTGCAGGTAGACCAGCATATGGTGTCTTTTGGGGGCCGGTATGATCCCAGAAAGACCATAACAGAAGAAATCCACTGCAAACAATATTAATATCTCACCAGAGGATGATTAAACAACTCCAAAAACAGTATTACCATCATCACACCAGTTTGGCTTTATTTATTTCATATGATACATGTACAAGGTTGTTGAAGCCCTTTAGTTGGGAACTTAGCTATTGACTTGAATAAATTATCTTTCAGCAATATGTTTACTGACAACTGGATTTTGACATTGTCACAGTCTGCGTCTGCACCATCCTGTCTGCGTCTCCTGCACTACACTTCCCATGATCCTCTCGTCTGCACACCTGAACTCACTCCCTCATCAGCCTCCCGTTCAGCGTCCTGTTTCATCTGTTTCACCTGTTTGCACCTCATTAGTCCTGATTCCTCTGTGTATTTAGTTCTCCCTCCTTCAGTCTGTCTTTGTCGGTCAATGTGTAATGTTACCCGGTGTACCCCGTCTTCCTGCCTGTATTTCTGGAATAAACCCTGTTCTCCCCGATACTCCGGTCTCCTTGTTCCTCTGCCTGCTCTACACCCGTGACAGACATGTGAGTCCCCAGAGTATGAAGTCTTTTGTTGTGACCAGGTGATTCAGGACTGTATGGGGTGGGGCATGTAGTTGGTTCACGTTATTAATAACACGAGAGCGAATAGACTGCATAACTTCCTGACACTCTGACCGTTCCCGTCTCTCCCGGATTTCACAGAGGTTTGGTTGCCTATTAAGACTGCTGGAGTATGTCATGTAATAATAATCAACTTTCTCTATGTTGATTACATTTTATTGCTTCTTTTTATAATAAATAACCAAAAGCGATTATTTATTCAGAGGATTGCCGTTTGGTATTGATAAAAGTCAGTTCAAGAAGGTCACGTCTTCGTTCTTTATTAATTACTGTTTGTCTGAACTTGGGTTGCTGTTATAGGTTGCTGTCCTCCAAACCGCGTATCGCGCGTGCACACACACACGGCTGCACGCACTCGGCAAGAGGGAAAGCGAGCGAGAGACCACCTTGCGTGTACAGAGAGTCTTTCCATGTAATAAATGAATGAAAGCGTTTTATTTCATAGTGCCCACGCCTCAAAACTATTGCTTTCTCGACAGAGAGCTCAGCTGGAGAGCTCAAACATGGACTGCTCAAAAATCTGTAGTTACATGAGAGCTATGGGGCCGAGCACGAGCAAAATCCAGTGAAAAGATGTTAACGAGTGCACTGAGAGGACGTAAAATGAAACTAATGAAAACGTCTCCATTAATTTGTGCATGTAGTCATTTAATGCAATACTTTAAAAGCCTTTTTCAAAATATTGGCTACTTAGGTAGGTTTCTACAAATGCTAATTTGTAGGCCATTGAATTTTTTTTATAATAATATATTCATTAAAATTAAAAACATACATGAACTAACATTAACAATGGACAAAATCCCCACTATCTGACCCCCGAAGGCCGCTGTGTAGGCTAATTCAAACCCAGACAAAGACCTATTGGGTGAAGCATTGAAATAATACTATAATGCATATAAAAAAACAAGAATCGAATCGAATTAATCGAATCGCATTTGGATGTGAATCGCATCGAATTGAATCGTTCTGAATTTGCACAAATCGTTCTTGAATCGAATCGAAAACCTATGAATCGTGAATCGAATCGATTCGCCCTATCTTTGACGCTATATAATCGTAAATCTCTAATCAAATTACAAAAATGGCCGAACGGTGTGGAGTTGAACCGAGTGTGAACTCAGCGACCTGGAGAGCGGGCGGGGTATGACGCATCTCATTTTTATTTAAAGGGGCCGCTCCAAAACGAGGTGCTCATCAGAAAGGGGTTAGAAAAGGGGCCTGGAGCTATAATAATGAGGAATTCAGACCCAAGCATTGCAGTTATGCTTTACATAGAGCACAAATGTATGATTTATATGTAAAAATGAATAATTTAAAAGCATGATCAGTACCCTTTAAAGAATTTAGTTTGATCATTTTCATTTTATTTATTTTCTTGTGCTTGTTATGTAACCATAACACTCACTATCACAGAGCTTAGTTCATCCGGTTCTCTAACTCTCTCAATTCAGATAATGTTCCACATAGGCCTATAAAAAATTGAATCATTCCCTATATTATAGTTACTCGTTCTAATGTCTGACAACAAAAAAAAGTTAGGAAATGAAAACAGCTTTCTTTGACATTCGACTATTTATTAAAGGAGCATTAATTTAGAGAGAAAACGCACTAGGCTGACAGAATGCAAGTGCGACGCGATGACGTCATCTAGCGACATTTAGCGACTTTTAGGGAAGGCCTTAGCTACTTTCCTTAGAAAATAGTTGGCAACAGTGGATGTTGTTTCCGGGGGTACTTAGCCCCGATGGCATAGTCGGGACTCGTGTGGCTTTCCGCCATGGTTACGTTTTATATTACCTGTGCCATTGAAAAAGCTCTTCTCATAACCCATGTTGTTGAACAAACTGCTTATGATTATGCTTTTACCAGTGAGATTCAGCAGAGGGAGCAAACTAAATTACAACGTTATTATCATATAATTCAATAAATCATATGTTTTAACCTTATATTGTTTTCATTTACATCAATCATGTGTTAAATGTACAGTAGAAATATGCAAGCCAAAAACAAAGCTTGTTCCCAAAACACTGCTTGCAAACAAACAGATGGCCTACACTCAACCCCACAAGACCATGCTGGCAAATCAGCTTCACCAGCTCAGCTCTGCTTGAGAACAGAATGAATATGCTGGTCCACCAGCTATTCCAGCACTATACCAGCATAAATCAGCCTGGACCAGCATTATAAAGCACATCCCTGTGGTTTACACAGTGGTATCTGCCATTTTATCATCATTTAATGCATCACACTCTTCTAGTTACTTGTCATGTAAATATTTTGGCTCGCACTTTTAGACTGATGGTCTTCCAAAAGTCCTTTTTCTCGTCAGAGCAATAAAGTGTGTTCCTTTAACGGCTTTTTGTAATTGTATTCAACTATCTCTCTGGATCCCTTGTGTACTGAGAACAATCTGAAACGCAGACTTTGTCAGCTTGATGGATTGATTCACTCTTGGGCGGTGTTAGAAACGAGACTCCCTCTCCTGGCTTGAAATCTCTCAACTGACAATTTCAGTGTGAATTCTCACAGTCTATAAATGATGTTGTCCTTTTTCCCCTTTGTTACCTGGGAAATGGAAGAATTGTGGCCTCATCAAAAAGGAAAATGTATTCTGTCTGTTAGATTCTATCAGTGGGCTGTAAGATGGACTATCCTCATTGAACAAAGGAAGACAATTTATATGCCAAAATAAGTCCTCAGTAAAAATTCCTGGTGTTAATGTGCTAATATTCTCCTCAGAGGAAAAACCCTTTTATTTTTATATTGGATTATATCAAATCTTGCCCCAACTGTTAAACCCTTTGAGGCCATGAGGCCATGATAACATTTTAATGACAAATTCAATTTGTACCACTGTAGTTGCAACACATTCTCATCCCAAAAAGTCATATAACTGACGTTTTGGGACGTCTTTTGACCATACGTCAATATTCGCCTTTTTAGGGCCCCCTTAAACGTCGGTAGATGAGGTTATGGGATCCTAACTCTACCCCAGACCTAAACCTAACCAGTCACCTAACTGACGTTAAAGGTAAAGCGTCAGTTGTATGACGGCCCGGGATCGCCATCTAGTGACGTTTAAGGGGGCCCTAAATAGGCGAATATTGACGTATGGTCAAAAGACGTCCCAAAACGTCAGTTATATGACTTTTTGGGGTGAGACTGCGCTGGTAGTTGAGGTCAAGAATATTTATATTTATATTATGACACAGTTATACAACTCTCATGACAGCCAATGTCAAAACCAACCACATGACAGTTTAATGTAATGTTAACTCATAAAGCTAAGTGGTGTCTCAAGTTTGATAATTAATCTGCTATGTCAATTTATGTTGTTTTAGTAATTTAAAGCTGTCATGCCACTGACAGGTTATGATGCATTGGTTTATGTCAAGTTGTCATCACAAAGACATCTCACACAATGTCATATTTGCATTCAAAATGTAATAATTGAGCGAATGACACTTAGTAACAGTTTAAACATGCATAAAATCTCCTTCATATTCATGATTTGAGTCCTGTCATGATTATGAAGGTGTCATGTCAGTCTTATTAATAATTAATCAACTAGGAAAGTGTGTTGATATTTGATTTTCTTTTTTTTAACACTTATCATCTAGGATGTCCTTTTTTTTTTTGACTCATCATTTTGAATAAAAAAAGTCATAACCCAATCTTCAAGGTACAATGACAGACTTTTCTCTCTGTTGACGTATTGAATACTCCAATGTAGTCCACTTTTACCCTGTCCCACTGCAGGCTCGCATTCATTTTTTAACATTCCCACATCCCAAAACCCAATCAACACTATGAATAAGAACCAAGTCCCCACCCAACTTCTTTTTTCCGCATTGAGTTTTTCTGTGACTGGAGTTCTTTTTGCTATTAGTTTTTTATAGGCTGCACATCAATAGAGGTCTTTGAGTAAAACTTGTAAAAGCAGTCATGTCAACAGTTCCAAACAAATCAACACAAAGGCTTCTCCTATTCATTGGGAAATGTTTTCTGGTGTAATCCAAATGAAATAATCCAGTCCCTGAGCTCTTAGGGCAGCATGGAGAAAGCGGAGAATGTATTGAGGTATAAACAGTTGTTTCAGTCGGGACTGTAGCCCAGTGCCACTGTGGTCAATTAAAGCAAACCACAGTGTCCCAGGCTGCTTTGTGAAGATCTCAGCTCATATCACAACCCTCCCTCAACAGAGGTAACAGAACAAGAAAAAAATGCAGTGTATAGCAAAATCCCTAGTAGAAAAACAGACATATTGGTCTCATTATGATATGTCTACATACCATAACTAAGTTTGGTGATTTCTTGCTAATTTCATTAAAATGCTACATTGTTCAGGACTATCTGTTAGAAATGGTATCTCTGCTGCATTTTTTACTGGGATTTTAAAAGTAGCCTATTACAAAAGATCAAAACAGTTTAATTTCTACCTCATTTGCTTGCTCTTATCTGCATCGGCAGTGACATTTAAATCAGTAAGGAGGCCAGTCTTTGACTCTTTGCATAGTGTACATCTGCTCCATTTTGATGAATTTTAGATTTAAATTAAGATTTCAAAAATCATGTAGTAGTGAAAGTTGTGTGGGTTCTTTGCTCATCTGTAAAGAGATGCGCAGTGCATCAATAACTCTGCAAATAAGTGTTTCTCTGACCAGCTTGTTGTCTTGCGGTATAATGAATTGGTTTCACACTCTCTCGGGTCCAAGAAACAAGCAAAGCAAACCTCATGCTGTTTCCTTGCAGGAGAATGTTAGTTTCACCACAAGAATATGCAGGATGCTAAGTCTCAGAGATGAAAATCAATATGCGCTCAGGACTGGTACCTTTTAGAGAGGTTACATTATTATCGATACAACTAAACAACATGAGCCGGGGTCTCCACTTACTGCTGCATTGCCATTTATGAATGCTGTCTGCATGTGCCCATTGAATTGTGCTCTGTGAATACCCTACGATGCTGAAGGGATAGACACACACAAATGCACCCAAAAAAAGTGTTAAATTAACGTAATTAAGTTCAAATAAAGGGTGTGTGTCAGATACCCATCATGTGTGGATCTTAAAGTGACAGCAGCCTAATAAACCCACTGCTGTCTGTGCCATTAATGTTAATCAAAGAGCAAAAGACATCTTGACTAATCTTGACTGATTAACTTTTGGAGCTTTAATAAGGATTGATCAATATTCAATTATACAGGGAAGACTGTGCAGTGTTTGATTATTTAGTTTCTGTTTATTTACCTAGACTTACTTTAAAACCTTAAAGCACTGTTTAATGCCTGGCTCACACTACAGGAGTTTTAGGCCGATTTATGCCCGAGAAAAAAATCTTGTTGATTACCTCGATTGGGTCCGATGTTCGGCGCAGATTATCTGGTAATGTGAGGCGTACACAAAGCGAATCTTGCACCTCCCGATCTGCTCTCACACATATCGGGTTCGCTCCGAATCCGATCATATCAAACATGTTTGATATTTATCGGGATGAGCAAGACTGTGATTACCGTCAGTACTCTCTAGCCAATAAGAAAGAAGGCTGTTGTGGTGAAGGAATTTCCATTGTTGTAATTTTGAGTGACTCAACAGCGCAATATGTAGTATCTTTATTTACTTATTTATGGCTAAATAAATAAGTGTTGTGCTGTGGTCAGCAGGCACGAAGACGAGCATATGTTCAGTAATAAAAACTGAAACTAAATAGCACATTGAAACGAAGTGGAGTAAACAGAATACAATGTCAATAAGGGTTCACATAATATAATAACAGAACATAAACCTGACCATATGCTTTTAATACCATTGTAGTATAACAGTTAGTTTTGATCCTCGAATCTCACTTTACTAAAGGCTTTCTGCTGATATTTTACCACTCGGCATTGCTCGTCTCTGCGTGTTATAAACAGGCTGTCGCTCAGTCCAGTTGCATTGTTACGCCACTAGGTGGCGACAAGGGACTGTCTTTAAGTGTGTCATTAAACGGTCTGTACACTTACAAAGTTCTCAATGCTTCGTTTTGCATGTATGGACCCTCATTATGTTACTGTGTTAATGTGGGGCTATTTTGAGCCTTGTTAGTGGTATAAACTAGCGATTTCTTTTTACTTAGTAAATGCCCCCATTACTAGCATCATACGCTAAACAGTTTTTAGAGATAAAACTCTTTACATTCGATTATCATGAAAACAACTCTCAGAGAACGGTTGACTAGGTACTAGGGGTTTCACAACTACTGATTTTTGCTAGTCGACTAGTTTTGCATAACAGTCGACGACTAGTCGACTAGTCGTTAAATGGTTTATTCTAGGGGTGTGCGACAACACGAATAGTAAATGTCTCCACGATCTGCTTTTGAAGAAATATGGTAGTAGTAGTATCGCGTTACAGTGCATTCTATCAGTTCTGGCGCCTCTCAACTGTACAACGCGACGTAGCCTACACATCACACGGTATGGGACACTGCAATTCACAAAAGTTCATTGTTTGCATAAGCCTTGCCGGTTAAACATTTAATTCACGCGCTGTTCTAACGTGCGCTTTCCTGAGCGCGCGGCATATCCCCGACGCTCACAGGCATTAGCCTGTCAAAAAGCGCCTGAATACTGGACTAAGTTATCTTTCAAGTCTTATTATGCTAATACTGTTAAATACACACAATGTTTACATAAACAGAATTGGCTATGTCTAAAGTGCAGCCTCCCCATATAGAAAGTGAAAGCAAACATTTGAGAGAAAATTTGGTGTAGGCTAATATGCGTCTATATTAAACACGTCGCGTGCTGGTCTAAAAGCGAGAGTAGTACTCGTATTTTCCGCACTATAAAGCGCACTTGAAAGCCTTTAATTTTCTCAATCCGGCCTTTTCTCAAGCTTTATAATCCGGAGCGCATTATATATGGATCAATTGCTCGCGCTCGTGTCCATCTTATGCCCGCTTTGTCACACGGCCAGTTCAACCTCGTATAAAATATCTCCCGCTCACGAGCGCTCTCTCCACACACACACGAACAGACACGGCTGTCAGCAGGCTGCGAATGTAAGTTACGTGCCCGCCCCAGCGCGCTCACGCTTACTAAATAAACGCCTCACCTCCGACGCCGCGCACTCGCTGCATTCCCTTTAGCACATCTAGTGGATGCATAATGCAAACCCAGTCAAACGTTTGAAAAATGTTCTAAAATAGGTCATTGAAGGTGCGCCTTATAGTGCTTATAGTATATAGTACTGCCGCTTGTATTTAAAGGGATAGTTAACAAAAAAAAATATATCTATATATATGTCATCATTTTGTTTCCGACTAGTCGACTAAGGCCAACAGCGCCAACTAGTGGTTGTGACAGTCGACTAGTTGACTAGTCGACTAGTTGATGAAACCACTACTAGGTACCAATGTTTTATTAGACCAGGTTCGTTTTGCACCGGAGTTCTCCTTTAAGTTCACTTGAATTGTTATATTTTTGTGATATGTTAAAATGTATAGCTTTCAATTGGCCCTTGACAGGAGTTTGATTGACAAGTGGTCTGACCAATCATAATCCGCCATTTTTGTCCGACAAAGCAGTCAGGAGAGTAAGTAGATTAACGTTAGAGGATTTGAATTTGAAAAACAGTGTACTGATGTCTTTCTGCGGTTTACTTTATGTTATAAATTAACTAGAAGGAAGAGATGATCGGTTCACAAGCAGCTTTAACTGAGGCGATCTCAGACACGTTAAAGAGCTACTAAATGGTATTTACTGTTAAAATTTCTCAAAAAAAAAAATGTTTTACCAAATTTGAAAGTTGAGACTTTTATGTTAAGACTGTTATATGATTGTTATGTTTCGGAGTTAACCTTCAAGCTTAATTTTTTTCATAAGAACTTCATATAAACTTTATATGAACTTTTGGTTCTTCATATATTCTTCATATGAACGTAAAATTGTTACGTGTTAGTTCAGGTTGGATTGTGAGATCGTGCAAGGAAAACCTTGCACTCCTCCAAGCTAATTCATATTCAAACCTGGAACGTAACAAATGGTCATGAGACATGTGAGAAGCAATACAGATTGCTGTTTATAATGATAGTGAAAATGTATAAACCATCATATGCCCAGCAGTATATCAATCTTAAAAATAAACAGCTTGTTTATTTGATATTTGCAATTAGCACACTAAAGCACACTACATTACACATTTTTGAGAGACACCTAGACTGTAGAATGTTCAATAGACAGGCACAAATTATAAGATCCATCTTCTTTGCACTTAGTCTATCCCCAGAACTCGGTAGGAGCTCTGAAAGCTGACTTTAAAGTAGTCTTGTAAATTCGAACATGTATGTTGTACTGGGACTCAGAAATGGTTTTTAGTGTTTGTTTGGGAACCGCTAAGAGTTTTCAGTCACAGCTGTGCAATGGAAATTCGATTTTTTTCATAGCTACCCAACAGTCTCAGATATCCACCACTACCTCTCCCAGTAGACCTCAAAGTGCGGGTGAACACAAACTTTAGCTCCTGTCAAGGGACAACGAATGAGGAGGTTTTCCCCTCTAATTACATACTGTTTCAAGGCCAAACAATGAGCGAGTACAGGTGCAATCATGCAGGAACGGCCAAAAACCTTTGAGTGTACAGTATATGTTCAGGTGTGCACACACAAGAATACACACACATCTCTTGACATACGCAATCAAACACACTCTGGTATATATTGCCCTTAAAGGGGAAATGAAGCAGTGAATCAAGTTTACATGATTTACAAGATGGATTTCCAATTTGATCAACAATTATATAAGGAACATTACAAATGTAAACATTTAGAAGAAAAAAAGAAAAAACGTTGTATCTTTCGCCGCCAGGGCGCCGCCATTGTGCAGGTGACGTCACGGGGTTGCTTGGCTCAAGTTTAACAGGCTCTGGGCATTGAAAATCGCGACATCAAACTGTGTTTATACCAGTGTTTTGACCGCGAACGACTAATGTTAGGTACAGATATTAGACAAAAAGACGACGTCTCATGTTATATGTTGACAAAATGCACATAGAAACATTGTTCGCGATGTCTTCCGTCAGATATTCCCGTCTCGTCAATAACATGTAAGTTAGCACGTATTTGTTAAAGGGGAAATGAAACGTCCATATTTTCGCACTGGTAGTGCTAGTAACGTTAGCTACAGCCTACATATACTAGGAAAAGGTGTCTCCGCTCTGACATCCTTCAGGGAAAGCATCGCCGCTTCCACACATCTAACTCCCGACACAGCATGGTAAACGTGCGCGCCGGTGATGCAGAATTGACCACGCAACACATGCTCAAGATCAACCTCTTGACAACAGATGGACTCTGACACGGAGGGCATCGCAGGACAACAGCCACACTGACACCTGGTAAGTTAGCGTTGCAAACCCGCTCTTCGCCCCAAACCACCACTGACTGTTCTACACAGCAACGTAACTTACATGTTATTGACGGAATATCTGACGGCAGACATCGCGAACAATGTTTCTATGTGCAGTTTGTCAACATATAACATGAGACGTCGTCTTTTTGTCTAATATCTGTACCTAACATTAGTCGTTCGCGGTCAAAACACTGGTATAAACACAGTTTGATGTCGCAATTTTCAATGCCGAGAGCCTGTTAAACTTGAGCCAACCAACCCCGTTACGTCACCTGCACAATGGCGGCGCCCTGGCGGCAAAAGATACAAAGTTTTTTTCTTTTTTTTCTTCTAAATGTTTACATTTGTAATGTTTCTTATATAATTGTTGATTATATTGGAAATCCATCTTGTAAATTATGTAAACTTGATTCACCGCTTCATTTCCCCTTTAAGTCTACAATCAATTCCACATATAGGAATTGCTCTCAATGAGCAAACACTGAACAGATATCCCTCATTTTCAATTTCTTGCACACTTTGCTGTCCTTCAAATAAAGCCTGGAGTAAATTATACTTTTCATTTGTAATGAAGAATATGGCACTCTGGTGATCTTACAGACCTCTGGTGTGAATGTGATTTCCTAGATGAAAAATGAGGTATGAAATAAAAGACTGCTTTTCAATATAAGAAGATATTGAACTACTGAGAACACATTCGTGCTTTTACTTGCTTGGGAATTCACACATAAGAGTGATTATGTACTAACAGTATATTATGTTGCTAGTAATTTATAATGTCACTGAACTTGATGGACGGTCAACCCAGCAAGCAATAGCTGTCATTTCACCACCTAGGTTTGTAGACCCAATATAACCTGGCTATGAGAAACCCACTTCTAGCCAAAATAACCTTGAATTGGATTACATGTCGTGTTTGCCAATATAACTTGAAAGATGTATGATGCAAGCAAAGTCAACAGTGATTACAAGATGTTTGGTTTCATTTATTTGACATGTTCTGTGCGTTGATGACTAGTCTATTATTGGGCTGTTCAGCCCAAATTTTGCCATGTTTTAGCCTAGACGACAGGACTGTGACATCTTTTAAATGCACATTTGCTTTCTGGGGTGCGTCTTGTACTAAACCCATCTGGAATGAATATGTCTGAATGCAACAAATACTGAAAGAAACGTAATTTGTTTATGAGCTCTAAGCAGCGTTAGTGGCGATATTTTCCCTGTTTTCAGTTAAATGCACAAGGGCCGATTATAGAGTTGTGGAGTTATAGCAGCACTTACATAAGCGCTGCAATTGAATTCCACTTAAGAGGAAAGAGTCTGGCCAGTGGTTTTAAGCAGTTATGGAGCTCTAAAGCAAGTGTTCTTGAGGCACATTAGATTGCTGTCTTAACTGTGGTGCCTGTCTGTTGGACTTGACTGATGTAGGTGGGTAGTCTCACATACCAGATTGTTGACTATCGGTAGAAAGTCTTGTCCTCTGCAGATTATTTTGTCCAAGAAAGAACCTCCCACGTATGAAGAAACCTTCAGACTTCCATGTAAAACAAGGAACCATTGTTTTAGATATTTCTCTGAGATACTCACAGTTTACAGATGTGTTCAAGGATGGCCTAGTGAAAAACAAAAGTATTGTTTATTGTATTTGAAATACATTGCCTTTTTCTATAGAACAAGTTGTAGTATAAACTTATGGTTGGCTCTGATAGCCTTGTGGCCAAGTAGCGAGCAGCCGTTTTGATTTGGGAGACCTGAGTTAAATTCCCGGCTTGTGGACCTTTCCCAATCCCATCTCCCAACTCACTTCCTGTCTAGCAACTGTCCTATCCTAATAATAATCCTATCCTATCCTATGAATCCTATGAATATATATATATATATATATATATATATATATATACAGTATATATTTAAAAAATACATATATAAATACACTTATGGTATATTGCTTGTTTGTTTTGAAGACACTCGTAATGAATTTGTAATGTACTTACCACAAATAAAGTACACTTTAATATCACTAATCAAGCATGTAATTAGTCCCTACACTTACTAAGTATACTTGAAGTTGTTCCAAATTATCACACAAAAATACACTTAAAGTTATGCTTTACTACATTGTAATTACAGCTAAAATACACTTAGTACAAATTAGTTGTTTCAAAAGAGCAATGTAACAGCACAAACTTGATCAAATTGACTATTTTAGACTTTCCTTGTACCTTATATTGGGTAAATTAAACTATTTTCAAGATTTGTTATTACAACATTTTTTCTTTTGTCAAATCAGCTTAAATAATTTATTTAGTTCAGATAACTTATTATTTTGAGTTTCTGATGATCTCCTTCATTGTATTAACTCACTTTTTCCAGTTCAATCACCTTAAATTTTTAAGGCAACCAGGTTACTTTTTTAAGTTATACCAACAATATTTTTTTTTACAGTGAGAGTGATGAGTTTAATTTCCAGTAAATGCATGGACAGGTCAATTGAATATCTCAAGTGCACTGTAAATTACTTTGGATAAAGCTGCCAGGCAAATGAAGACATGGAAACGATAAAACTTGGGGTAGGCAAATTCCCCAAACATATTTCAGTCTGGTTTTATTTTTGAAAGTAGGAATACTGTACGTAAAAATGTCCAACTTATTGCACCAATATGCAGGACATTTTGCTAAGATCACACAAGAGATTATACCATTAAAAAATTATATTTAAACAGTGAAAAACATACTCAACTCAACAAAGCAACAATTTGAAACCTTTATAGTTACTGAGAAACAGACCTTGAGACAGATTTCCTGTGAGACAACCATCTGCCAGATCTCAAGATGTGAGCTGTCAGAATCTCTTCTTTACAGTTAACCTTTGCCAACACAAGGGAAAAAAAAATACTTCAAAATGACACATCAAAATATAATTTTTATTTGGTGATCTGAAAGACAAGCTCTGTCCTACCTTCACTTTCCCTTAAGAACAAGTAAGAGAAATGTTAGCCTATACCATCTATCCAGTCCAAATCAGTATGAGTAGATTTAAAATCAATTAATAAGTGCTGAGAAATTTTAATTAACAATTCAGATGTCTCCTGCTAATCCTGCACAGCCGACTAGATTAACGTGTGTTCTATACTAGTTTTTGTATTTACAGTTTTGGAAGGGGATGAATACAACCCCACTCCCTTGGCCGACTAGTTAATTGTCTGTCCAGCAGGGTATTTTATCACGCTGTTTGCTGTTCTGCACTCGCCCATAGTTTCAGAGAACTCTTTCAATCTCAGAGGTAATAAAAGTGGCACTCAGCCCTTTCCAACAATCAATTACCCAAAGATGCAGAAAGTTTCGAGATTTACCATTCTCAGACCCCCTCATAAACCCGCTGTAAAGGCAGCACACGGAGCTGATGATTCAGTCTTCATCTGGCCACAAAGCTGAGAAAGAATATTGGCTGATTAAGTGGATGAAATAGTTAGCATTTTGAAAGGGAACGGCTGTGAAAGAGGCAATGATATCTCACTCCCATTATCCGTGGAGGAGAACGGCCTCTAATAAAAAAGGACTCTTGCATTTATATAGTCCCGTTTGTGGTTCCTCAATTAGACATCTCTGTAAAGTACACTATATACTGCTCTGTCTGTGCTGTAATTTCACATTCCATAAAGCACGGCACTAACAACCACGCTGGTTTTTTTTTTTTCTGTTTTCATTGCATTCCTTGTGTAGATAACGAATCCAGCTGTCTGTTACATTTCCACTTACCTAGTGCAGAGCTGTGTAAAATAGGTTGAAGCTCACTACCCTTTATTTGCCGATTTATTCTGCATGTAAATGATAAGAGATTGAAAAAACAGGATCCTTTGAGAATAAGTTCTGGTGGCCCATGCAATTGAGGAGGATATTAAAAGCGCTTAACAACCTTCTAAATCACACAGACATCTAATCCATCTAATACATCCACAGGCTCTGGATGTTTTACGGAAACGCTCTTTCTAAAAAGGATACAAATAAGAAAGATTTACACTTTATTGCTTTATTAATTGAAAGGAGACTGGTGGTTGAGGGTACTTACCATGATTCACATAAATGTTGGAAAAATACATTGCAATATATGGAGCAAAGCATCCGTTTAAACCACAGTGCGCCAGTCCAAGTCCTACAATTCTTGAAGATAGCTATCAGTTAGCATTCACAGACTTTCTGTTTAGAGGATGAGGTTAATTAAAGAATTACAACAGAAGAAAAACGTCACAAATGATTACTTACAAAGCACTAAATGGTTTAGCTTCCCAGCAGAGGTGGAAGTAACGAGTTACAAGAACTCAGATTACTGTAATTAAGTAGTTTTTTCGTGTACTTGTACTTTTATGAGTACATTTTTTAGTCTGTAATTTTCCTTGTTGAGTACAAATTAAGTTAAAGGAACACTCCGACTTTTTGGGACTTTAGCCTATTCACCCCCCAGAGTTAGATAAGTCCATACATACCTTTTTCATCTCCATGCGTGCTATAAGTCTGTTTGACGCACCCACCGCTAGCCTAGCTTAGCACAAAGACTGGATGTGAATGGTTGCAGCTTTCATACTGATCCAAATGAGTGACAAAATAACGCAAACGTTTTCCTATTTACATGTTGTGGTTTGTATAGTCACAGAGTGTGCAAATATCAAGGCCATATGAGACACAGACATCTTTTGACCGTATAAATATTATATTTTCTGAAGGCGAAACACTGCTACTTGGGCAGAGTGATGACAATCACCTGAGACACACCGTGACGAGGAGCAGAGAGTTCGCTTCGCTCAGCGTTGGAATAAAGAGGCAGCAATTACTAACGTTAGATAGAAAAGCATAGTTTATCATGGGTGTTTGCTTTATTGTATGAGCTGTGACAATAAACAGGGGAGACCAGGTAATACAGTACCATTTTTCATTGATTTCCAACCAAAAACGCACCCAGATTTATAAATATCACATGAATAAATAATTATTATTACAGGAATCAATATATTTTAAATGCAATTTAACCAAATGAACCAAATGTATTCAACAGTAGCCTATATAATACAGTATTGCATTACTATAGGATAGAATAAGGGGAAAGTAATAGCACAAATTGTTTTTGCACAATGAACTCACAGCCTATCGTACCCTTTTGCACGCTCAAGTTCGTTATTTCCATGGTTATTTCAAATTTAGGCTACTAGGCGCGCCGCGCGCAGGGTGCAAGTTCAACGCGGTAAACGCGCTCGTTTTTTTTTCCCAAGCGCGTCCGCACCGCATCAAGATAAAAACATATTCATACCCTAATCATATAATAGTGTCACTAACGTTACATTAGATCTGGCTAATAATGGCACTGTTACAGTAGGTCATCTAAAAACATAACGGAACACTTACCTCAGCCGCAGGTGATCCACTTGTCCTGTCTGTGCTATCGATGGGATGGCCGTATCCTTCAGCACATTATGGTCCGTGTGGCAAATTCCATTTTTTCAAAATAGTCGCTCTCATTGAAATGTACCGAGCAAACATAATGTCCCTTGATAATCTTAGGTGTGTTTGGATAAATATCCAGAGTAAGTTAGCCATTTCTTCATCCAGTCAGCGTTTTTAGTTGGAATTCTGTGAAACATGGTTACCTCCCCTGTTTACTGTCGCAGCTATTTACAATAGAGCGAAAACCCATGACTCTAAACTACGCTTTTACTATTTATAAATTGCTGACTCTATTACCCAAACACCGAGCGAACTCTCCGCTCCTCACCACGGCGTGTCTCCGGTGATTCGGTTATTACGCCGTCAAAGTAGCAGTGCTTCGCCTTCAGAGAATAGTTCCCAGGTTTTATACGGTTAAAAGATGTCTGTGTCTCATTTGACTTTGTTATTTGTACATTATGTGACTATACAAATCACAACATGTAAATAGGAAAACGTTTGCGTTATTTTGCCACTCATTTGGATCAGTATGAAAGCTGCAACCAGTCACATCGAGTCTTTGTGCTAAGCTAGGCTAGCGGTGGGTGCGTCAAACAGACTTATAGCACGCACGGAGATGAAAAAGGTATGTATGGACTTATCTAACTCTGGGGGGTAAGGTGAATAGGCTAAAGTCCCAAAAAGTCGGAGTGTTCCTTTAAGTAATGTACTTCACTACTTTAAAAATCCCATTAATTACAAAGTACTTGTACAATTTGAATTCAACAATTATTCAAATCTTTGACCAGCATTTGGGTATCCAATGGAAATAACTGATCGTGGGCGGGCCAATAAAAACCATTTGGAGCGGGAAAAAAGCCCGGTTTCTGGAGAGCTATATTCGTCCTCACACGTCCTTCAGTTTGTATTTTAGTGTTATCAAAGAACTTTGCCGTTATGGACATGGAGATTCGAGACGCTGAATTCATTGAAAATTCTGAAGAAATACCAGATGATGAGTGCCCATGACCCCACATGGAGGAGTTGTTCTTATACAGAGGAAGGAAATGAGATGTTTTATAGAAACTTTGTTTCTGCAGTGATATGTGATAGTTCAGTTGTTTTTGTTTTTAAAGTTGGGTAGACCTCATGATAATTTGACTAAAAACATCACTTGAAACATGGGCTTCAGCGTTACTCAGGTGACAAGCACATATACCGTAATAAAGATTTAGCATTGTAAAGTTAGATTAAAAAGTTATATTGTATGTCATTGTCAACACATTGTTTTATTAATATTGAATCCGTGTTTTAAGCTTAGAATGAAGAGTTTAATAATGACTCTTTCATAAAAAGAGTATCTTGCCGGCCATGACCCACTGGCATAACAGTGTAACTGCACTAATTGACAGTCTGTCTAGATGGCACATTTGTGGCAGTGCTAAATGCTGATAACTTTTGAAACTTTTGAAATATTAGTAGAGTACTTTTGGAAATCTTAACTGTAAAAAAAAAGAAGAAAAAAAAAAGAAGTTTATGAATAAAATAACCCAATAAGCTTCTTTATTTTGCATTATAATTCATTAATAATAATAATCATATTAGACCATTTTTATAACTTGGTTTCCATAAAAGTAAATAAATATCACAGGCTAAAAGTAATTAGTAATTAGTACTTGACTAGTTTTTGAGAGGGGTACTTTGTACTTTTACTTAAGTACATTTTTAACACCAGTACTTTTGCTTGTAATCGAGTATTATTTTAGCAACTACTTGTACTTGTACTTGAGTACAAATTTTCAGTACTCTTTCCACCTCTGCTTCCCAGTACTTGAGTGTGCTCTTAACGCATTATAGTCCTTCAAGTCTATTGCGATCTCAAAATTACGGCCAGTTGATAATACCTAGAATATCTAAATCGACTGCAGGCGCTAGATAATTTTCCTTTTTAGCACCAAAACTCTGGAACAATCTTCTTAACATTGTCCGGGGAAGCAGACACACTCTGTCAGTTCAAATCCGGACTAAAAACGCATCTCTTTGGCCAGGCATTCACATAACACACTATAGACTTCCTTTATTCAAAATTAAGCTAGTTTAGATCAAGTCAAATATATTTATATAGCGCTTTTCACAATACAGATTGTATCAAAGCTGCTTCACAGTATCAATCAAGACAACATAACAGTGTTTGTTTATTCATGAAAAAAAGACAATCAAGTTTGGTAGAGGTGATCAATGGTATGATGGGTCATTTAATTTGAATATCCCCAACTGAGCAAGCCAAAGGCAACAGTGCAAAGGAACCGAAAAACTCCATCAAGTGACCCGATGGTGTCCTAAAACTCCATCAGATCACCCAATGGAGAAAAAAAAAAACCCGGTAACGCTTCCTTTTACAGTACAGTACTTACCTAGAAAGTACTGGCTAATATAAGGTAAGTACATGGAACAGGGGTAGGTTTAGTACTAGTTATTACCCAGTAATTGTAGTTACTAAAATAAGTACATAGTATTTGCATGGGTAACTGGACTGTAAAAGGAAGCATTACAAAAAACCTTGGGAGAACCCAGGCTCAGTTGGGGGCCAGTTCTCCTCTGGTGTTTATGAACTAGAGGCCAAATTCACAGTAACTGTAAGATATCAACTGGAGAGCAAGATCAACTGGAACAGGGAACACATCCCGTAAATCCTGATGTACTTGGTACATCATAAGAAGGATGACGTCTACGCTCATATTAGCTTCTCTGTTTATCTTGAGGGACCATCTGTGGACCTGCGCCTAGACCCATCCCAACTCATCTTAAGTACTTGTCTCATTGACACGACAACTCGTCTCCATACTGGCGTAATAACTTTGTCTTCCAAACAGATGGAAATGGACAAATACTCTAAATGTTCCGATCCAACCTGACTTGTAATGCTGTCTGAATTATACACTGTTTCTTTGTTGGCCAGAGGAGAAATGGCCCCCGACTGAGCCTGGTTTCTCCCAAGGTTTTTTTTTTTTTTCTCTATTCTGTCACCTGATGTAGTTTTGGTTCCTTGCCACTGTTGCCTTAGTTTTTGCCTTTCTTAGTTGGGGACATTTATTATTCAACAATATTATTAATCTACTTAAGGAGGACATTGACAAAATGTTTTTCTAGAAACAAACTTATTGTATTATTTTCATGTTATCAGTGTGAAGATGCTTTGATACAAACTCGTCCCGTTGGAATTATAAGGTTCTATCTGACATTTTTGTCAAAATTGAGTTATTCACATATTCTTATTCTGTGACAATTTATTTACATTATGTGATGAGTTTTGTACATTTAGGGTCCCTGTTATTTTTATGTTTGAAAGAAACTTGTTCCCCATACACATACACACAAAAACTTTGAAGCTCAATATCTCAAAACTGTTCAGAACGCAGATAGATATAATTCCAAGGGGACGAACTGTATTGTAAAAAGCGCTATATAAATAAATGTGACTTGACTTCACTTGACAAATGTAGCAAAGAAAAACATGGAAAATACAATTATAACACTAAACGTTGTGTTTATTTTACCTTAAAAGTAAATGACAAAAAAAAAAAAAAAAAAACTGTGGTGAGAGTGTTTCTAATGAAATGGCTGAGACATTGAAAGCAGATGTCATGTCATTCTAATATAATTCAAATTATCAATTTGTAATTCAACACATCAAATTATCTAAAGCTACTCACCAAGCTTGACAATGCTCAAATCATGACAAAAAAAAAGCTTTAACAAAACATTGTCAGCGTTACAGAAGAAAGACACTCAATACTGAGTTTTGTAAAAAAGATGTACTTACTATCTAGCTGCTTTGCATGGAGGAGGAGCAGAAGTGCCTCGAAGACTACATCCATGGATTTCTCAACCTGTGGGGCTTAACAAACTTTCCAGATCACTCCCTGTGTGCCTTCTTGTACGATGGCTTTAATGATGGCACCAAGGCTCACATCCCGGATGCCGGTCCTCAGGGAAGTGCCCGTCCAGTTTCAAAAACTTGCATCTAAAAAAGGTAAACCAGATTGTAGATCTGCGGAAGCTCCTGGGGCACTTGTACCTTTTCAGTGCTCGTTTGACTTGCACCTGACACTGAGGCAAATTTCTTGTGCGTGCCTGAAATGTCTCCTGTGTGTTGTGGTCGTAAAGAGACTACCTCTAAATAAACGCAATTCTTGTCAAGAAAAAATACACAGAAACAGCATTTGTGAGTGGGGTGGACTAAGAGGTCCCCATAGCTCCACCCTTGGTATGCTGTAACTTGCTAGGAAGATGTGAAGATTTGCTCAAAATACATGGTTTCGCTAACACAGTCTCATCCCAAAATGTCATATAACTGACGCTTTTGACCATACGTCAACATCCGCCGTTTTAGGGTACCCTTAAATGTCGGTTAGATGACGATTCTGGGGCGTCATTCAACTGACGCTTTACCTTTAACGTAATTTAGGTGACTGGGTAGGTTTAGGTCTGGGGTAGGGTTAGGATTCGATAACGTCCTCTAACCGACGTTTAAGGGTACCTTAAAACGGCGGATGTTGACGTATGGTGAAAAGCGTCAGTTGTATGACCTCTTGGGATGAGACTGCGCTGGTTTTGCCGTTTTCTTCAATGCGGCCTGTTACATGATTTTATATGAAAGGGCCCGGAGAAGGTTATTATTACTGGATTACAATGGACATCTCACAAAGCAATTGGCACCTTTTTGTGCAAATCACTGAAAATGTCTATTCTGAATTGGCCTTTAAAGGGATAGTTCACTTTAAAATTAATTGTTGATATGGTTTAGCTTACATCAAGGGCATCCAAGATGTAGGTGTCTTTGTTTCCCCAGTATTTTCAATTTTGACATTTTTCAGTCAAACCGTTGTTGTCTATCAGTCATACACTGGAGGCTAATGCTACGTTCACACCGGACGCGAATCGCGCGTCAAATTCGCGTCTGACTCGTCTAGTTTGACGCTTGACCACTAGTGTTAATTCGCGTGTCAAGAGCGAAACTGGCGCGCGTAAAGTTTGAAGCGAAATTTACGCGCGTCAGAATCAAAATCCGTTGGCGGCCATTGTTTTTATGTCGACCGAGCATTCATCAAGAGAGTTACCGCTCTGTATTTACTCTGGAGAGCAGAACAGCGCGTGGGGATCATCATCGCCGTATATTTGTGTCCACCGGACCCTTCAGAGCCGAACCGTTTGGCGAGTTTCACCATTTGCTCGCTCCAGGAGCTGCGCTGGATGACGGCCGCTGTCAGCGGTACTTCCGCCTGTCACGCGCCCAGTTTGATGACATGTTGTCCCGCATCTGAGCGAGGATCACCCTCGCCCTCATCCATCTAATCTAGCTGTCATTTATTTTTGTTTTGATGATAAATAGAGCCAGCCTTCAAAACTTATTAACCTGTCCTGTGATTTTTTTTTTTTTTCTCTCTCTCTCACGTCCAGACACGAATTTATGCACATATGTTGATTGTCTTTACAACATAATACTATTTCTAGATATGGAATGAATAACATTCAATACAAAATGAACATAAAATCTCCTATATAGAAATAATGTTTTAAGTGATGAAACATTTGCTTTGTTGTGCATAATCCCACCATGCATTTAGTAATATTAACAAAATAATTTATTGAAGCATCCAGACACTTCACCACGTGAGCAAGCAGCTGGGCTCCTGATTGGTTAACGCGGCGCGAATTCACGGCAAAGTTCAGATTTTTCAACTCGGGCGGCAGACACGAATTCGCGTCAAACGCGTGAATGCACAACGCTCAATTCGCGCTAACTTGACGCGCGAATGAGGCGTATTCGCGTCTTCCGCGCCCCACGCCTCATTCGCGCCGCAGGAATTTTTCACGCGCGTAAAGCGTCTTTGCATTGACTTAACATTGAAATCATTCGCGCCTGACGCCCTATTCGCGTCCGGTGTGAACGTAGCATTAGGGGGTCCACCAAAAAGCATGCACAGAGAAGTCAAAATTAAACATGATTTAATGACTCGTAAATGTAAGTACACATTGATGGCTTAAGACACGAAATGAGCAGTTTGTGTGAGAAAACGAACAATATTTATATCGTTTTTACCTTGTGTAATCCAAGTGATCTGAATCAGTTGTTCAATGTCCAACTGAACCGAACTGAATCAGTTCAATGTTACACCGGAAGTGATCGCTTGCGTGTGACGTCACTCAATATTTACACGGAGATTTTGGAAGTTTTACCTTTTACTAAACATATTTAGATATACCGAAATCATCTTTCATTGCGGTTTGCCGCATATCTAAATATGTTTAGTGAAAGGTAAAACTTCCGAAATCTCTGTATAAACAAAGAGTGACGTAGGCGCGCAAGCGATCATTTCCGGCATTGCCGTCAGATCATTTTGTCATGGCTATGATTACAAGAGGTAAAACGATATAAATACTGTTCGTTTTCTCACACAAACTGCTCGTTTCGTGTCTTAGGCCATTAATGTGTACTTACATGTACGAGTCATTAAATCATGTTTAATTTGGACTTCTCTGCGCATGCTCTTTGAGGTGAACCGATTGAGGACCTCCAGTGTATGACTGACAGACAACAACGGATTGTCCAAAAAATGTAAAAATTGAAAATGCTGTGGAAACAAAGACACCTACATCTTGGATCCCCTTGAGGTAAGCTAAAACATATCAAAAATTCATTTCAAAGTGAACTATCCCTTTAATGTTTTATCAAAGCAATTAGAGCAAGTAGAGAAGAAGTGTTAAAAGTTGCACAACCACTAAAACCAGCTTTTGCGTCCACATTCTATTCTTCAAGTGTAAAGCTTGAAAATGTTTAGTGGCTCAAATCCTTTAGGAGATCAAATCCTTTACTTCCTGCCTTGTTTAATGACAAAGCCGAGCAGCTCGCAGGGACCCGGCCAAAGACCGAGATGAGGGAAGTGGAATTATACTTCTTCGAAAAGACCGAGGGGCACCTGACTCCAGGCCCCGGGATTGATGGATCAGAGATGTTCATTCATCACTCACTGTGTTCTGCCAACTACAGGAAATCATTGCGAGCAACTTGCGTTCGGGTCAGCACTTCTGTGGACCGGGATGACACAATTCATCAAGTGGAGGGACCCACAAGTTATAGGTCAGCACGGCATTGTTTCAGCACGAGAGGGGAGAATCTGTATCTAGCACTAAAATGTAGGTGTTCCTCTGTGATGAGTTCATAAAAGCAGAGAATGAGCTGTCACTGACCAAGCTCGGGAGTTATGCTCTTTATCTGTGGAAACAGAACCACAGATATATTTTACTCATCAACTGTGTTTGTGGAACAATATATTTCAAGTATACTTATATAGTTGTTGATTATACAACATGATATCAAAATTGACAATTCTTGTTGTTCATGGAATATTGCAGTATTTCTTATAAATTATTTATCTGTACTTTGTTTTAATCAATGTGCCCTCGTATATTTAAAATACTAATAATAATTAAAGCTGCAAGCAGCATTTATCGGTGTTCAAGCAGTTCAGGCCTTTAAGCACAAAAGCATTGAAAGGCATTCAATTTTATTTAACATGCATTTATGCACAGACATAATAGATGTAAAACACCATTTACAATCAATACATTACGCGATTATAGCGCCACCTATGATCCGATCCTCACGAAACTTTGCATGCTTCCTAACCATGTTAGGACACATATGCTCACCGATTTTTGTGAAGTTGTGACTTTTTGGGGGGATTTAGGGGCTTTTGACTGAATTTTGCCACAGACCACTATCTAAATGAGCCTGTTACAGCCAACCAAATGCAAAATTTCAACTTTTTTTTCGATAATTATTGATCGAGAGAGTCCAGAGAATAGGCCTAGACTGGTTTGGTCCCGATTGGGCAAAAAACCAGGGACTAGTTTGCAAAAGTGGGTTTTGGACAAAAACCGAAATAAAAAAATTGAGATATAGATAAAAGAGATATACATCTTGTCCGTCTTGAGCCAGGGATTACAGTGGTGTAAAAACATTGAAGCTAAGTCAAACGGTCTAGGAGTTATGAGCAATTTAGTACTTTTGGCTGCTGTAGCGCCACCTAAAAACAGCTACTCTGATAGCTTCTCCACAATTCGAGGCCCTACCATCTGACAAAGTTTCACAGCTCCAGCCCTTACGGTTTGGGCTGCACGATGCGTTTTAGGGGATTTTTTTTTTTCTTTCTAGCAAATACAATAGGTTTTCAGCACTTCGTGCTTGAACACCTAATAATCTCGTAATCATTTCTGATGACGTGTTTACTGGTCTGAGGGCCGGACAACCTGTCACTCATACGATATCCACCAATAGCAAACCATAAACCATCCAATCAACCCAGTCAAGCCCCGTTCTACATTTTCTCTTGTTTGAGAAGCGGTTCACTCAGATATGGACTTTTATCCACCTTATTTTTCAACGTAGAAGTTATTCCCTGTCAGTGTTTGAGACTTCTGATTCATTAGCTGCTATAAGTAAATAACTAGAAGAATACCAGTAAAACGCTCTGTTCTGTTTATGGCTTTGGGTGATCAGACATCCCTGTTTTCTGAGGATAGGGCCGTTTTTGCTGTCTTGTCCTCAAATTGGAGCTGTCCCTGGAAATGGTCCCATTTTACACCTACTTTAGCCATAAAAAACTGAATCTGGATGAGAGCAGAGCAATCATTTAAGACCACAAAACCAGACAGGTCCTCTGCACGGACCCCGTGGCCAGCTTTGGCTCCATACCGGTATGATTAATCAAACTTCAATCAAAAGGAACTGGATGAATATTTGAATGCTAGCAATCCAATTCTGAAATTTGACTTGTGATGCAGCCTGAATCATAATGACACCGTGTCCGTCGGCCAGAGGAGAACCGGCCCCCCGACTGAACCCTGTTTTCTCCCAAGGTGTTTTTCATTCTGTCGCCTGATGGAGTTTGGGTTCCTTGCAATTGTCGCCTCTGGCTTGAGTTGGGGACACTTGATATTCAACAATATTATAGATCTGACTGTACTGGCACTGCTTTATGAGAAATTACCGTGAGCTGGACGATGAGATCGTTTTTGCAGAAGTGATTTTATAGATGAAAAGAGCTAATTTAATAATTGATGATCTTTACAACGAAACTAAATCAACACTGAACTGACTTCGTCTGAACAACAGTGATATGCATGCATGATTTTCCTCTTAAAGATGATTTGAAACAATCGACATAAAGTGCTTTATAAATAAAGGTGACAGATTTATACAAAAGAGTTTGTATGTACTGTGTGACAAGGTCTGAACAGGGCAGCAGATTGTTTTGAACACAATTTTAAATGTTCCCCGGATATTCCGCTGTCATAATGCAATAATTTCCATGCACACCAATATGAAAAATCTTCTAAACAATTGCAAATTCAACAAATACATTTATTTTTAGAGAGCACATACTTTGTTCTCAAAATTAGTCTAAATGCAAAATAACAAGCTTAATTAAGAGATAAATTACAAATTTCGAAAGCACAAAAAAATGTAGCCTAATTAATGTAAACCTTTTGGTTATAAACTGTAAAAATGAATATGCTATATCTAAGCAATAAAATTGTGTCAATAGATTACAAACAATATTATTAATTAATTAACTTTAACAAATTAGAATTGAGTAATAATTAATCAAATTAATTCCTTAAAAGTTAACCAGTCAAATGATTGTGAAAAAAAAAAAAATGTTAAAACATAACCAACACCATCAGATAACCTTTTCTATTTGTTCATCTGACTGTTATAACTCGGGTATATCAGTTAAACAAAACTTAAAGTGAATGACTTAAGGGTCAAGAGCCCAACTAAAACAAACGTTGATCACCATAATGGTGACTTAAAATTATGTTTTTCTCCTTCAGTGATTCTGCTTGTTAACATCAGGTGTCTTTAATATTGGCAATATAAAATAAAGAGTTCTTCATTCATCTGTTATTCAGATATTTTTGTTTATTTTTTGTGTAATACCAAAAACTATGTATTTAGTCTTGTTTATGTGTTTTTGTAAAGTTATATGCCATGTGCACTGGCCTGGACACCACCATAAAGGCTCAGTTGTTCTGGGAGGGTCTTCGATGAAGCCTTGACAAATTTGTGGAGTGGATGTGTGAAGTTTGAGGGTTTTGTTTGGAGACCCACCCACCCAGAGTGAGTTGCTGGACAATTTTCATGTAACCCCTACAATGTCTGTTTATGTTTGGGACTCGCTGATCCCACCCAACCTTTCTCTCCTTGATCCCATCATCATCCCTCGGTCCGTTGCCCTAGCTCCTGCATTTGCTCCTTCTTCACTCCCTCTGCTTTTTTTTTTTTTTGTTACAATATTCCCATTTTTTATCATCTACAGAATAAAGTCGAAAATATAACTAACAGCAAACAATCAAAAATAAAACTGGAAACAAGTAACATAAATAAACAGTTTTATAGGTGTAATTTATCAAATTAAACAAGAACCCATATCACAAGACAAATATTTTAGCCAAATGTACACACACCCACACACACACTGTATTTATTTGATTAACTCAAATTTAATACAATAATTGTATTATAATTAATTGTGATTTATTATAATTAATATTTTAAATACATTTACATACTTATTTATTTATTTTGTGGCTGTTGTTATTGTATTTATTTGATTACCTCAACAATATAATAGTTGTATTATGATTAATTTTGATATATTATAATAAACATATTAAATACATTTACATATTATTTGTTTTGCTGCTGCTGTTATTATTTCATCTCTTTCAGAGTCAATTATTATCATTTCTAATGAGTTGAAAACTAATGGTGTTATCCTCTCCACAGTATCCAGTATTGGCTGAGTTTGGCCTCAGTGCATTGGGCATATCGTCCTCTTTTTCTTGGCTATCTATCATGATTGTTATTGCCAGTGTGCAGCATGCAAATCAATAATTTATGACAGATTACCTTATGCCTGAAGCTGGTGTTTTGTAATTGCAATTTAAGCTGGTTCATAATATTTCAATGACTCATGAATTAAGTCTCAACTTTCGCTCTGCCAAGCAGTAGTCAGTAAATAAACAAGAGGAACGGATAAGCGAAATAAACACCAATGCAATCTGGGGAAAATAAAAGTTTTAAAAGATCCCCATTGACGCTGTCTTTACCCCTGCAAATGTATATTTTATATATATTTGGAGCCACTTGCGCCTTCTAGTGGCCAATTATGATTAGAACAGCTGCTTTAAAAAAAAAAAGCCAGAAACTTTACTAACAGAAACTACACATAAATCTGTTTTTGTTCTGTTCATTTATTTCTCATATAACCGTTGTGTACTACAAATTAATGTTCTTTCTCCTCTTATTATTACTATTATATTATACACGATAAAAGGCTAGGCTTCAAAAGGAAATAAACCAAGGAAATAAACTAAGAAGGCATATCTTAAAAACTGTTTTATAAACGTAATTGTTCAAGTCAGATCACACACAGCAAACATAAAATGCCATATAATATCAAAAATAAATAAAACGAAAAGGCCATACAAATCCCATCTTAAAACGGCATTTATCAAGCAGTGTTAAACGCAAGTCTGTAAATAACAATAAAATGTTATTGTTGTCATAAAAATAATGTATTTAACAAGGAAAGGAACACATCTACTCACTCATGTCTGGTGACGTCGGAATTCCACACAGAGCTCGCTCTCTCTCTCACACACACACACATGCACACACACACACGGGCATAGGCGCGCGCTCCTGGTGGGAGTGAGTGAGCAAGCGCGGAGTCCATCTCTCTCACTCTGAAGCTCGCTTGCATAGCGCTCAGTTATCCCGCGCATCGCGCACCGTCAAGTTGACTGTCGCCATGCAGGATCACGGGCGTAAAGTTGCTTTCGTGTGAATATATCTCGCGCTGCAGGTGAAAAGAACAGTTTAAGCTCCGAGTCTCGGAACGGTGGTGCCTCGGATGCGCTTCAAACTGCTGCATGAATGCTTGCTCATTAGCTCGGGATTTCACTGTCACTGCGAGGGAGGACGATGTGTTCGGTCCGGCAGCGTTCACAGTGCGCTCGGTGATGGATGCCTTCTCTATTCCGCCTTTGGGGATTTAAGGAGGGTCAATGGAGAGCTGTGCGCTTCTTTGAGCCTTTTGAAATCTTTTTTGGGGGCTGAGCATGCCTGTTTTGAGTTTTGCACATTGATGCTCGGGCTTTCGGCATTATTGCTGTAAAAATGCTGAACAACATTCTTCTGCTGAGCGTTTTAACAGTCACCAGTTTTCCTTCAAAGACAGACAGCCGCAAAACTTCCAAAGACATTTGCAAGAACCGGTGCTCCTGCGAGGAGAAGGAGAACGCACTGAATATCAATTGTGAAAACAAGGGTTTTACAACGGTCAGTCAGTTCCAGCCTCCGCAAAACAAAATCAGCCAGCTCTTTCTGAATGGAAACTTTTTCACCAAGATAAGCCCGAATGAATTCTTCAATTATGGTAATGTAACATCTCTTCATTTGGGTAATAATGGCTTGCAGGAGATCAAAACAGGGGCATTCAATGGGTTAAAAAACTTGAAGCGCCTTCATCTCAATAATAATAACCTGGAAATCATAAGAGAGGACACTTTTTCTGGTTTGGAGAGTTTGGAATATTTGCAAGCTGATTATAATTACATTAGTGCCATAGAGGCAGGGGCTTTCAACAAACTGAATAAACTCAAAGTCCTGATACTCAACGACAACCTTTTGCTCTCTCTACCTAACAACATATTCCGCTTTGTCATGTTGACGCATTTGGATTTAAGGGGAAACCGACTGAAGATTCTGCCGTTCGCTGGCGTTCTAGAGCATATAGGTGGAATAATGGAGATTCAGCTGGAGGAGAACCCGTGGAATTGCACTTGTGATTTGATACCCCTGAAAGCCTGGCTGGATACAATTTCAGTCTTTGTGGGGGATATCGTGTGTGAGACGCCGTTCAGACTGCACGGCAAAGATGTCACGCAGCTGATCAAGCAAGACCTCTGCCCCAGGCGCAATCCTGGAGACACAAGTCATCGCGCGATGCAACCACCATCCGATTCACAGTATCAGGGTCCGTCTCCAACCCTGCGGCCTCGCGTCACTCCGACGAGAGCCCCCAAGGCCTCCCGCCCCCCCAAAATGCGATACCGTCCCACTCCTCGTGTCACGTCCAGAGATAAACATGTGTTCGGGCCTATCATGGTGTACCAGACGCGCTCCCCTGTCCCGATGACGTGCCCGGGAATTTGTGTGTGCACGTCACAAAATCCCGACAGTGGATTAAACATCAATTGTCAGGAGCGCAAACTTCAGAACATCTCTGAACTTCAACCCAAACCGTCATATCCAAAGAAACTGCATTTAACCGGCAACTATTTGCAGACCATATACAGAACGGATCTGACCGAGTACAGCTCCCTTGAGCTCCTGCACTTAGGGAACAACAGGATAGCAATCATTCAGGACGGAGCCTTTGAGAATCTCACTAGCTTGCGCAGGCTCTATCTGAACGGCAACTACATCGAGATCCTGTCCCAGTCTTTATTCGTTGGGCTGCAGAGCTTGCAATATCTCTACCTGGAATACAACATCATCAAAGAGATTTTACCCCATACCTTCAACTCGCTGAACAATCTGCAGCTGTTGTTCCTCAATAATAACCTGCTGAGATCCCTTCCCGACAATGTGTTTGGAGGTACCATGCTGACGAGGCTTAATCTCAGAAACAATCACTTTTCCCATCTCCCAGTGCGCGGCGTGCTGGACCAGCTCTCTGCCTTCATTCAGATCGACCTCCAGGAGAATCCGTGGGACTGCACCTGCGACATTGTGGAGCTTAAGAACTGGATGGAGCTGTCCAGCACCAGCGTGGTGGTGAACGAGATCACGTGCGACTCGCCGTCCAAACACGCGGGCCGGCTCTTGCGCTCTCTCCGGAACGATGCCATCTGCCCCGAGACTGATGAGGTTCCTGTGACTAAACCCCCGACTGCTGTGAGCTCGAGCACCGAGGCGACCCCTTCTTCTTCCGTGACCCCTACGGACAGAATGCCCGAGATGCCTCCAGAGGTGCCCTTGTCCGTTCTCATTTTGGGCCTGCTCGTCGTGTTCATTCTGTCCGTGTGCTTCGGGGCAGGATTGTTCGTGTTTGTCCTCAAACGTCGCAAGGGAGTGGAGAACGTTCCCTCGGGCACCAATAACCACTTGGACTTGAACTCCTTCCAAGTACAGTACGGCTCTTACAATGCGGATGCCAGTGCGGATAAAAGCGATAGCCATGTCTATAACTACATCCCTCCGCCCGTGGGCCAGATGTGTCAGAACCCCATCTACATGCAGAAGGAGAGCGAGCCGGTGGCCTATTATCGGAACCTGAAGGAGCTGAGCTTCAGCGCTCTTGACCCCAAGAAGGACGAGCTTGACCGAAGCCCAGCTTTCACCATAAGCACAGTGGAGTTCATCGATAAGCAACCGTGCGCCAACCGTGAACCGGAACTACTTTATCAGAACATTGTCGAGCGAGCGAAAGATCTGCCCCAGTCCGGGCCACTCAGCTATAACTTTTGCACTTTACCCAAAAAATCCTTCATCCCACCCTACGAAACCGCCCGGCGACACAACCAGGATCGATTAAACAAAACTGTTCTCTACGGGACCCCCAGAAAATTTGCTGCACAGTCCAAAAACGAGCATCCTTTGCTATCCAACAAGCTTAAAACCGAGCCGGACTACCTCGAAGTTCTGGAGAAACACACTGCGATGAGTCAGTTGTAAGATTGAGTTCCTGTAAAACCTGTATCATCTGTGTATTCCACCACAAGAGACAATAATAACACCACCACCACCACCACCACAGACCTAAGCCTTTCATCTTCTCTTTAGAGGCTGTATACATACCCGCAATTTAAAGATATATTATTTTCTCTAAGGTTTAAATTATTTCTTCTACTTGAAACATAAAGACTGTAGCAGTTGTCGCAAGAATATGTATAGCTTACAGCTCCATGCTTTTTTGTAATATGAAATATATTTTCTCTCAGACGACAGGGTTGTTGAAATGACATTCCTGTAGATCATGTTGGATGGTGAGTGCAACACAAATTCCTGGTTCCAGAAGTGCCTTTGCACTTGAAGAATTTTATCTCTGCTTTCTGCTAATCGAAATTTTTTACAAGTGCTGTATTTTAAGACTCTTTATGTAAAATAGAATTATTTGTCCATTGCATTAAAAGGAAAATGGTACTGCTAGTGTTTGGAGAATATTGTTTCTCATGCTTGCATCTCTAAAATCAGGTGATTTCAGCTTAAACTGAATTAAGTTCCCTAAGCATTATGCGATGGATGTGGTTTGTGCGGTATTCTGCGGCAAGGCTGATCTCTTTTAACGGCAATGTGTGTGCGTGTGTGTTTTTATTTGCCTAGTTTCTGTGCCTTGAAGCATTGTCAGTGAAGAACAAACGGTGCAAACAAATTATTTTTGATCACTTTTACTTGCCTGAATATTCTTTACATATCGTGGCACACAGACTTGCTTGCTGTAGTGTCGGATCTGTTATTCCTTGCGCGTTCGCTCATTCGTTTCTAAATTGAAATCAGAATGTCTGTGGACATAATGGTAGCTGTCCAAGGTGCTAAAATGAGTTTGGATTGGCTGGTAGAGATATACTGAATTTCGAAATATGCCTTATTGTAGACTAGCTAATTACTTGAAAAATGATGCAGCAGTTTACTGCACCACAAATCAGATGAGTCTTTATTGTTTCCTATCAGCACTTAAAAAAGGGTTTCTTGATTTATTTTTAATTTTGTGTGTTTGCTTGTTTACATAAATGTAAAGAATATCATTGCTGTATTCATAAACTCTGAGGTACATCACGTATGTACATTTCATTCATAATTCATTACCTTTTTTAAAAATGTTTTCAACCTATCTGACCAGTTTGATTTCAAAGTGAGGCAAATGTTTTCCCCCATGGGGGGAAAAAAAGGAGTGTGCTTGCTACAGTGCTTGATGTGACAGAATGTTTTTCATCCACTTTCAAATGGAGTGATTTCCTTTGCGCGATACAATGAGCCTCTGTGTGGCTGTTTCCTGGTGTGGCCAAGAATGGGCAAAGCCACACATGCCCTGCACATCAATGAGGGCCCTGACCAGCAGAACACTTGCTGCTCTAGAATGGAGACGTCATGCTTTGGTTCAAAATAAATTGTGAGCTGTAATCGGTTTACGCAGAATGCGAGTGAGCAAAGCTTTTTCGTTGATGCTGATATATTGAGTTCATTATATATACAGCTGGTTACAGTATACTTTGTGCTTCTTTTTTTTATTATTTTTTTTTTTAATAGTGTGCATGCAGTTTTTTTTTTCCTATGCATTTGAAATTCATAAGTCTGTGAAGTGTGCAATCAGTCTTTCGCATGCAATTTGATCTGGAAGAATATATTCAGATATATATTTCCAGAGCATTATGATAACTTCCTTATTGCTGTGTGGAGGTTTGGATAAAGGACTACTGACTGATTGAAGAGAAAGTTTTGAAGCCCGAGAGCCTCGGCAGTGCTGCAGTACTTTGATGCCATTGGCAGTGAATTATGTCGAGCAGTTTGAAGGTACTTGGCTCCAGATTCAAATCGATGGGAATGATGCTAGGTTCTGGCTGCTGTGGGCTTGTCCTCAAGGCGTTCTCAGCTATGCTTTCGGGCAGCTTCCAAATTTTTCTACACAAATCTCCTCTTCCCTCATTGCACTTTTGGGTTATGGATAGGTGTTCATATATATATATATATATATATATATATATATGAAGAGTTCAGATGCAAAAGCCTCTAAATGCCATTTGAAATTTTCTTCTTGAATGATGATTTTTTTATCAAACTTGTATATTTAAGTTCAGTAATTTCACTTAAATAACAATTAATAGGTAATTATCATTGCCATTTAAGTGAAATCACTGAACTTAAATATACAAGCTTGATAAAAATGATCATTCTAGAAGAAAATTTCAAATGGCACTTAGAGGCTTTTGCATCTAAACTCTTCATATATATATATATATATATTATTGTAATGATATATTCATGATGGAGCTTTGATTCACTCAGTCAGTATCCAGATCTCTTGAGTAACTGCTCAGCCAGCAGGCACATTCATTTTCTTGAAAGGCTGTGACTGGAATATTTAACCCGATCTCACAGCTAATTGAATTTTACAAGTTGGCTAATTCGTACAAATTTATACGACCTCACTCGTACAAATTTGTATGTTTTTTGTTAAATCGTACGTATTTTACGAGTTGCCCAATTCGTATCAAACCACTCCTGACCCCGCCTCTAAACCTACCCGTCACTGGGGATTAGACAAATTGTACGAATTAGCCACATTATACCCATTTGTATGAATTTGTACGGATTGGTTAGAGATGGCGTTTGAATATTCCAGCAAATACGCTTCTTTTATTGAGTTGCTCTCATTATTAGGTGCATTGTGTAACACTGAAGGGCAACACTTTTCGTTATTTAACATTATTTATTATTACACAGCATTGTTAAATATTATTTATTAATATATATATATATATATATATATATATATATATATATGAAGAGTTCAGATGCAAAAGCCTCTAAGTGCCATTTGAAATTTTCTTCTAAAATGATCGTTTTTATCAAGCTTGTATATTTAAGTTCAGTGATTTCACTTAAATGGCAATGAAGATTACCTATTAATTGTTATTTAAGTGAAATTACTGAACTTAAATATACAAGTTTGATAAAAATGACCATTCTAGAAGAAAATTTCAAATGGCATTTAGAGGCTTTTGCATCTGAACTCTTCATATATATATATATATATATATATATATATTTGTTTAATATCTTGGCTAACCAAGCGTATTTAAATGACCTAAAAAGTCATGTACACAAGAGGCCATATGCTTTTATTCTCACATTATGCATAATTGAATGACTATATATTAAGAGGTAGCTGTAGCTCCTGTACAACGTCTCCATTCTCATAGGAGGTAAATGAAGCATGCATAAGATACAATGAGGATGCAAATGGACCCATCAGTGTTTCAGCTTCTGGATTCATAATTAAAATCAAATGCTTTAGTACATTCTGCGAGGAAAACGCCGTTAGAATAGCCATCAAGGGGCCACTCAAGCCCACTTGTAGACGCCTTGAGAGCTGCAATCAAACACAATGATAGAAGAGCATGCAATGATATTAGAGAGGAGGGAAGGCTGTACATTAAGAGTAAAAAGCTAGTTATGACGCTTTTCTTTTTTTTTCTTTTTTTTATTTAACAGTCAGACATACATACAAACCAACATAGTGCAGTAGTGAGCAATCTTGTAAATCCATAATTCCAGAAGTGACATGAGTGATTTAAGTGTTTGATCTGAGTGTGTATGTGAGTGTGTGTGAATGTGGGTATGTGTGTGTATGCGTATGACGCTTTTCACATAGCTTGTTCTCTCTGCCTGAGAAAAACGGGTGCAATCGTTTCACTGCATTGCAGATTTTTTTTTTTTTTAATACAAATCAAATATTAATTATTATCGGATGTTTTAATGAATTCAGATTTATATCTCTTTTATATCTCTAGGTTCTTGGTTCAAAGTTTACATGAAAGGGAGATGCTGTCTTTGGTAGCTACCATAAACATTTTACAATAGTCCCATTAGTAAGTTAATGCACAAACTAACAATGAGCAATATGTCATCTATCTATCTATCTATCTATCTATCTATCTATCTATCTATCTATCTATCTATCTATCTATCTATCTATCTATCTATCTATCTATCTATCTATCTATCATTTACTAAAGCATTTTAAGATCAAAATTTGTCTCTTTTAGCATTAGTGAACTAACATGAACGAACATTTTTATCACTAATAACGGAAAAATATTGTTCATTATTAGTTCCTGTCAGTTCAAAAATTTAGTAATGTACAAAAATTGTAAAGTGTAACAAATTGTGTACATTGTTGTAAATTAATTACCAAAATAATATTTACTGATACTAGTTCAGCCTCTCTGAAATTATTTGACCTAAATAGATTAAATCTATTTTTAGATAATTATAACATACAACTCACTTAGACTTTTCTTTTAAACATGCACCCATTATTCCTAATTTCTTGAAAGGGCTATTGTAAACCTCCTAATAATTCCGACTAAAAGAATAATTCTTTTAAAATTGATATAATATTTCTTATGTTAACTCTATGAATGGTATTTTCTTTTGGCACAAATAAATGTTTAATTTGCTCTTAGTCTCCTCTATATCATAACTGCACTGATTTTCTCTTCTATATATAAAATATTTATATATAATATAAATTATATATAAATATATATACAGTATACATGAAAATATTTCTTAAATATGTACAAGCATGTGTGTGTATATGCTGTGTATATATATATATATATATATATATATATATATAATTATACATAGTGCACCCACATATATCTAAACATAAACTTTTATTTTGGATGTGATTAAACAATTTCAAACCTAAACCTAAAAATAACACTGCAAGTACTGCACTTTTTAATGCAGGAACTTTAGCAAGCTTATCAACATGTTGACGTTAGCAACATTTATTCAAATTAAATGCATGAAAACAACACTTAGAACAAAATAGTCCTATTGTAAAATGTACCAGTGCGTATCTCACGGGAATCCAGAAAATGTCTGTCAGACACTGACAAGGCAAATAGAAATATCCAAAGGCTGGAAATGACATTAACACCAAGCCCAGCACCCGTAGAACAAACAAGCTTTCGGTGTAATGTAAATCATGTGATGAGAACAGCAGGAGTGTGTGTATGAGTGTGTGGAGTCAGATTTAGGGGACAGATCTTTGTGTGTAGTTTTTCTTCTGCAGTGTCTTTTTGATGAATAATGTATTTGTTTCATGGCCGCGTAATCATTTAGGCATTAATGATGAGCCGTGTTGGAAGCTGACGGGATGTTTCGCACAACTGTCACGGAACAAACTGCCTCGTAGCGCCTGACGACTGCCAAGGCGTTTCTCTGGAAACAAGTGCAGTGTCCCATATATCCGAGAGTGTACGCAGCGCCATCTGCAAAAAGGCATAGCCATAATTCTTTTAAATGGATGAAACTGATATATAATTTTCACCTCCATGCAGAACTGTTATAAAACATACTGAATCAGTTCAATAGTGTATTTAAAGGGAATGAAAAATGAATATTCTGTCATCATGGACCAACACATTCTCATCCTTTGGCATCATATAGGTGACGCCATATGACATTTCGTCGAAATACTACACACATGGCACCCTTTAGCGTCAATATAACACGCACTGTTATGGGTAGGTTTAGGTCTGGGGTAGGGTCTGCGTCTCATATTGACACTGAAGGATGCCACTCACCTGTATGACGCCTTGGGTTCTGCGTGTTATATTGACACTAAAGGGTGCCATGTGCGTAGTATTTCGTCGAAATGTCATATGGCGACACTTATATGACGCCAAAAGATGAGAACGGGCTCCCTCATGTTGTTTCAAACCTGAATGAGTTTCTTTCTTGAGCTGACCATAACATAAAATGTTTTGAAGAATGTCAGTAACCAGAGAGTTGACGCCATTGACTTCCATAATATGGAAAAAACAAAATACTATGAAGGTCAATGGGGATCATGCAGAAAATGTTTGATTTCCAACATTCTTCAAAATATATTTTGTGTGTGTGTGTGTGTGTGTTCAGCAGAAGAAAGAAACCCATAGAGGTTTAAAACAACTTGAGGGTGAATAAATCAGGGCGGAATTTTCCTTTTAGTTAGTTTAACTATCCCTTTAACCTTCTATCTTTTTGGTATTGAAAGAAAACTGTGCTACTGAGCAAATGAGTGTTATAGAATCCATGATATATACAGCCTGTTGCAAAAGACTAGACAAACCTACACAAACACATCTCTTTTCACTCTGGCTATCGGACAACAGCGCAATAAAAGAAGTCAACCTTTGAAATGTTACCTTACGTTAGATCTGACCTTGAGTCGTTTAAGCACAGAGCGTAGAGACTTTTTCAAGGAAAAAAAGAAACAATGAGAGGGGAAAGTGAGTGATGAATGGAACAACGTGAAACTGAAGCGGTTGGCTTGCAGTTACATTAAAAGTCAAGTTCACGGAGAGTGCAGGCAGTAATGGAGATGAGAAAATGATGTGAACGTACCTCAGACGTTAGAAATGACCTCGATGTCCTGGTATAAAGATGGTCAGGGTGATGGCTTTTGCCTTTAACTGATATTGAAGTGCTCCACTTAAATTATAACCATAAACTTTGATCACGGAAATCATTATTTTCTACTTATGACTTGAAGAGCCATCATCGACCCAAATAAAAGAAATGCATTTACTAGCCTGTGTAAAAGGGCAATAGCAAGCAGGCCTTTTTCTAGAGGTTATGATCTGAACAATGGTGCATTCATTCCTGCTGTCTGCATTTTTTTTTTTTTCTGGAAATAGTTGTAAACCAATGTGAAGAAAGAGCACAGCATGGAAAATACCTTATTTTAACTCTATGGAATGTAACATGCATGACGATATGAAAGAAACTCAATTCTTTTTGAGTGAGGAACTAGATCTGCTCATGCATAACAGGCTTAATGGTGTATTAAAGCGATTGGCTTTTAACTCAACATTAAACACATGTTCATTGATTTCTTCAGGGGTAATGGTCATTATTTGTTGCCATAAGCGTTTTGAGAGTGATCTAGCGGTCTCCGCAAAAAAAAAAAAAAAAAGGAAAAAAGGAAATCGTTACATGTCTGAAACAACAGGTGATGGTTTTACAAAGATCAAAGCTGTTGCTTTGAATCTGGTTTATCACTTCTGTTGTGACTCACAAAACCGACATCCATCCGCACTGGAAAAGCACGATTTTACACGCTTTATACATTTTGGGTTTAGCTCTCTAATGCTGTCAATGGAAAATCTGAGTCCTCCATGTCAGCTAAATGTTGACACAGATCTATGCTGAATAAAAGAAAAGCGATGCTGACGTTTTAAATAAGAAAAAAAAAAGTTTTGAATGTGTGGAAAATGCAGTTGCCTGCAGGAAGCTTGCGAAAAATCCCCATTTCTGGCAGTGAATAAGTCATTTGAAGTGCAGCTGCTTTAAAAAAAAAAAAAAAAAATTAAGCGAGTGCTTTTCACAGCCCAAATTGAAACAGCTGTACAAAGGATTTTGATTCTGTATACCTTGACGTTGAGGTAAAATATTTGTTAACCAATGTGGCCTGGTTGATGGTTGCCCATGGTGGGAAATGCATTAAGACTTTGTCAATTAGATGTGTGTGTGTGGGGGGGGGGATACATGGAATGGAATACAAATGTTATGGAATACAAAAACAACAAACAATTCAGTAATCAAGTGGGAAATCATGGAAAGGTCACATGCATTCATTCACACCTTTTAACTTCTGAATTAACTGAGCAATCGTTATGGAAGCTTATTTCTGCCATAGAATGAAAACTATAAAAGGTAATTGCGACTTTATATCTCACAATTCTGACTTTTTTTTCTCACAATTGCGAGTTTACATTTCGCAATTCTGATGGAAGGTCAGAATTGCGAGATATAAAGTCAGAATTGCGAGATATAGCCTAAAGTCAGAATTGCTAGATATAAAGTCGCAAAATGCGTGTTTTAAAGTCAGAAATGCATGATATAAAGTCAGAATTGTGAGAAATAAAGCCAGAATTGCGAGATTTAAACTATTCTGGGGGGGAAAAGTTAGTATTTTTTTCCCCCTTAGAATTGGCCTGATAACTCGCAATTGCGAGTTTATATCTCACAATGAGAAAGATGTCAGAATTTCAACATATAAACTTGCAATTATGTGTTATAAAGTTAGAATTGCGAGATGTAAACTCGCAAAGAAAAAAAGTCAGAATTGTGAGATAAAAAGTCCCACTTCTGTCGCTTTTTCTACGAATTGTGACTAACACGCAATTCTGACTTTCTATCACCCAATTCTGACTTTATATCTCGCAATTTTGACTTTAAATCTGGCAATTCTGACTTTACATAACGCAATTCTGACTTAATATCTCGCTATTCTGACTTTATATCACGTAATTCTGACTTTATATCTCACAATTCTGACTTTATATCATGCATTTCTGACTTTATACATCACAATTCTGACTTTATAACACGCAATTCTGACTTTATATCTTGCAATTCTGACTTTATAACTTGAAATTGCGACTTGATATCACACAATTCTGACTTTTTATCGCGCAATAATGAGAAATAAAGTCAGAATTGCGAGATATAAACTCGTAATTGTGAGAAAAAAAGTCAGAAATGTGAGATAAAAAGTCACAATTATTTATTTTATTTTTTTTATTCAGTGGCAGAAACAAGCTTCCATAAATCGTTGTGTTGTGTTCAGTCAACAAGAAATGCTATTCTCAAACAATTTTACATTTATAACCTGATGGGACTTTTAGAATGGATTGTATCAAATGTGGCTTTAAAAATGTAAATGGGTCAGAATATGACTGGTTAGTATGATCTATTTAGCCCCTGATGTTTAGATGCTGTAACTACAATCTGGACCCTGCAAATCATCTTTCTCTATTGACGGCCATTGAATTCTGACAACATATTAACACAAAATAATCTAAAATAATGTTTTGTTTTGTTTTTTTTTTCTTTTAGAATTCTCTAAGTCTCTTACATTCTTGTAAGTCTCTTACAATTGATTGAAAATACAGTAAAACAGCAACACTGTCAAATATTATTAGTTGAAAATAACTGTGTTTTATTCTAACATTTTTTTCATATAAAACCCTCTTGGCTGTTTCCTAAAACCCCCTGTTTTAAATTCCCTGTAAACCATGGCTTCTTGGGCCTTATTGCTTTATTTTAAAATATATTACAAATAGGCAAGGCCAGTTTATTTATATAGCACGTCATTCACTATTACAATTGGCTTTATGCACAGCTGCACTACTTCCTGAACTTCAGCCAGCTCCTTGTTTCCTGTCTGCCATTATTGGACAAACTGAGTGTGTCTGACCTCAGTAGTCACAACAACAATAATTAGGCACACCTGAATTAATTAAGTTTGGCCAATAATGGCAGACAGGAAACAAGGAGCTGGCTGAAGTTCAGGAAGTAGTGCAGCTGTGCATAAAGCCAATTCAAAGTGCTTTACACAGAGAGGAATTCAAATAATCACAAAATAAAAGCATGGAAGAATAACACCTTTCCTCATAGACATGGAAATCACTATCCAAACTTAAATGGTTGTAATTCAAGAATGCTTTGGAATATAGACATATAGACAACTATTGTTGAAGTGCAATACATTATGAAAGTGAAAAAGAAAAAAGTTATAGAAATTTACAAAAATGTACAATGTAAAAATATATGTATTGATATTTTATATTAAATATATATTTTACCAAATATATTTACTCTAAAACTGCAAGAAAATCAAAGGCAAAAATCTGAACAAGCTGTGTTACAAATTTTAGGCAAATTCTGTGCTTTCCGTAAGATTTTGTTTGGGCGAGCCAAGTTTCTTTACTGACCATATAACTGTGCCTCCATTTTCATATGTTTTCAGTGACCTGATCGGAACCATGTAATTCCACAATTCTCATACAATTTATGTTGTAGACATCCTATTTGTCACAGTCATAGATATCCATTATAAAGGCTAGATATCTCGTCCACGCTGCTGGCCAATGGAGGTCGACGTCCGCACCTGGCGGCCATCTTGTCACAGGCAGCTTGCTCACTCGTAACGTTGTGTTTTAATGGTGCATGCACTTTTTAAATAACAATAACTTGCTAAATTTTCTACCGATTTGCAAATGGTTTCATCAACCATCAGAGATGTAGTTATGATACTGCATAATTTTGAATAATAAGTTTATAAATAAATAATCATCCAGAATAATAGCTACGTTAATAACGTTTGTAAGAAACCAAACCAATCCGTCAAGATTTCAACAAGATAAGAGTATTTTGGTGCTGATCGCTCATCTTACATCAGGAACCACAGAGCCCGACAGTAAGCTTGCCTGTGACAAGATATCCACAATAAAGGCTAGATATCTTTTGGCCAGTGGAGGTCTACGTCCGCACCTGGCGGCCATCTTGTCACAGGCAGCTCGCTCACTCGTAACATTGTGTTTTAATGGTGCATGTACTTTTTAAATAACCTTAACTTGCTCAATTTACTATCAATTTTCAAACAGTTTGGTTTGTTATAAACCTCAGAGATGTAGTTATGACACTGCATAATTATGAATAAAAAGTGTATCAATAAACAATCATCCAGAATTATAGCCATGTTAATGACGTTTGTAAGAAACCAAACTGTTTGTAAATCCGTCAAGATTTCAACGAGATAAGCGTATTTGTTTTGGTGCTGATCACTCATCTGACATCAGGTACCAGAGAGCCCACCAGAAAGAATTGCCTGTGACAAGATGGCCGCCGGTGATGACAATAGAGACTCAGCCGTAAGACACCTAGCCTTTATTATGGATATCTATGATCACAGTCCCCAGATAACCATCCAGCTTTTCACTACATTTCCCAGCGTCCTCTATGACTCACACCTGCACACCAACAGCCATCACCTGCAAAATAATCACCTTCACCTGTCACCACCACCTGACTGCATTGAGCACAGCTAATCACCAGCACCCTATAGCCACCACATCCACAGCACTACGGTGTAGGGTCTCGTCCTTATGTCACCCAGACACTCTCTGACCCCATTTACACCTGGTATTAAAATGCGATCTGTATCCAGATAAGTTATCCGGATAATTAGTACCGATTCCATTTACACCTGTGTTTTTGCAAAACGGATATAATTCCGATCTTAAACTCCCGCGTTATATGCAGATTTAATGGATTGCACGCCACCAAAAGCAAGAGATTTGAGCTGCATTTCGTTGTTCATCAGCTAATTTCCAAATCAAAGACATCAATAAAAGAGTGGCAACAACGCTGGTAAGATAATTTCGTTTCTTTACTTGAAGATGATTGTGTGTTAAGCGTCTGTGACTTACTTTCACTTTTATTTGCGATGTTTGCACGTTGGCTCGATGAATAGACGCTCAGCTGCTCAACTGCGGTGATGGGTGATGCGTGTCGCAGTAGCGCCGTCATATCTGACTATTTATGACATATTGCCTATATAACAAGCTCTCACTCGTTTATTTGCATTTTTTGGGAGGAGTAACATATGAAGAGTTCAGATGCAAAAGCCTCTAAATGCCATTTGAAATTTTCTTCTTTAATGATGATTTTTATCAAACTTGTATATTTAAGTTCAGCGATTTCACTTAAATGGCAATGATAATTACCTATTAATTGTTATTTAAGTGAAATTACTGAACTTAAATATACAAGTTTGATAAAAATCATCATTAAAGATGAAAATTTCAAATGGCATTTAGAGGCTTTTGCATCTGAACTCTTCATATGTGGTTTCAACAAACTTGCGTTTACACCTAGTAAAGATCCGGACACAATGCGAGCCAGACTACCTCCAGATGTGGTCAGGCAGATCCGATCACGATCCGATCACAACGCATTTACACCTTGCATTAACATGCGTTTTTTATTATCCGGATAACTTATCTGGATACAGATCGCATTTTAATACCAGGTGTAAATGGGTCTGTTAGCCTTACCTAAATACTCACTGTGAAGCTTCCGTTCCGGTTCCTCTTCTCCGACCATCATCTCCTGCTGCCTCTTCATCCACCATTTTTTTTTTCTTTATATTTCAAATATTTTTCAGACATTTTTTTTTCACATAAAATTGAATTTGTGTTATCTTTTGAACTTGGCATGAAAACAAACCGAGGTTTCTACTAATCTTTTATGATTTATTATGTTTTATCGCTATTTCAAAATAAAGACCTGAACACGCTGAGTATGAAAATATTCTTCTTGCAAATAAAACAGCCACCAAATAGACGCTTTCAGCAGTGACAACATAAACAAGCGGTACTGCGCATGTGCATTAATCTGGCCCAAACTTAACTTCCGGCAGACTTGCGGAGACAATCCATAACAAGTAAATAATCTAGTAGCTGGTATTTCTTGCCAGTCAAAGAAAATAAATGTTACCCGGCCAAACTGAAATGTAACACTGCCAGGCCCGTTGAACAAAATTGGAGACAAGATGTTCTACCGACGTGTCTGATTTACCGCAGTGTTAAAAAACTGTGGCGAGCGCGACGGCGGGGTTTGATAAGGTTAACATAGCTCTCCTTATTAGCTAGGCTTCTTCCATGCTTGCTAACCTTTTTTTAAGGTGGGTCTCCACATTGACAGCATGTTGGATGGATCTGTGCAGCGCTGTTTATGATACTAACCATTCAATACACAGACTGGTCCGCTGTCAATGTGTTTGCAAGAGAGAAAGAGCGTGCGAATATGCGCTGCACGCAGCTTTGCAGTCAATTACAACTTTTCCCATCTTAAATTGTTAAAAACACGGAAATCAATATGTGGCGGTCAGCGCTGATAATGTGGTGGGCTGCCACAAATAAATGTATGGGAAACACTGTACCGGTTATCACTCAGATAAACCAACGCATTCTCATCCTTTAACGTCATATAGAACGCTATATGACAAAACGGCGCTATACTACGCACATGGCACCCTTTATCGTTAATATAACACGCGAACCCAAGACGTTATAAATCCTTTATCGTGAATATGACACGCACACCCTACCCCACACCTAAACTTAGCCCTCACAGCACGTGTTATATTAACGATAACGGGTGCCATGTGCGTAGTATAGCGCCGTTTTGTCATATAGCGTTCTATATGACGTTAAAGGATGAGAACGGGCTCGATAAACATAGGCTATTTTAATACCGCTGTCTCCCTCATAGGAAACCTTGACATTTTTATTTTTAAAAATTGCGTTTGCTCCCTAGGTCAGGTTGCACCCCACAGCTCAACAACCTGCTCATCACCTTAACTTTCACTGCATTTGTAGTCAATGCCATATTATCCAGTAAACGCTAATAAACGAACAGAACGGAAGTTAACTTTGGGCCAGCTCATCACCATGGCAACGCGTCTGATGAAAGCGTCTATACGAAAACTAGAGACGAATCTTCCAAATGATATACAGTTTTTTTTATTTATTTTTTTTATATTAATTTAGGTTTATACTAAGATATTATTGTTTTAAATATAAAAGGGCAAACGGGATGGTGACAGTTAAAGGAGTTTTAGGAATTAAAGCGTAAAAAGATGATACATATCGATAAACTTCTCATCTGGCAAAACACAGGTCTATCATCCCAGACAGCAAACTGACATTGAATCAACGTGGAAACGACGTCTCTCATGACATTGAAACAACGTTGATTTGCTCATCGAATTAACGTTGAACCAACGTCAGACGCGGCATTCTTCAAAGCTAAATGAAATCGAAAATTGGTTTGCTTTCATAACGTTGAAACAACGCGTTGATTTCAAGTTGATTTTCCGTTAGTTTTGAAAGAATGACGCGTCTGACGTTGGTTCAACGTTAATTCGATGAGCAAAACAATGTCAGATCAACGTTGTTTCGATGTCATATTTCCACGTTGATTCAATGTCAGTCTGCTATCTGGGATATTTTTAAACTACCAATTTTACTCAGTGATTTTTCCCATGTGGAGTGTACTGTGTGTGTGTGTGTGTGTATGTAACTTTTATGCTAATAGACAGTGTTGGGGAAGCTACTCTGAAACTGTAGTTTGACAAGCTACAAGCTGCTCGTAAGTTAAAGTAGTTAAACTACTCTAGTCAAGCTACCCTTTTGGAAAAGTAGTTAGCAACACTACAAGTGTAGCTACATTGAAACTACTTTTGCTTTTTTTGAACAACGTATATTATAAATATAAATAACTGATTAAGTGTCTGAGGAATGTTTTAAGTAAAACATTTACTGCAGGGGTGCCCAATCCTGCTCCTGGCGATCGACTGTCCTGCACAGTTCATCTCCAACCCTAATCAAACACACCTGAATGTGATCCTAAAGACCTTAATTGGCTACTTCAGGTGTGTTTGATTAGGGTTTGAGATGAACTGTGCTGGACAGTCGATCGCCAGGAGCAGGATTGGGCACCCCTGATTTAGTGTTTAAGACAATGCAATATTCAATTATGATTTCAAAAAGAGTATTGTTTTATTACACACAACACTCAAATATCAAAAGTGCAAAACTGGTGGACAGATCATGACGGGTCATTGTAATTAAATCAGAAATAGAAATTTGATGTAACAGAGAGCAATAAAGCGGGATAATTAATACATTTAAAATGGCCATTACTGACCTGTATGTGCGTCCTTAAATTTGTGCTTGAGGTCTTTGACGTAGACGGCGTTTTAAACTTTGGTTTGCAAAGATTGCATACAAAAGTGTAACCTTTACTTGTCGATTCTTTGAGACACATGAACTTGGACAAATAAGGCCATGGGTAATTAAATCAACGTTAGTTTCTCCATCCTCCAAATCTGCCAGCACGTCTTGCTCCATCATGGGGTGTGTCAACACACTTCTGTACGTCAGTGAACCGTTAGCCGCAAGATGCGTGATTAAACAGCAGGTGGCGGTAATGGCAAAAAACGTGGAAACATGACATCGAAACAACGTTGATCTGACATTGTTTTGCTCATCGAATTAATGTTGAACCAACGTCAGACGCGTCATTCTTTCAAAACTAACGAAAAAATCGACTTGAAATCAACGAGTTGTTTCAACGTTATGAAAGCAAACCAATTTTCGATTTTCATTTAGCTTTGAAGAATGCCGCGTCTGACGTTGGTTCAACGTTAATTCGATGAGCAAAATCAACGTTGTTTCAATGTCATGAGAGACGTCGTTTCCACGTTGATTCAATGTCAGTTTGCTGTCTGGGTTTTGCTCGCACTACACCGCTACTTACTGCAAAAAGTAGTTAGCTACTGGAAAAGCTACACTGTTTAAAAAGCAACTGAGCTACTGCCAAGCTACTGAAAAATGTAGTTAAGTTAGTAGCGTTGCTACCCCAACACTGCTAATAGGCTATTTTCAGCCAGACCAATTTAGGATACTTCAAGTGTGTTAATGATAAGTTAACTTGAAGTGTGCTATTTTGAAACAACTAATTTTGTTCTAGGTATATTTTAGTCGTAATTAAATAGCTGTAAACCATAAGTGTAAATGTATTTAGTGTACTAAATTGGAACAACTACTTAGTATACCTTTAAGTATATGCCTGTGTGATTAATTACATGCTTGATAAGTGTAATTTTATTGTAAAACAAGTACATTACAAATTAATTTCGAGTGTCTTCATTTCGAACATAAGCAATATACCATACATGTATTTATATAGTTTTTAAAAAATATATTTGTTTTTGGCTTTTTATTAGGATAGGACAGTTGCTAGACAGGAAGTGAGGTGGAGAGAGAGGGAAGGGATTGGGAAAGGTTGGTTATAAAACAGTTAAAAATACCTAATATATATATATATATATATATAAATTGTAAGTGCAAATAAATACTCTTTTAAAAAATAAACAGAATTTTCACCTCAAGTATATTTTTCTAAAATCATTTTAAAAGTGGGTTGAACATTGTGAAAATAGGTAAAATAGCATGATGCGAATATACTTTTAATATATTTAAAGACATATGTAAAAGATATATATTTATATTTGCAATGTACAATTGAAAAAGGGAATAGATTTCAACTACAATAAAGTATACTTTTTTTTTTTTCAGTGATTTGGACAGCCCCGCAAATCATTGAATTCAGGCGTCCCAATCACTTCCATGGCCACAGTTGTATAAAATCAAGGGCTGCTTTTACACTTGACATTAACATGCGGTCACCCTGATACGATCAAGCAGATCGGATCATAAGCCGATCAGGACACGGTGTGTTTACACCTGTCCATATCAAGTGGCTTCTGTATCTGGATAACAGATCGGATCTCACATTTCCACGGGGGGAAAAAAAAGAATTATTCCAGTACAAAGTCAAACTGAAGTGGTGAGGTTTTCTTTTAAAAACTTTTTTTTTTCAATCAGGGAACATCTTACAAATCTCACAAAATGGCTACTAATAATGTAATGGAAACGGTTCAGAGAAACATATGGGTCCAAGAACGTTGCCAGCTGTGGTGGGAAAAATGCGCTTTCTTTACAGAAAATGAATGGTTCTGCAACTTTCGGGTTGGGAGACAAACCTTTCAGTATATTTGCGATGTACTTTGCACTCAACTGTATCGCAAAAACGCACAGATACAGCAATTCCTGTGGAGAAAATGTGGTGCTGTGGCCCTGTTTTGGTTTACTACAGGTGACAAATAATGCCTCTGGGAGGGGTTTGTGTGACGTCCTGTGAAAGCAGACACTGAGATCCGATCACAACGCGTCCTCGACTACCTCCGAACCTGAACAAGCTGATCGGGTAACATTACGCTTTTTCAATGAGCATGGGTATGGACAACATCCGGATACAGTAAATGTTAATGGCATGTGTAAATGCAGGCAAGTGCCTAGGCATGCAGACTGCTTCTACAAACAGTTAGAAAATGGGTTGCTCTCAGGAGCTTAGTGAATTCAAGTGTGGTACCATGATAGGTGGCCACCTGTGCAATAAGTCCATTCGTGAAATTTCCTCACAACTAAAACTTTCTGACTTCCTGACCTCATCCCGATAGAACACTTTTGGGATGAATTGGAGCGGAGACTGCGAGACAGGCCTTCTCGTCCAACATCAGTGCCTGACCTCACAAATGAGCTTCTAGAGGAATGCTAAAACATTCCCATAAACACACTCCTAAAGCTTGTGGAAAGCCCAGAAGAGTTGAAGCTGTTATGGCTGTAAAGGGTGGTCCAATTCCATCTTAAACCCTACGGATTAAGAATGGGTTGTCATTAAACTGTCACCGTCCCGGTACCGGGACGCCTAACTTCACTATATTTCTATTAAATCCTAATCTAATTATGCCAAATTATATATTGTTGGAAAGGTCTAAGACTTCTAAATAGATATTCTACCCCTGTTTTGTGTTAAAAATTATGTAGGAAGAGTAATTGATGAATTTATGAGAAAAGAGTGCACCTCAAAAAAATCTGCATCATAACAGGAGTTTTGACCTTTGTTACAAAAAGTTGATGAACCCACTTTTAATCATTGAAACTTCTGTTTTTATGCTAAAAGTTCATAATAAACATATAATCTAGTATTTTTCAATAAAAAATAAAAAATTATATAGTACAATATTATCCTCTAAAAATGATAATATTTATATGTATTATCCTCTAAAATACAAACCCAATTCCATAAAAGTTGGGACACTGTACAAATTGTGAATAAAAACAGAATGCAATGATGTGGAAGTTTCAAATTTCAAATATTATATTTAAAATACAACATAGATGACATATCAAATGTTTAAACTGAGAAAATGCATCATTTTAAGGGAAAAATAAGTTGATTTTAAATTTCATGGCATCAACACACCTCAAAAAAGTTGGGACAAGGCCATTTTTACCATTGTGTGGCATCCCCTCTTCTTTTAATAGCAGTCTGCAAACGTTTGGGGACTGAGGAGACAAGTTGCTCGAGTTTAGGAATAGGAATGTTGTCCTATTCTTGTCTAATAAAGGCTTCTAGCTGCTCAACTGTCTTAGGTCTTCTTTGTTGCATCTTCCTCTTTATGGTGCGCCAAATGTTTTCTATGAGTGAAAGATCTGGACTGCAGGCTGGCCATTTCAGTACCCAGATCCTTCTTCTACACAGCCATGATGTTGTAATTGATGCAGTATGTGGTTTGGCATTGTCTTGTTGGAAAATACAAGGTCTTCCCTGAAAGAGACGATGTCTGGATGGGAGCATATGTTGTTCTAGAACTTGGATATACCTTTCAGCATTGATGGTGCCTTTCCAGATGTGTAAGCTGCCCATGCCACACGCACTCATGCAACCCCATACCATCAGAGATGCAGGCTTCTGAACTGAGCGCTGATAATAACTTGGGTTGTCCTTGTCCTCTTTAGTCCGGATGACATGGCGCCCCAGTTTTCCAAAAAGAACTTCAAATTTTGATTCGTCTGACCACAGAACAGTTTTCCACTTTGCTAGAGTCCACTTTAAATGAGCCTTGGCCCAGAGAAAACGCCTGCGCTTCTGGTTCCCGTTTAGATATGGCTTCTTTTTTGACCTATAGAGCTTTAGCCGGCAACGGTGAATGGCACGGTGGATTGTGTTCACTGACAATGTTTTCTGGAAGTATTCTTGAGCCCATGTTGTGATTTCCATTACAGTAGCATTCCTGTGTGTGATGCAGTGCCGTCTAAGGGCCCGAAGATCACGGGCATTCAGTATGGTTTTCCGGCCTTCACCCTTATGCACAGAGATTGTTCCAGATTCTCTGAATCTTTGGATGATATTATGCACTGTTGATGATGATAACTTCAAACTCTTTGCAATTTTTCTCTGAGAAACTCCTTTCTGATATTGCTCCACTATTTTTTGCCTCAGCATTGGGGGAATTGGTGATCCTCTGCCCATCTTGACTTCTGAGAGACACTGCCACCCTGAGAGGCTCTTTTTATACCCAATCATGTTGCCAATTGACCTAATAAGTTGCAAATTGGTCCTCCAGCTGTTCCTTATATGCACATTTAACTTTTCTGGCCTCTTATTGCTACCTGTCCCAACTTTTTTGGAATTTGTAGCTCTCATGAAATCCAAAAGGAGCCAATATTTGGCATGGCAATTCAAAATGTCTCACTTTCAACATTTGATATGTCATCTATGTTGTATTCTAAATATAATATTGAAATTTGAAACTTCCACATCATTGCATTCTGTTTTTATTCACAATTTGTACAGTGTCCCAACTTTTATGGAATTTGGGTTTGTATATTATTTTTTATCGCCTTTTTTTATTATATCACATATTTTAGTAGTTATCATAAATTAGGTATCATTTGAAAGCTTATAAACTCAGAATTCATCGTGTGTAAACTGTTTTATAATTGAAAGTTGCATTACCATAGAAACGGTACTTATTTTATCAGGCTCCTCCCCTTTTGGGCATCATTGTATTTCATAACTTATGATCAAAACCTTTTTCTAATCTTGACAAAACTGATATTGTCAGAAAGGTCAGAGTCTCAAGGTTCCAAATTTTGTGACAGAATTGATATTTGGACAGAAATGTATTAATTTGTTAAGGCAGAATGTATACAACTAAATTCAATGGAATTCAATGGCACCCGGTGGCTATTTTTGGTACTACGCCTAAACAAAATCTCATGGGAACTTCAATTTTTGTGATCTCAACTTCAAATTTGGAACATAACTTGATAAGATTTATGGCTTTGATTTTATAGAAATTTTAGAGTACAAAATATTTTATAAAATATATATTTTATATAAAATAAAAAATATGTAGTACAGTATATTTAATTTACTGTAAATTTAAACTTCCATAACTTTTACATACTTTCATTTTTTGAAGTGTTTTCACTTCAGAAATATTCTGCTGAGTGTTTTCTTTAAAACAAGACCAAACTTGGGTATATAATCCAAAGCATTCTTAAATTACAACCATTTAAGTTTGAATAGTGCATTTTAACCCCCATTCTCAAAAAGATGGGTGACAGCTAAGGGGTTAAAGTTCATGTGCAGATTCCCACCAGATTCCCAGTATGTCACTTCCAGAAATACCACGACTCGACAAACGCAGACTCATCGTGTTCAATGTGCGAAAACTCGAGGCGATAGACACCGACAGGCGTAACGCACTGATCCTACAAACTGTCTAGTCGCAGTCTGTCATTGCAGTGTGAACTGGCCTAAATAGTGAGATGCTCGTTAAAAACATTTGCTCCATATTTCCCTCCAGTCTTGATATGCACAGTCATACACTTTCCATCACTTCAGGGGATATTTATTTCGGGCCGTCCGCTAAAGTCTCCGTGTAGGCCAACAGAGAAAGCCTGTTGACATCAGTCCATCCATGTTAATCAGCCCTTCTCCCCCAGAGCACAGCAGTCACAGACGACGGTTCCTGATTTCACGAGGATCGATAAGGACCCGGGTAGTGTTAGCAGGGGACACGTTCGTGTCTGACTGCTAGTCAGTGGGGTGCAGCTGACCACGGTGCCCTGGAGGACACATTGGACTCGATAGCCCCTCCGAAATTCGCTTTCCATTCCATCAGTCCTTCTGAAAAAACACGGGACGAGCAAGACAGCCTTTTGTTCTTTCATATTTCTCTCGCTCGCTTTCTCTCCCCCATCATGGACACAGTCATTTGTCTATTTAGGGCCAGTCAAATAAAGACTAGACTGTCATTTTCCCTAAATGGTAAATCATGAGCTAATGTGTTTTCAATGCGAGACTGTTTTATTGCAGCCAGCCAAGCCAGTGAACGGTTGAGGGATGACATCAATTCCCATTCTGAAGTGATGCGATGGTTGGTGTTGGCTCCTTCATAAGATATATTTGGCATCGGCAGTCGTTTGTCTTGTAGCACATGCTCATTTCATACTTTGATGCACATATAGGACATCTGTACATATGTGGAAAATTAACTGAATTTTGAACACATTTATTGCATAAGTTGCAACACTCCTAACTAAACTACATTTTCAGCAGCTTGAAAGTTGCTCAGTTCAGTGGAGTAGCTTGTCTTCAAACAAGCTTATTCATTTATTTTTTTTCTAACGAGTAGCGACATATAATTGTGGAATGTGCTTATGTTGCTATTTTTGTTAATATTAGGTAATGCTGATTTTTTTTTTCCCCCTCGTGGCAGCAGCACAAAAAAAAAAGAATAGAAAAAAAAACATGAAGTACTGAATGTGATTAATTGCTTATATTTACACAGGTCGGGGACATGATTAAGTGGATTAATTCATTAGTGTGTATTTTTTTTTCTACAATTAATCACATTAACATTAAATTTATGATCATAATGTTTTGAACATGAAGCTTTACACCCAAAGTGCAATTCAAACTGTTCACCTAGAATGTTCACATTCTCATTTGATACATTGGAAAGTCCAAATAAATTTAGAGAATCAGTTCATTCTTGGAAATCAACATATTTTAAGAAAATAAGGAGAAAAAAAGAAAGAAAAGAAAGTCACTGATTCATCCCTGAAAATGTTTTACCTTCTTTTTGTAGTGAAAAATTAAGTATTATTAGTGTTAAATCTAATTATCTATCTATCTATCTATCTATCTATCTATCTATCTATCTATCTATCTATCTATCTATCTATCTATCTACCTATCTATCTATCTATCTATCTATCTATCTACCTGTCTGTCATCTATCTGTATGTCTATCTGTCATTTATCAGTCTGTCAATCTGTCATCTATCTATCTATCTACTGTATCTGTCATCTGTCTATATGTCATCTGTCTATCTGTCATCTGTCTGTCTATCTGTCATCTTTCTATATGTCTATCTGTCGTCTATCTGTCTGTCTATCTGTCATTTATCTATCTGTCAATATGTCATATATCTGTGATCTATCTATCTATCTATCTATCTATCTATCTATCTGTCTATCTGTCTATCTGTCTGTCTATCGATCTGTCATCTGTCCATCTATCATCTATCTGTCTATCTATCTACAAAGTATATGAAGAGTTCAGATGCAAAAGCCAAATGCCATTTGAAATTTTCTTCTTTAATGATGATTTTTATGAAACTTGTATATTTAAGTTCAGTAATTTCACTTAAATGGCAATGATGGCTTATTTAAGTGAAATTACTGAACTTAAATATACAAGTTTCATAAAAATCCTCATTAAAGAAGAAAATTTCAAATGGCATTTAGAGGCTTTTGCATCTGAACTCGTCATATGTCAATCTGTCATCTATCTGTTTGTCTATCTGTCATTTATCCAGAGGCGGCTGGTCTATTACGGGCGCTGTGGCGCCGCCCCTCCTACCAAGTTAAAAAAAAAAAAAAAAAAAAAAAGTTTTACGTTTTTAAGTTTGACAAAAATATGTCTTTCTTCTGTACAGGTGTACGTGTTTTACACACTAGAAGGATGGGGAGAGGGTGGGGATATTTTTGTTTGCCAGCTTAATCATGTAGTTTTATCCTCGAAAAAGAGCGCCCTGAGAAAGAGCGCCCTCGCTATCTAACCAATGAAGCTCTGATATGCTATTAAAACGTCACTAAATTTGCTCAATTCAACCAATCAGTGACGTGCAGTGATAATTGCACTGAGGCAAAGCACCCATCGGAGAATAACATGGAGTTTTGAGTTAGTTGTTGTGTTCACGTGGCAGTGAGATTCGGGAGATTTTCTATCCTACGGCCTAAAATGCAGCAGAATGCAGGAAATCTACGAATGAATGCTTCACATCTATGAAATTCAAAATTTTCTGGGGGAGGAACCCCAGAATCCCCACCCCCCTGTCCCCAACACACAGCCCCACCTACAAAATTTTCCACCAGCCGCCACTGCACTTATCTGTCTGTCAATATGTCATATATCTGTGTTCTATCTATCTGTCTATCTGTTGTCTGTCTATCTATCATCTATCTATCTGTCATCTATCTATATGTCATATATCTGTGATCTATCTATCTGTCTATCTATCATCTATCTATCTATCTGTCATCTATCTATGTCTATTGTCATCTATCTATTTGTCTATCATTCTATCTCTACTGTAGTGTAGCTTTTTAGGTTTTTCATTAACTCAAACTACCTTCTCCGACACTGCTAAGTATGGCAAACAGGTGACGTGCACTTGGTGATAGACCACAACAAAACCCACCCTTTCTGTGAAACCGATAAGCATTGCCAGAAATCCATACATCTGCATGTATTTGTTACAGCCGGATCTGTGGAAGTGCAGCATTGTGGATTGATGCCATTTGTCAGGTAAAGAGAATCATTTGTCCGACTGCTGCCTTCGAAGCGAGACAGCTAGGAAGAAGGATTAGATGCATCCCTGTTTACTGCAAAACCCACTTACTTCATGCTCCCTTACAGACACCTTGAACTCATAGCTGCATAACAAATGGCCAAGCCACAGAGTGAATGTGAAGAGGATTTAAGGATTGGATATAACTATTTACTGAAGGGCAACCAGGGAACATTGTGAAGTTCAAGGTGATGTTGCTAGTTCAAGTGTCGAATTATGACAGATGGGGTGTGATTCTAATATTAAACCAATTTGGATGTCTTCCATCAGCTTTTCTCTTTATTGGACAATGTGAAAAATGTAGCTAGGAAGTTTGATTAGTGTAAAACAAGATTCAGCTTTGCCACCACAAGAATATATATATATATATATTCTTGTGGTGGCAAAGCTGAATCTTTCAGTCTTCAGTGTCACATGATTCTTCAGAAATCTGTCTGATTTGCTGATTTGATTTGCTGCTCACAAAGCTTTTCAATGTTGAAAACAGTTTTAAGCACCGCTTAATATTTTTGTGGAAACAGTGACATACATTTTTTCAGGATTCTTTGAAGAATAGAACTCAAGAAACGTTTTATTCATAAAACTCCTTCGAGAGACACTAAACGCATAAACTAATATGTAAAACAAAATAGGCTACTTTTATATTATTACACAGCCCATTCTCACCCCCAAGGCATCACTTAACTGACGCCTTGGGAAGCATTTGGACATGCTTCAATATCTGACGCTTTAGGCGCCCTTTAGCGTCAGTTAGATGACGCCCTAGGATCGCGTGTACCCTACCCACACCTAAACCTAACCGCGTCCTCTAACTGATGCTTTCCTTTAGCGTCAGTTAGATGACGCCGTAGGATCACGTCATGTAAGTGACGCTAAAGGGCGCCTAAAACGTCAAATATTGAAGCATGGTCAAAGGTGACGCCTTGGGGTGAGAATGCGTTGTATTACAGGGTCATTTTCAATAAAATTGTCAAAGTGATCCAATTTAATGCAAATTATTACCTCAGGTGCACATGCATAGTCAATGACCAGATTTGGGGCAAAATTCCCAGATATTTACAACAAGAAACACTGTTGAAAGCATCTTTTATGAGGATAGTTGATAATTGACATTCAATTTTTCTCCAACTGATCTCCTTAACATTATGAATCAGATTTGCAACATCTGTCTCAGGCCCCGTCCACACTACTGCGTTTTCGCTTAAAAACGGAGACCTTTTGCTACGTTTGCACCTCCCGTCCACACTAAAACGGGAAAAACGAAGACCTAAAACGGAGAAGTTTAGAAACGCTGCAGCTGCGTTTTGCATTTTGAATCTCCGGAGGGCGTTTTAGTGTGGACGAGACAAAACGGAGGAACTTACAAACGATGACGCAGAGGCTCACGCTCGGCTCTATGATTGGGTGTCATCAGTCATGACGTATCTTTCCCTGATTCGCCAACCACTGTTTACACCGGCGCGCGCATGCCCAGGTTTGGTGAATGGTCACGTGATCCACGTTTTCAGTCGTTTTAGTGTGGACGGAGATAAATTCTAATACGCAGGTAAAACGCTGGTGTGGACGGAGATCGTTTTCGTTTTAATTCTCCGTTTTTAAACGAAAACGCAGTAGTGTGGACGGGGCCTCAGTCAAGTTGAAAGAAACTCTCAATAATGTGCTCTGACACGTCATGACTTTAAGTTGTGGTACTAATGTGTTTGACGCTTGTTTCATGATCGCACTACAAACCCCCATCTGTCCATCCTTTCATGTCTGTCTCCTACCATCCTTATCGATAAAAGTGGCAGAAAAGCCAAAATAAGGAGCTGATTTTGCCTTCTGTGAAAATTGGCAAAAGTAAGACCTTTTTTCCAGAGGTCAGGTTCCTTTCTGAACTGACACGAGATATACTGATAGAGGGCAATCGTGCAAATGTCATCACATGCCCATCATTGTTTTCCAAGCGGCTTCGTCCACCTGAACCTACAGTGACATTTGGCTGCGGCTCAGATCGCCCTGCTGTCTTCTGCCAGGCTTATCGGCATGCCACGCTTGTTGCAACCAATTATTGTGACACAAGTGACTTTCACGACCTAGTGCGCCCAGCATGTTGAACACTAAATTTAAATTATTCACCCAGTAAGAGCTTGATTGACTCGTCTTTGGCCGTATGCCTCGCAGAGTAATGTTCCTCCCACCGCTCTTGCTTTCAGACTGGGATTATCTTTTCAGATGTGTCTGTTAGCTGTTGTCACCCACTTGTTGATTTTGTTGCGCCGATTCACTTGCTCTTTAAGTGGGGCTAATGCATATCAGCTTGGGAACCCAGCTGGAAATTGGCCAAACTTCGGCCCTCTCGTGGGATTCACTGTGACATTAACCACTAATTAGATTCTGTCCTGGTAATTGCAGCCAACTTTTAGCCTAACTGAAGTATATCTCTTTTCTATGGACCGAATAGATTGAGCTGCAAAAGATGAAGATGATCTGTTCTGCTGCTCTAAAAATAACTGTACCTATGCTGGTGCACAATGTGCTTTATACAACATATATTATTCGATTATGCTGGCAGTGATAAAGTAGTCTCATGCTAGAATGTGGTTTAAAATCAGTAAAATGCTGATGCAATACGGTTTTGTTGATCCATGGGCTTCTTTAATAAAAAAAAAAATATAAAAAAAATAATTAAAACTTAATTCATGAAATTAGCCAATGCTATGGCTGATACTTTTAAAGCCCTGTTCTGTCGTTCAAGATACAGAAACACAACTTTTCACTTAACTTTTCAACTTTGTAATTAAACTGTTGTGTTAGTCTAGTGTAAACAATTAAAATAATTATTCTCTAAATAATTCAAGAAATAACTGCAGTTGAAGGGTAAAGCATACAAAACCCTTGTATTCAACTTAAAGGAGAACTCCGGCGCAAAATGAAACATCGGTACCAAGTCAACCGTTCTCTGAGATTTGTTTTCATGATAATCGAATGTAAAGAGTTTTATCTCTAAAAACTGTTTAGCGTGTAATGCTAGTACTGGGGGCACTTACTAAAGCCGCGTTTCCACCACGTTTCTATTTGTCCCATGCAGGAACTTTTTTCAGAGGAACTTTTTTTTTGCCCCAGACCGCTTGCTTACTGCGTTTACACCGCAGAATAAAGTAAAAACACCATATAGAACCTTTTTCCTGGTTATTATTGAACCCTTAAAAAATACATATAGCGCTGATTTCCAAATACGTATAGCGCTGATAGAACCTTTTAAGGTTCTATATGAAGAGTTCAGATGCAAAAGCCTCTAAGTGCCATTTGAAATTTTCTTCTAGAATGATCATTTTTATCAAGCTTGTATATTTAAGTTCAGTGATTTCACTTAAATGGCAATGATAATTACCTATTAATTGTTATTTAATTGAAATTACTGAACTTAAATATACAAGTTTGATAAAAATCATCATTAAAGAAGAAAATTTCAAATGGCATTTAGAGGCTTTTGCATCTGAACTCTTCATATAGAACCTTTTCTTCTAAGAGTGATGTCGTTGCAAAGTTAATTAGAATGTCTAAAGTGGGCCATTAAAACGAAATGCAATACCTTGCAGTTATATTAAATAATTGCGTGACATTTACTTGATTTCATTAGTTCTATCTGCAATAAAATATTCCATGTTAAGTCTGGTGCACATGTCTGTATGTGTGGTTGCACAAGCGTCTCTCAGCATCTTGTTGTTGGATTGCTGAAAAGAAGACTGCAGTGAAAACAAGCATCTTTTATTCATCTGGCTGATGGAGTGAAAAATAAGTTTAGATTTTTTTTAGACAGAAAATAGACAAACAATCCAACAATTTATTATTTTATAAAAAGTCAGTTTTATTCTGATAGAAAAATGCATCAACCATGCAGCGCTTTCCACTCGGCATGTTTCATCAGTCAGCATATGAAGAGTTCAGATGCAAAAGCCTCTAAATGCCATTTGAAATTTTCTTCTTTAATGATGATTTTTATCAAACTTGTATATTTAAGTTCAGTAATTTCACTTAAATGGCAATGATAATTACCTATTTATTGTTATTTAAGTGAAATTACTGAACTTAAATATACAAGTTTAATAAAAATCATCATTAAAGAAGAAAATTTCAAATGGCATTTAGAGGCTTTTGCATCTGAACTCTTCATATGCATTTGAGTAATATGGAACATATCAACTTTGTCTTTTTGTGTTCCACCAGCGCAGTCTCATCCCAAGACGTCATACAACTGACGCTTTTGACCATACGTCAACATCCGCCGTTTTAGGGTACCCTTTAACGTCGGTTAGATGACGTTATCTAATCCTAACCCTACCCCAGACCTAAACCTACCCCGTCACCTAAATGACGTTAAAGGTAAAGCATCAGTTGGATGACGCCCTGGGATCGTCATCTAACGGCGGATGTTGACGTATGGTCAAAAGGGTCAGTTGTATGACGTCTTGCGATGGGACTGTGTTAGTTCCACAGAAAGGTTCGGATTTGGAAGAACTGGTTAATTAACAAAACATGACCTGACCCTGTTTTGTAATACATCTCATCTTATTCGTGTCTGTCATCATATAATCTTGGCGAGTTTAGTCCCACGTTCAGGCTTGAGTGATGAGACAACCTGGGCAAATAAGAACTGTCTGACCTGAATATGTTCAGCAGGAGTCTGGCAGACTCTGAAAACAGCCTGATTCATGCTCACAGCTGACAGAGCATACAGCTGCGCAGGTGGAGCGAGCTGGGTCATACAGCTCTGTTTATTTCAGGAGCTCCAACCCAAACAAAATGATCACCAGCTGCATACAATTTGAGACAAATGTACTTAGATTGTAAAAACAAGCAGTTTGTAAAGGCCAAATGCAGGCCTTTCTGGCAGTTAGGACACATTACTCAAGCTGATCCTGAATGAAGGTACAAATTTGACTTGGATTGTGATGTACATTTCCATTAGAATTTTGTTTCTAAATCTGTCGTGTTCACTTTTTTTTCTTTGTGCTATGCAGTGCTGTCTTTTCCTTTCTGTGTCGCAATAACATGGTTTGTCAACAAATTACAGTAAAAAGCAGTAAAAACGCAAATTTGAATCTTGTCCAGTCTCTTGCAATCAAACTCTCACATACACTAAGGAGGAACCTACAATTTACAAAAAAATGTCAAATCTTTAGCCATAGTTTACATCAGAACATCCTTCAGAGTACACTGTTATATTGACAAGGTGACTAAGCAATTTGACTGTCTTATTTGTACAAAAATAATGGCTCTGACATTGACACCGATATTTTCTTTTCAGAGCTGAAGGATTGAGCAAGAGACTGGCATGGTGTTTTGCTATTTATATGAATTATTTTGAGAAATGCACTTACTGTTTTGCAAATGTTGACGATGGTTCGAGAAATGTACCAAAGCGACTGAGAAAAACTGTAAGTTTAAAGGGATAGTTCACTTTGAAATTAATTTTTGATATGTTTTAGCTTACCTCAAGGGCATCCAAGATGTAGGTGTCTTTGTTTCCACAGCATTTTCAGTTCTGATATTTTAAGGTCAAACCATTCTTGTCTTTCAGTCATATAATGCAGGTCTATGGTCACCACCTCAAAGAGCATGCACAGAGAAGTCCAAATTAAACATGATTTAATGACTTGTAAATGTAAGTACACATTGATTGCCAAAGGCACAAAACGAGCGATTTGTGTGAGAAAATGATCAGTATTTATATAGTTTTACCTCTTGTTACCATAGCCACAAAGCGCCCGCACCCTCAGATCACTTGGACATGGCTGTGGTTACAAAAGGTAAAAAAAGATATAAATACTGTTCGTTTTCTCACACAAACCACTCGTTTTGTGTCTTAGGCCAAATCATGTTTGATTTGGACTTTTCTGTGCAAGCTCTTGTGAGACCAAAAAAAACAAAACAACAAAAAAACATGAGCCTAATCACATCTGGGGCCCGTTTCAATAAGGAGGTTCAACCAACTCTGAGTTAAAGCTTGAACTCAGAGTCGACTTACCCTGAGATGGGAAACTCAGAGTTTTCGGTTACAGAACAGCTGAAATGAGTTAGTTCAATTAACTCTGAGTTGACTGACTTTGAGTTAAGCGCGTGCACCACAGCTATAAAAAGCCATTATCAATGGAGCGCAGATATTACGAGTCACCATGGCAACAGCGCCAGACAAAAAGAGGTGTTGGGTATAATTAATTACCAAGTAATCTAAATATTGTAATTTAATTAAAGGGATTACTCTTAATTCTTCTTTAATTTAAAATAAAATATGATGCAATTACATTAAATAGGCTACTGCATAAATTATAGACCAATTCAGTATAAAACAATAGTGGATTTAGCATACATTTTTAAAAGGTATATTTTTATATAACCTTCTCCCTCTACACACTTTGATCAATTCAAGAATAATTAATGCAATTGTATATAGTTAATTTGAAAGCATTAAAAGTGCAGTTTCTTGTCTCTCCTCCTTGTATTAATCAAGTGGTTGAGGTTGATATAGGATTTAGTAACATGTAGAACAATACTTTCTAGAGATAGTAATTATTACATTAATCTAACTACACCGCTGAAGATGTCATTTGTTGTTAATAATTCATAACTATTTTAGAGTAACTGTTTTAATATCAGAGGTGAAACTGGAAGAATGTTATTCAACCTAAAGTAGTCTACTATTACTTTGATACATTTTTACTTAAGTAAAAGTAAAAATACCAGTCTAAAATTTCATCAGTTAATTTCATCAGTTAAAATGACAGTTAAATAAATTAAACATTTGTTCAATAAAACATAATATTAACTAACTTCAATAATTGATTATGATTATGATTGACATATTATTTTTTATCATGAATAACTTATTAAATTTTATTAAAAATTTTTCAATGATTTAATAGAAATATATTATCCAAAACAGTGGTAATCAAATAAAACTTTAGCAAATGTTTTAATCCTTTTATTTTTTGGCAAAGTGCTGCAAAACAGATTTAGTCAATTAAACCATGGACAAACAATATATATATATATTCCTTAAAGAATGTGTAAATACATTTTAGTATTGTTGTTGGTGTTTAAACAGCACTTCCTCTTTAAAAAAGGGGAGGAGACCGCAAGAAACTCTGGGTTTACTGAAGAAAACCTGCTCCCGACCAGGTTAGATTCACAGAGTAAGTTACCATGGTATGTATAAGTTAAGTTACCTCTCTTTCAGAAACGGGCTTGACTTACTCTGCTTTCTCGGGTTTGATATACCCCCCTTTCTGAAACGGAAAACCCAGAGTTTCCCTCATTTCAGGGTGAACATACTCAGAGTTTTCACTTAACCTCCTTTCTGAAACAGGCCCCTGATCATTCCCCTTTAGATATCAACGTTTCTTTTGTAGGAAGCAAGCCATTTTGCAATATTGTCAGTGAAGTATCTCACAAATACCAGCAGCTAAAAAGGCTCCCAACACAATGACACTCTTCCACACGTTTTATTATGTTGGTGTCTGTACTTTCACTGCAGTTCTGAAATGGAATGTCCGGTGAGTGGTGCTAAAAAGTTCAATGCTCCATTTTAAAATAACGTACACATACACTAAACCCTAAACCTACCAGATAGTGTTAACAAAGGCAAAAGTGACATAAAAACACAACCGTAAACATGGCATTTATGTCTTTTATTGTGACTCTTTCACAGGATTTGTACCTGAGCTCTCTGCATCGCATGTACAATTCTGTACAAGCTGAGCTACCGAACAAGCTTAGTAGGCCATTAAAAACCAAACATATGGAGCTGGTTAAGTGATCTTAACTCCAAAATATATTCGTTTATAAATCATGCGATATGGTAAGATGGGTTTTCATATTATAACATAATATGTGTGCAAGGAGCCGTGTGAAAACAAGTCTTTATTAATTAATAATCTGCCCCTGTAATCATAATTGTGTGTGGAAACTATTAAAAGTGCTTGCTGTTTTACTGCCTTTAGTGTTCATTGTGGTTAGAATCAGTGATGATATGTACGTATTGGTTTGTATTTTGAGTTTTGCAAAAATGTTGCCAGGTATTTTCCAATGAGCCTGTTGTACAAATCGTATTTGATCACTTTCAATTAAAATTGCAGACAATCTGCCTGAAAAGAAAAGAAGAAAAAAGTTGAACATACTTGATAATGTCTATGTATGTGCTTTGATCAATGCATCATTCATCATATTAAAGGTACAATATGCAAGATCGTTTCGCCACCAGGGGTCGCTAACCTCTTACAATAACAAAGGCATATTAATGACATATATTCCGCATTAAGCGTAATTGTGGATCTTTGGATGGATCTTTTATGGATGAGTGAATAGATTTTTTTTTTATAAACTTGACTGTAGTATGAAGCAGGGCGCGATTGCTAGACGTATACCAGCACCACACGCATCGTGAGTCCGGCGGATATAAAGGAATAAGGACATTTCATTCTACCGAACTACACGCTGAATTCAGGTCAGTTTATTGGAGGAATTAAACTTGAGGTAACGCAGTGCTGCTTCACTTGCTCTAACAGTTTCACTATCACACTAAACGGCATTTGTGTGTGTTGAATGTTGTTAGTTAGGTTGTTTGTTGGCTGTATGAGACTAAGCTAGATTAACATTATAGAATAACACACAGATCATATTCTAACGTTTCATCATGTTGAACTATATATAACATTGATTAGTTTTATAAACATTGATTTGCTCACCTGATTGTTTAAGTAACATGCAACACTCGTGTCTCGAAGTCAAAGTTAGTCGCAGACATGGAGCTTTCGGCATCTCGAAAAGATGTTGATCTTCGTTTTAGTCCTCTTTTTGTCTCAAAGTCTGCTTGCCAGGGTTCATAATGTTTGAACAAAACCCTGGTAGGGACGCTCACGCTGTTGAGCACGCATAACGGGTGTAACCGACCCAGCTGTCCACGTTCGTCGCCATGGTTACTATTGCAGTATGTGGTCAAACCTGGCAGAAACCGGGAGTAACGCGGATATGACATCATTGACTGGCGACTACTCATCACTGCTCACACGCCCCGTTTCCTTGGTTAAAAATCACAATTTTTTCGCGATTTACAAATAGTTGTTAACATTTGGGATATTGTAAGTAATCAACTAAACAAAATATATAACATTGGTCTAGTGGTTTTACTGCAAAAATCCTGCATATTGTACCTTTAAAAGATTGTCTCTTCAAAAAAAAAAAGAAAAAAAAGACCTTGATTCGTTTAGATTCATTTACAATGTCGTGATGAACTGTGTGAATCGTGAAAATGTTGGTTGCGTGGACTTTCAATAGGGAGAGAGAAATTACTCTGGTAAATATCTTTTAGTTTCGAAGATGCAAAAGTCCTATGGGTTTGAAACAACATGAAGTTTAGTATGAAGACATATACGTCATATTTCGTTTGTACGTTGGCCAGAGGAGATGCCGCCCGACTGAGCCTAGTCTCTCCCAAGGTTTTTTTTTCTCAATTCTGTCACCTGATGGAGTTTGGGTTCCTTGCCGCTGTTCCTAAACCTCACAAGTGACATCAATACAATGCTTATTGGCAGATGGCTTACGACTGATGGCAAAGGCAGGAGAGAGATCTATGCATTTCATAATTAAGTGCTCTTCAAAATATTGATCACTGGCAAAACATCTATGATATTTTAAATATATGCAATTGTTTGGTGTAGTTATGGAGGTTGGGGCTAACTTGTCCATACTCTGTAGTGCTCCAATTTCTTCAGACTCAAAACAGTGAGTAATTCTACGTGTCAAATGGGCCAAACTGAGAAAACAGTGATAGATAATGGTTAGTTATAATGGATAGTTTAACTTAATGCACAGAATTGAACAATAATGATTCAGTAAGTCTAGATAAAAAATAAAATCTAAACACTTCTAAAACTTTGTTTAAAGACATTTATCGTTAAACGTTTTACTCTAAACACTAAACTTCAGTAAAATGTTATAATGATTCCTCAGGCATACCCACTGATAAAGATTGCCTGTTATATTGCATCAGATATCTTGACCTTTACATTCAGAATGAGAGTGTGCATCATCTCACTGACGCAGGAAAGCCCGGAACATCCTGTTACTGCAAAACTCAGTGCCGACTTGTTGGAAAATGTGGGTTTGGGGTGAAACTCATCCCTCAGTGTTGTGCGTGACACCAACTGTGAAAAAAACACAGAAAACTACTAAATAGTTAGAGCTTGAAATTACAATTTTATGGACAGTTATTTAGTTAGTAAGTTTTCTTTATAAAACGAGTTCTGTAGTATGTGGTTTAATATTTGTCATGAAATGGAAGTTGTAATAGTTTGGGACTTTATTTAGTCCATTTGGAATTGATTGGATGGTTGTGGCTTGCTATTGGTGGATCTCATGTAAGTGACAGGTTGTCCCGCCCTCATGGCAGTAAACATCATCAGAGAAGAGATGTTGAGAGTTTGAGGAAGTTGAGACTTTTAGGCTTCAACGGCCATGGGGTATAAGTAAATCTGACAGAATTTTAATTTTTGGATGAACTATACCTTTGATGTTATTATTATTATTATTATTATTATTAAGATGGAAATATTAAATTATGTTTATAAAATAAATGAGACTCTAAATAAAAAACTAAAACTACCAGCAGGTGGCGGTCAATGTCCCAATGAGTGAGTCAACGAGTCATTCATTATATCGATTCGTTCAAACTCATTCAGGAATGCTCTTTATGCATGTGCGATTGAATCATTGCTTCACTCGATTGATTCGCTCAAAACGCGGATTCATTTGGAAATTAAACTTGGTTGTGTGTTGCTCGGAGACAAACAAATGTTCTGCTCTAGCTATACAGGTAATATATTCATCGGCAAAATTGAGCAAATGGCGACAATTTTGTTTCTAAAATATAACACAATATGAACTTATAAATCGAAGTGTTAAAATATAAAAACAACATCACATTTGCACTCATGCTAATCACCACAAAAACAGCAATCACGTGGTAGATTGCAATCGTTACTCGTGTGATAGGCTATTTACTACCATAGGCAATGATAATATGAGACAAAAAACTTATTCAGAGGCATTTTTCCCTTATATCTTGAATTTTAGGGCCGTTCTAACTGCATTCTAGGCTCCATCAAGCAGTCAGTTCTACTTCAAGTTCGTCACCAATCAACTATGAAAAAGGTAAGACGGTCTGGCTTGTTTCCTCACTACTAAATATAATATAAAAAGGTAATTGCGACTTTTATCTCACAATTCTGATTTTTTCCCTTAAAATTGCGAGTTTATATCTCACAATTCTGATATAATATTTACAACGGTGCGGTGCATACCCTAAGAAAAATGCGCTTTTCTTGTCTTATGAACAAAAGGAATGTTTTTATTGAACATTGATGAAGAAAAAGATTTTGTGTGAAAAATAAATAATAAAAGTGGTTTATTTGTTTTAAAAACAATCTTGTAACCTAAATAAATGTACACAAAGGCTCATCAGCATGGGACAAAGGTCACAAAGATTTAATTCAAATACTTAAAAGTTAATACTTGTTCAAAACATTCTCTTTAGCAAATTTTGCACTAGGTTCTCTTTATTTTGATAAAATAAAATTTTTTTTTGTTCAATGCATTTATATTTAAATTTATATTTAGTGTGATTTAAAATATGCTCATCTTACAGAAACACTATATATATATATATATATATATATATATATATATATAGGCATTTATTATCATGTTAATAATTGTGCCTTTTACCCCAAATATTATACTTTTACATTTACATTTACAAGGTACTATATGCCCATTTTACCCTGGTGCGCCTTTGTCCTGTTGTACCCATAAAAACGCAATTGTGAGAAATAAACTTCTGAATTTTTGAGAGAAAAAGTTGCAATTCGTGAGCTTAGAATCAAAAGGTTCTATCTCCACTTTTGATCGAAATTGAATTTTTGACATAATCTGATCCATTAGGTGTTTATTAATGCCTGTGTGGTGTTATTTTTGTAAAAAAAAAAAAAAAGATTAATAGAAAGCTATAATAGAAGATTATACTACATAACAGTTTTGCCAGCTGGGATGTAAAAACTTTGATGCTCAATATCTCAGAACTACCCTAAACGGAGATAGAATCTTATAATTCTAAGCTCACGAATTGTCTTTTAAATTGTTTCCGACACGTAATAAAACAATCTTCCATAGAATTCAGAGCATTTCAGTGTGGTTTTCATTGTAAGATTTGTTCTTTTTTACTTCAAAAACCAGTATATTTAACATTATCTTCTAAAGCATTTCCTTATTTTTACATTCTTTTACAGTTAAAATGACAATTATTTTTTTGCAGTCTATCGTTAAATTTATATACATAAATTACTATGATTTTGGACACCATTCACCCTTATTATGCCAATGTCATCAACGTTTCATTCTTTGTGCAAGGCTCCTTTTAATGATATAGGGTCCGATAGCAGTTTATAGGGCCATTAGGGGAGGGTCTTTGTCTTTCTCAGGTGTGAAAAGCAGTAATATTAATGGCTGGTTAACACCTCCCTGCATAAAGCCATCTTCCCCAAAACACGTCATGCATATTTTAAAAGACTTTATTTTCTGAATTATTATCTAAATGAGTTGTCAGGAAGATTTCCACATAGATTTGGAGCAAATACTCTAGGCTATGGGATACTATTTTCAAAAGTCTTGTGAAGAAATAATCTGTATGGGTTTTACGACCTTATTTCAGTGATTTTTTTTTTTTTTTTCACAAACCACGCATAAACGTCATTATCTCAAAACTACAAAGTTTTACATACATGCTGCTGACATATTATTGTAGCAGAGTTTGTGCTGAATACAGCGTAATAATACTTTAGCAATGAAAATGTCAAAAGTAACAGTAAAAAGCACAAATGTCAGAGCATGTCAGGACGCCTCCAGGACCCAGAAAACACCTCAGACCCCAGAGGGTTAAGGGTGTAAATGTGGAATATTACCTGTTACTTACTGTTAGACTTCACGAAGCATACATTTCATGAGCTGTTTATCTTACATTTTCAATGAACCATGACTCAATGTTCTGCACTTCTTCTGTGTTGGCTGAATCATCATCGCTGTTAATTAGCCCAACCACTGTCGCATCATCTGTGTAGTTGATAATAGAGTTCAAGCTGTGGGCGGCGAGCAGTCATAGGTGAAGGAAGAACACAGGGAGGGGTCTCAGGAGCTCTTTGTTGCTTTGGTGTTAAGAGTTTTAGTGAGGTGTTGATTGCCTGTTCCGGTATGTGGTTTATTAGTGAGTAAATGCAAGATCTGAAAGGTTGAGAGTCAAGTCTTGATAATTTTAGAGTGGACAATCATGTTGAAGACAGAGCAGAAATCAATGAACAGGACTCAGACCTATCCCGGCTATCCCATTCTTAATCTTCTTATCTTTAATCATTTTCTCAAAATGTTAGCACAAAAACATTATCTATACATTGTTCATGAAAGCTTTTTTTCTGACATTTTAGTTGGATATTCGTCTAATAATTTTTACTTGTTTCTATGGAAGCTTGTTTCCTCCACAGAATAAAACCACAGAAACCAAAAATTCTCAGGACAGCAGCATGTGTCCAAATTTTAATCTTAACTGATCAGAATCAGAAATTATCATAAAACAGCTCTTTAACTGTAAAATACCAAACTTGTCCTTTAAATAAGACAAATAAGCGAAACAAGTTCACAAAATGACTCAATGGAATGTTACATTATTTTTTTCAATTTGCATAACGGAAAAGAAAAAAATAAAGTAAATAATTTCACGATGAGGACATGCCGCTTGTGTAGTATGCTCTAACACCTAACACTATTTGTCTTTGGAAATATGCATCCTTCAGATCTATTGACATAAACCAGTCTCCTTGGCAAATCTGCTAAAGGATTTTCCTGGTTGTGAGCATTCTGAACTGGCATTTCTCAAGCACTTTGTTCAGTTGTCTTAGATCCGTCTTTTTTTCGGTACAGGAAAATATTTGCTGTTAACACAATCTCATCCCAAGTAGTCATATAACTGATGTCTTGGGACGTCTTTTGACCATACGTCAACATACGCCTTTTTAGGGTACCCTTAAACGTCGGTTACATGACGATCCCGGGCCGTCATACAACTGACGCTTTACCTTTAACGTCGGTTAGGTGACTTAGGGGTAGGTTTAGGGGTAGGTTTAGGTCTGGGGTAGGGTTAGGATCCGATAACATCATCTAACCAACGTTTAAGGGTACCCTAAAAAGGCGGATGTTGACGTATGGTCAAAACACGTCCCAAGACATCAGTTATATGACGTCTTGGGATGAGACTGCGCTGTTGCTGTATAGGCCGCCTTCGCTCTGAGCTTGAGATAAAGGCTCTATTGCCCCTTTGCTCAATAATTTTGCTATTTCGGCCCGAAGTAGATGAGCTACTTCAGTTTTACCGTAGTTTCAACCCACGCTGTGTAGCGGCAGGGACGTTGAGTGAACTGCAGCGAATATTTTTTTAATAGTGTTCAGCACCCATTCTCATACCCCGGGAAGCTTTGCCCATGCTTATACATGAATAGCTAGCGGTAGAATTAGATCTGGGCTCTGGTCGCTACATAGTGGCAACCGGAGAGTTTCGGTGTGCTGTAACGTGAACGCTGTGCTTGCAGCGTTTGACGCGGGGGGTGCGCCGATCACGGCAGGCAGCCTTGCCACGCTCGACTTCCTTATGGCAGTTTGCTGAGAGAGAGCGAGCGGCGGCTGACAGAGCGAGAGCGTGGTCTCTGGTTCACGTTCGCTAGATTCTATAGCCTACGTGTGGAATCTGTTTCCTCCCAAGTACTCGCTAAGGCCAGTGGTGCGAGGGCCCTACGTCGGTGAGCCTCATGAGTTCCTCCATCACCCCTTCGGTGCCAGGCCGCGGCCTGCCGGCGCCAGGTCTACTACCTCTAAGGGAGTTGTTGTTTAGACTGGGTGTTTTGTCTAGTGGTCTCTTTGGTGACCCATAATACCACGTGCAGTTCAGCCGTGTCGTCCCCTTGACAGACTCGTTTTTGTCATCCCTGTTGAGTATGCTCCCACTCCCTTTGGATTGGGACTACCTCAGGGACAGCCATATGTTTCACTATCCCCCTGGGCTAGTGGGCTAGTATGTGTATTCCAGGCCTTCATCAGCCGGCTTCCGCAGCATTCCCTTCCTCATGATGGGATAGGGCATGCTTTCCCAGTGTTATTCAATATCCACTTAATGGGTCTTGCGAAACAGCAGTGTGACTCCCTAGCTAGCTCCCACAATTTGTGAAACTGCTTTTGGGTAGCTTAGCTGGGCGCTGGAAGGGGCCTGTACCATGGCATCTTGTTAGGGATCCCAATTCGTCAGGGAACTCCCCGATGACACGTTGGAGTTCCCAGGACGAAAGGGACCATCTCGGTTACGTATGAAACCCTCGTTCCCTGAATAGAAGTAACGGAGACGTGTCGTCCCTTCACCATGTTGCTATACCTTCGCGGAGGACCGGACTCTGTTCAGCTCCTCAGCGAAAAGCGTCATCCATTGTTTATTTCCGCTTTTTATATCCATGCTAGTAGGCGGCTTGTGGAATGCAAATTTTGCATGCCACTTTCATTGGCTCGTTTTTAATTCTCTCGAAGGAGAATTCATCATCCCAATTCATCAGGGAACTCCCAGACGACACGTCTCTGTTCCCTGTATTCAGGGAACAAGGGTTGCATACATAACCGAGAGGTTTTAAAGCCTTTAATACCAGAATAGACTCTGATGGCCTCAGCTAAAGGCTCAATTGCCAATGCAAAGGGCCTATTTTTCTGCAGGAGGTCCTGGACTTCTTATTCAGATACATGGCATTGTGGATTCTATCAAATATCAACAGATAAAAAATCAAAACCTGACGGCTTCTGATAGAAATCTTACAATGGGCCGTGGTTGGATCTTACATCAGGACAATGATCCAAAACAAACATCAAAATCAACTCAAAAATGTGTTGAGCCTTGTTCACATTTTAACACGTCTTTTATTAACACGGATTTTAAAACGTCGGGCTGAACTGTGCGGTTCACACTACATGACTTGCTCTCAGTGAAATCAGGAGTGATCAAGTTGTTTAGCTGTTCACACCACACAACACAACGTGATTGATCCACAACAGGAGGTAACTCACTACACGAGTTGACAACGCACTACATCGAGATACAACCACGATCGGATGATAAGAGCAAATCATTTGTGACTCAATGAGAGCTGTTTCAGTACTATGTTACGGTCTAAATCCTGAAAATAATCAAATAAATAACGAGTTGACAACAACTGTCACCCAATGATTCGATCTTGTCTACAAACCACGTTTTGTCATGAAAAAACAATAAATACATAAATAAATAAATATTGTGCCAATACCCAGCGAAGAAGAGAACACAACACATGAATATGGGCGTCAGACAGAAACTAGTGCTGTACTGTTTGCGCGACGATCTGCTCTGAAGAAAAAAAAAGCAAAAAAAAAAAAGAAAAGAAAAACTAAGATTTACCTGGTGTCCTCAACCCATGCGTTGCTATGATTGGCTGTACTCATGACATCACTGAGTTTGAGTCGCGCTACGGCTCTGGATATCTAGCAGGCTAGGTATTTTTCTGGGCTTGGCGACACGTCTGCGAGGCGTCTGCGAGCGTTTTCGCTGCGTTGTTGGCTCTTCCATACTAACAGATTGGCAAGCGTTCATCGTCCGCTAATCCCCCGCGATTTGCACGCGATAACACCCTGACCAGTCAGCGAGCTAACGATTTGCAAATCGGGCTTAAAATCCTGTAGTGTGAACTTAGCTTTAGGGAGCACAAAATGAAGCTTCTGCCATGACCGTCCCAGACCCTGACCTGAACCATATAAAAAATTAGTGGTCTGAACTGAAGAGAAGAAGCGCCAACATGGATCTGGGAATCTGAAGGATCTGGAGAGATTCTGTATGGGGGTCTCTGATCTCTTGTCAGGTGTTTTCCAAACTCATCAGGCATTATAGCAGAAAACTCAGAGCAGTTATCTTAGCAAAAGGCGATTGCAAAAAGGTATTTAATAAAAGGGAATGAATAATTGTGGTCAACATGTTTTGGAGAAAAACATTTATTTTATAATGTGATTTTCCCCCCACTTTCAATTCTTTTACTTAAACGAAAGGTTAGGATTTTGCCAATTTTTTGAATGAAAGATCAAAAGGATAAACAATGCGGATTTATTTTTTACTGCCATTTTTTTTATCATATTTACCAGGGGTGTGATTAATTCTGGTCATGACTATAATATATATATATATATATATATATATATATACAATAGTAATTTAGGCTCTAGCAATCTACAAAAGTAGTGACAATAGTACTATGACAATAATAATACATTTGATTTTATTGTACATTTGCTCTAAACTCTAGGTCAGGGGGCTGATCTAAAACTATCAGTGAGTACAACCAACAGACCCCCCCAGACGCAGATCTCCCCTTGATTCAATAACTCGATTCCCCTCCACCGCCACCAACCCTACATAAACTTTGAGTCATCCTTAGTACCCATCTTTTTTCACAGTTTTCAACGTTTTAGGTTAGAGAAAAAAACTCTGGCACCTAAATGATTAATGTTGTTTTGTTTTAATGAAATTTGATTGAAAGTCAGCAGAGCTAAACAAAACACGCCTTACTCTGTCCTTAACCCGGAAGTCTGCCAATCCCCTGGAAGTCTCCCAATCCAGAATTTTCATTTTTAAGTGAACTGTTCCTTGTTTTCTGTTGGTTTTGATATGACACGTGGCACAATATGGTGCACTGGTGAGGTCATCAATGAAAATAGATGGTAATGGAGGCAAGACCAATGTCAACAACCTCCTGGCAACTGCAGAATATGTTTGATATGTTTGAATGTCTCAGTAATTAGACTGAGAACTGACTTCAAACAAAACGCTTCACATCGCCTCAGGAGGCAAACGCTGCATCTGTCTGCTTAACTGTGTGGAAATAAAACGAAAACTAGCAAAGAAGAAAAAATAGCAGGGCACTGCCTTTTTCCTCTTGTCTTTAAACATGTGATCTAACAAAACCTCAACCCAGGCTCATTGGGGTGTGGTGGGGGGTAATATCATTTTAATATTGATGCTAAAAACATGTACTGAAGAAACTGTCATTTTAGCTTGATTATACAAGTCTTTGAGCTCCTTTATTGAGTGATGTATCTTATGGGACTACCGAGCACTTCACATTGCGAGCATAGTTTTGTACCAGGTGAGCTACCGAGCAAGTGTACTACATCAGAGAAACCATACATATAGAAAGGAAAGCATCAAAATGTGTTAGTTTAAAAATCATAGAACATTGTTTCAAGGAACCATTTCCTGATACATCTTTTATTAACCAATAGTCTGCCTCCCTATTCCTAATTTGCATTAACAGAAGGAAGTTGTTGTCAACTGCTGTGAATATATATATATAATAGGTTACCTACGTTTATGGAGTTTTGCAAAAATGTTGGAAGAGGTTCGGTTGGGTGGAGTTGGGTTTGGAGGAGGGAGTTTAAATGCAGGCAGTTTGTATGCCGCTGTGATATATGTCGACACTAGGGCTGGGCAAAAAAAATCGATTTTTCGATTAATCGTTTTTTTAAATGTGTTCGATTCAAAATCGATTCTCAACGGCCGGAATCGATTTTTTCCATATAAAGGGCTCGCGGACGTGGTGCTGCATCTTCTCGTCTCTCTGCACTAGGCAAGCGCCAAGCGCTGCAGCTGTCGATCACACACGCGTTCAGGAGTCGGGACATGACGGAATATTCACTTAACAATCGGGCCAGCATTGCATCGTAACCTATGATCGTAACTAACGTTTATCATTTTCACGTCTTTTTGAGTTTTACAAGCAATGTTAAACCATCCCGTGCTCGCGCACTCTCAGAGATGTCTTTCACTGCGTGCACAGTACAGCCTAAATCTGCCTCACAAACAGCTCGCCAGAAACAAAAGTTTTATCCCTGGATTATATCACTTTAACAGTTAAAACACGCGACATTATGTCAAAACTCTGGTCTTGGTGAGTAACCTCCTAAAGACAGTCGGTAATGTCTTAAATTAGCATTAAACGCGTCTGACAGAAAGTTAATGAAACAGTAATGGATTCGCGCACTAGTTCTTAAAGTGAACGCAGCCATTTGTGTCTGTCATTAATTATGTTGTCATAACAACAGAATATAGTATTAATTGTAAGCAATCAGAATTAATAGCCTTTGTATTTAATTCAATCTGGACTAAAAAGACTATCCAGTGTTATTTTACATTGGATTACTTTATTCAGTTTCTGTAGTATTTCTGACATACCCAAAAAACTACCCCAAAATGTCTCTTAATTTGTGTCTTTATTCTAGGCTATTGTATTTATTTGTGCTACTTTTTTCAATTTAATTCAAAGATTGAAATCAAGCTTCCATACATAAACTCTTAAAACAAAAATAAACAAAAAATTACATTACCATTTAAGTAAGATCAATGTAAAAAAAGTCTAAATATTTATATATTTATTTATCTATATCTATCTTAAACATAAAATAACATGATACTGTTTGATCAAGCTGTGCGACTGTTCTGACTTTTTTTGTATATTGCATCAAAATCCTGTTTATTCTTTGTATGCATTTAGTGTACCTAAAATAAAAAGAGTTTTATATATAGGTTTATGGCTCTTAATTTCCTTGTATTAATTAACCACTAGTAAACTTATGTCCACTGTTCTTTTTTATAAATATAGGATTTGTATTACATCTTCATTATAGTCGAATCGAGAATCAAATCAGGAATCGAAATCGAAAATTGAATCGAAATCGAATCGAACTGAGAGCTTGTGAATCGAAATCGAATCGAAATTGAAATCTGAATCGATACCCAGCCCTAGTCGACACTGGAGTGGAACACGTCAGGAACAGCTGGTTATCAGCTGATGCGAGCTTGGCTGACTTGGTCTGCCTGAACTAATGCTAATGCTTGATCTATTTAAATAGACCAATCAATGCACAGCTTACCTCAGGGCACCTGTATGCTTCCCTCACCCAACAGGCTCTATTAGTAGTCATACAGGTCTATAAGGCTAAATATCCCATCTGAATGTGAGGGTGTAGGCTAATAATTTTCTCTTTGCAGTTTTAACTGCACTTTTTTCGGCTATATTTTACTGCTGAGCAACCTGATAGTGATGGTTGGTTCGTGAACGAATCATTTCTTTTTTTTTTTAGTGAACCAGTCGGAACGGGGCACGGTTCGCATGAAAAATCGCTAATGTGAACGCTGTCATGGGACCCGGCTGCGCACTGGGGTACCGAACCCGAGACTACCTGGAGGAGGTGGTCTGAGTTCGGTTGCTTCCGAACCTTGCCGCGGTTCGCGTGAATGTGAAAGCAACACGGATTCGGGCGTGCACTTGTTCAGGAAGTAAAGTATCCTGCTCATGCCTTTTAGCTTATTGTGATGTATTCAGTTAAATAAAACACATGTAAGGGATGATAGTGTTGATGATTTACCTTGGATACGAGCGAGAATGTGTATTTGTGCATTGCGCGTGGAATCAGAACAACACATTTGGAACCTGTATTGTTTACTCAACTGCACATAATAGCAGCAAATTAATAAAACAAAACAAAACAAAACAAAAAATCAAGTTGAGTGTGAAACCAGACCAACACTGCAGGGGCTCCCGGAACCAAACGCGCTCGGGCTCGGACCGCAGTAAGTGTGTAAACGAGCCCAGTGTAAAAGCCACCTAAATCAGACTGAATCGTTCAAAACAGTTCACGTCTTATGCCGAGTTCAGACTGCATGATTTTCAAAGTAGTCGGATCGCTGTTCTTTTCACACTGCATGACTATCTTGGCCAGAATTCAGTCACTGCTGTGTTCACACTGGACGATTGATCGGTGACAGAAGGTTTCACACTGCATGACTTTACAATAGGAAAAATCGCCGACAGACTCTGTTTAGCACGCTGCGCGCAAACTACGTTTCACAACAAACACACGTGAAATGTGAAAAGGAAACAACGCGACACCACACGTGCAAGACGGGAGCTCTCACGTGAGACTTTTTTTTCGACCCGGTTGTGGTACAGCTGGTGAAACGTCAAAGAGACACAAGTGCTCCTGCCAAATTTCTACTAATTTTTCTTCCATTTATTGTGTCCAAATAGACCGAGAAGAAGCTTTTTTCTGAAACAATGCCATATCATCATGTTGATATGTGATCTATAACTCCTCCCCGAACTCCCTGCTGCTCTGTATCTTGCTCTCTCACTGGCTGCCGGTGATCGCCGATGTAGTTTTTAGTCAAAACACTTTTCACACAGCAGGATTTTGAATCGCCGACAGGTTCAGATATTTAGCATGCCAAATATCTCACGGGCGTCGGCGACTCGTCGGTGATTCTCTGAACTGAACTGAGACATGTTGGTGCTGAGAGAGAAGTGATGAGCACGAGCAGCTACTGAATGCACAGGTACAGCGGTTCTCGGATCACCAGTACAGAACCGAGAACTGTTTCTTTCAGACAGGTTTGACGTATTGAGAATCGATGTACGTTTTTTTACGTTTTGTACGTTTCCTTTTCTGGTTTACGATTGAAATGGTGCCAATTTTATCATCATCCAGGTGGAATTTTTATTAAATCACGTAGAAAAGTAATAGCACATTTTTTCATCAACAAGCTACATAATTTGAGAGATCATTCTTGTCTGTAGCACAAATGATACGGGATGGGTTGCTCACAAAATTGTTCTGCTCCAGGTTAGAAGCCTGTTCAAATGCCTGACCCTAAATATGAGCAAGCAGCACTAATTACATAATAGCACATGCACACTGAGACCTCTCAGGAATTCAATGAGTTGTGTCCAATATTTACTCATAGTTGCCCTCAATAGAGTCATCCAAGTCTGTTTGGTTTCAGTTTATGTCATTCAGAATTTGACTGGATATTGAAGAATGGATAGAGTCTGCAGTGCAAAACAAAGCCCCCGCAGTTCCATATTACAGGAAGTAAACAATTTACTGTTCATCTAGGCTTCTTCCCTTCAGCTCTTTCACAGAGCAATTTTCGAATAACTGTAACGTCTCCTTTATTATGAAAGAGTGACAAAGCCCATTTTTGATTGCTTGTATAATAAGCCTGAAGACTAGTTTTTTTTTTTCTAGAATATTGTTCTTTTACAACTTCAGTTAAATGAGCAGACTCCCATTAAAGAACTGCTGTCCGCTAATAGTCTCTCATTCAGATTGCAGTAAGCACATCAAACAGATGTTGTTGCGTCTTCAATGTTTGCAGAAACAGCTTTTTTTTTCAGGAAACCTTTGAAACTGTGGAGTTGTTTAAAGAGCCGCAAGGAAAAGCTTTTTATTTGAGCTTCATTTTATAACAGTGACCATTAACAAACATGGGATTTCTTGCTTTCTTCTTCAGTTTCAGATTTTAAAAAGTCAGTTTATTTTGAAGTTCCTAAACAAAATCTACCCATTGTGTTCATGTTGGCTTTGAATGGTAAAAAAAAAAAAAAAACTTTTCAAGAAAAAAAAAAAATTGTTCTTATCTTCGTAATTAACGTCAAAAAGGTTTTGAATATATTTTGTAATCCAAAACGTAGTTTTTAACGTAAATTATTACACTCCCTGAAACACCACAGTAATGTATTTTTTAGTTTGTTTTTTTCTAGTAATATAAACATGTCACATGTCAATATTCTTCATTTAAACAATTTCGCCCAAGGCATATATGGACATAAAAGGGTGATGCCTGGGTAAGTTGCATTAGTTGTGTTTTGAAAATCGGGGTTATGTTAAGGGGCATGACATTTCAACGCATTCTCATCCCAAGGCGTAATATACAACACTTTTGCCAAAGCGTAGACATCCAATGCACATGGCACCCTTTAGCATCAAATGAGACGCTTCGGTTATGGGTTGGTTTAGGTATGGGGTAGGGTTAGGGTTAGACCACTAGGAGGCGCCTTCTGCCCCATATATATCCAAGGGGGTAATCCATCGACCGGAAGTTGAAGCCTCGCGGGAGCTGACATCTTGTAGCAGAACTTCACTTGCGTTAGCATTCATTTTGGCGTCACTTTGACAGCGAATAACTTTACATCTGAGGCGTTTGAAGACCCTATTTGTCCCTTTTTATTTCTAAAGAAACACCACAATGGATAAAAAGCTCCATTACCTTGTAGCTTATGTTATGGCCCCGTAGAAGCAGTTTTATTGAAAGTAGGCTAACGATTGCGTCATACCCACGCGACTCTCTGTCGCACAGTATAGAGATTACTGTATGGACAGGAGGAGAAGCTCACGTGCAATCGGGGAAACGTGGAGGCAAAATGACAAAATAATTAATCAGAATACCTAGAAAAGTTTCTCCTGCTCCTAGCTCATGGACAGCTCCTACTCACACTCTCCGCCTCTGCAAGTTTCAGAAGGGAATGATTCAGATTTCTCATGCCACAGCACTAGAAGACAGACGGGGTGCTTACGTCACATCTACGGCGTCAAGCTCTGTTTGAGTCTGCGTGTCAGGACGGAAGTGCTAAAAATCGGCAAAAACGGGCTTTAATCGTCTCAATGGAGTTCCAATGAGATGGCTCTGTCCATTTCTTATACTGTGTATGTATATATCTGCGTCTCATTTGATGCTAAAGGGTGCCATGTGCGTTGGATGTCTACGCTTTGCCAAAAGTGTCGTATATGACGCCTTGGGATGAGAACGGGCTGGACATTTCCAAAACATGCTTGAAATGGCTGAATGTCACACTGGTCCAGCTGACCAATCAGATCACATTGTGGGGGCTTCATAGAGTCAGGAACTAAAAGTGTTACTGACAGACTGGGAAGAGAGGTACTGCAACAATGTCAAATATGAGAAAAAATATTGTGTGTTTTTTTTTTTATTAACCCTGAGACATAACCTATTCTTAGTAGACCCCAAAAACAAGACTGTGTAAAAGGGCATAATATGACCTATTTTAAGTTTTTTTTTTTTTTTCATTCAATATTAATGTAACTATTTTAGCATATGCAGTTACCTTTATGATTGGTATTCTGACAAAATGAATATCATGTTCCCCTTTGTGCTTTTACAACTCGCAACACTCGATTTGTCACAGTCATAAGTACAACAGGATTTACTGAATTCATTTTATCAACACCAATGAATGAAATTTCTTGAATAAAAAAAAATCACTTATTTTATAGCAGATTGTATGACAGCTTTTTCATATATATAACTAGTTTTAACTTGAAGTGGCTACAAGATTTAACAAAACAAAACCAGGCACAGAACAAACATGACAAATCACCCACATTAACGAGGCTCCTGGATAATTCAGACTCTTGAGATCTGATGGAAAGCCTGCTGACCACTTCTAAAGTGTCCACTAGAGAAATACCTGCCCTGATATTTACAGCACTATCCCATATGTCGACCCTTTTCATCTGTCATTTTAACTAAGCAGATGTAGTAGCTTTATGCATATTCTCTGTAGCTAATAGATCACTGAGGGAGATGGAGAGATGGCTGTTCATCAAAGAGGCTAATTAAGCATTAAAGAGGTTCCAATAGTTTGCCGGGCTTCATATTGATCTTTGCGGCGGCAGATCTTTAATCTACACTACTCCTGGTATGTCTGGTGGGAATGAAGTATTTGGTCCCTCTGGTAATTTGTTTTGAGGTTCTGACCTTTGGGTAAATCCTATCTAAGAGTTGTTATTTTTTTTCTATGTACCATCATGCATCAGCTGGCTCTAATTCATCCAAATCGGAATATGTGCAGTGTCAGTACAGGACGCTTTATGAGAAAATAATGAGGATATTTGTCAGTAAATGTATTTATTCCAGTAAACAGATTTATTCCAGCATCAAAAACATTTTTCTAAAAGATTATAAAGGATCGCAGGGGAGATTAAGAGTTAATGGAAAAACAAAAACATTTACCATCGAGGCCAATGAATCATAGACGGAAACCGTTTTGTTATTGCTCAGATTATTTGCCATTAATAATCAGTGATCCAAAACGTATTTTCTCCCAGAAAGTTCCAAACATGCTCAAATGCTTCACACAGAATTGTCCAAAGAGTTTAGAGACCCAATAATCTTCATCTTCACATTCTAACTGATCATATTTTATTTTTGTGTGTTCATTCACTTGAATTGCTATAATTATCTCTGTAACAGTTTGCTGAGAGTCACGCGTTAAAGTTGCATGTCCTGGTTTTTGCAGAGTTACTATATATTTCGTATGTTTCAGAATGTTTCGTATATTTCCGAAACTTTAATCTTTTTTTTTTTCAATAACCATGCATAAACATTATTCTCTCAAAGATATTCTCTCACATATTATGGTAGCCCCGTTTGTGCTAAATAGAGTGTAATTTCACCTGTGCCATTAAAATGTTTATAAGCAACTGAAAAAAAGCACAACTGTCAGGGCATGTCAAAAAATCCCAAGGACCCTTAAAAACACCTTAGACCCCAGAGGGTTAACTCATCCATTAAATCGGGGAGATGATAACACTGAATAACACTAAGCACCTAACCCTGTTTGTAAGCCATAACTTACATAAACTGTAAACTTGTCCTTTAAATTGGATGGGTTGAATGGAATGTTGTTCCAGGATTAACAAAGATTTTGATCAGGGAACATTTACTTGCAAAATCAGGTTTTTTATAAGTCACGCTATTTTAACACAATAGCAGATATATATTTTTTATAGGCAACATTAAATAGTTAGTGCATGATTATGTTTATGTGAAGCTGCCATAGAAAAGGTCAAGTGTGTACTACTGCTAGTTAATGAAATCACTAGCTATAATGGAACTCAAATTAGATCCCGTAAAATTGCAATTTTAGTAGATTACAAAAGGATTAATTAAGTAAGGGATAATGTACATCCAGCTGATTGTTATCGCAAAATAAACCCCAGAGTATTGTATCACCCTGAAGGGTGGTTTGTGTGTGTGTGTGTGTGTGTGTGTGTGTGTGTGTGTGTGTGTGTGTCTGTCTGTCTGTCTGTCTGTGATAACAACTGGCTGAATGTACATTATCCCACTTATTACACTGCTGCTTTCCACAAAAGTAATTAATTGATCACAAAATATTGATTTGAGTTGAATTTATTTATTCATTTATTTATTTTTGCTCACTTATGAGCAAATGGCTTTGTGCTTAGAGATGAACAAAATATAACATTTAAGGGACAATGTAAAGTTATTCTACTAACGTATTTGATCAAAAGTTATGTAATATGCATATGGACATGAAATATTTAGATTGAAATTTAGTTTTGGCAACAATATAAACTCAACAATATTTTAGTATAGGGTGCATTGTTTGAGAATAATTACATTATATATATATATATATATATGAATTACAATTTTAAATTGTGTTTATATATGACATTATAATTATTGTTATTATTTTTTTATGATACATCCTTCTTGATGTAATACAAAATCACAATACAAAAATGCAACAACTGTAGATAGTGACAATCTGTGGTGACAAACCGCTTGTTTCGTGTCTTAGGCCATCAATGTGTACTTACATTTACGGGTCATTAAATCATGTTTAATTTTGATTTCTATGTGCATGCTCTTTGAGGTGGACCCCATAAACCTCCATTATATGACTGACAGACAAGAACGGTTTGATCTAAAAATATCAAAATGAAAAATACTGTGGAAACAAAGAAACCTACATCTTGGGTGCCCTTGAGGTAAGCTAAAACATCAAAAATTAATTTCAAAGTGAACTATCTCTTTAAAGTGTAACTAAACACTTAACCAACTTTTTCTAGTTAATGATCTGTAAGAATGGATCTTTATTAATACCAGTCATTGATTCGAGTAACTTTTTTGACATTTTTGTATAAAGTGTTCTATTTCTACAATATATAGTGTAAAAGCGTCTTAGTGCTGCCCTCTTCAGGTTGAACGGTGGCCACTGCAGTTGAATTTTCCTATTGGTTGTTCCGCACTTCGTGACGTACGCAGGTTTCAGCTAACCACGTGAGCCATGGCATTATAAAAACCATATTGTGTCCTCAAAACCACAGTAGGGAGTCAGGAATTGGAATTGTGAGTATTGAAAACGATCAGGATAGAGTGCTTTAGCATCTATTTCGTCCCCTCTATCTCCGCTGGGGTCAGCCCACTTTTTCAGCATTTTTCAAATATTGCCAGTGGGTGGAGTCAGGCTCTGACCAGGGGTTTAGTTACCCTTTAATAAAAGCTATTTAAATGTTTTAATAGACGTCATTCACAGCAGTGCCATCTTTGATTTTTAATTGGGTATGAAAGTGTGTTAGGGATAGACATACATCTCCTCAGTGGGTTGTACTATTATTTAATGTGTTTTGGATTTTTTCTGCTGACGAAACACTGCAAAACTTTTTTTTCCAAGAAATTTCAGTCAACAAAAAAATCCAGACAACATGAGTTGTGGAAAATTATAAATGATCTAGAAGCTTTACACAGCTTTTAACAGTGGGTGCCGTAAGTCTTTCCATCACAGCCTTGCTTTCATACACTTCTCTGAATAAGGCCTATTGAACCAAGTCCTCCTCCTGGCATAAAGGGATAGTTCACACAAAAATGAAAGTTCTGTCATCATTTACTCAACCTCAAGTTTCCAAAACCTGTATGAGTTATGTTAAACACGAAAGAAGATATTTTAAAGAATGTTGGAAGTCAATGACACTACTGGCGAAAGAAAGGCATACAGGTTTGGAACAACTTGATGGTGAGTAAGTGATGGCAAAATGTTTCTTTTTGGGTAAACTATCCCTTTAATCTAGACCCTTTCTGTGAAAGCAGGCCAAAATTCTGTATTTTATGATCACATTAGTGTATTGTTAAGAAACTACCATCAGTATGGGTCATCTGCATTGTGACCTGAAGGAGCCTGAGAAGTTTCAGCCAGCGACACCTAGTGGTAAAATCAAATATACACATGCTTATAACTATGGATTTAGTTGACTTATTTTCACAGCAGTCGACATCCCCTGCGATTTCTGAATCCTTGCCGAGTCCAACGATACCAAACATGCTAGGTTTCTCCTCATGGTTTGTGCAACGCTGTGATTTATCGTTGAAACAACTTTCATTAATATCCTCAAAACCGTTTGTCTGATTGAGACGAAACCACCGTAGGTAAATCAAAAACAGGACATTGGCTATTTACTAATATCCAAATGTCAAAATTTTGATAGTAAGTGGCGAAACAATGCAACCAGTTGGGTGTCGGTAATTTTTGTGTGTGTGTGTTCATACAAATGTCTATAACTCCTAAACGAAATGAGATATTTTTTTCACAAAATTTGACACTTGTGTATGGAGGCAGTATTCTGAACACACAAAAAAGCGGTGGTGTTATAATTGTACAAAACATGAAATTGGCTCCAACTACAGTAGCGTTGGTCTGATTGACACACGCATTGTCTTTGTGTCAGTTATCATTAGGGTTGGGTACCGAAACTCGGTTCCAATAGGGAACCGGTTCTGACGTAAACGGTAATAACCAGACCGAATAAGAATGAAAACTTCGGTGCCTGATTTCGATTCCTGAGTCTATGGCATGAGGCGCACACACGCAGTCTCTCGCTGTCTCCCTCTCCCTCTCCGACGTGCGCGCACTATAAGGTTTATTGAAGCACTGTCTGATCTGTCTCGCACGCGCGCTCTTGCTCGCTCGCTCTAGATTCCGGGAGATTTGAACTAATTTGCGATCATCCGGGAGACGTTATCAATATGCGGGAGACTCCCGGAACGTCTGCTGATAGCGAGGATATTAAACACACGTGAAACGTTTGGCTGCATTTCACATGTAAAATTACGCGTCAGAATAACGATTGTCTATGGATATAGAATAACCATTCGCGCCGCCTTGAAGCTCACGTCGTCATATTATATTAGCGCCCGCATCATCTGCTCCTCAGAGTTCTCTGCCGAAAAAGGAAGCTTGTCAGCAGCGCGAGATATTTAGCAGCGAACGCAGCGTTTCGTTCTCTATTCAGAGAACATGGGTTACACAGAGACGTTCTCTTTCATATGTTTACTCAAAGCTGCCTATAAGACGCAGTGGGAACGAAATATCAAACTGGCTAAGAGCTTAACTAGTAAATGACGAGATAACTTACATGACTAGTTAAAGCAGACAAAACATGGGAACCTGTAGCCAATGTCGATATTATATTACCCTGGTAGTAATCTCTATTAATCTCCAGTATAATTACATTGTTTAATATAATATTGTTTTATTTGATACTATGTAAATATGAACTTTTATTTTATATTGGTTTATTATTATTACCATATGTTACTTGTATTTATATTGTATGTTAATATTGTGTCCAGTTTGGCCCTGTAAATAAAGGGGTATTTTTATTATTATTTTTTTTGACAAAGTGTGTGCAGTTTTGTTTTCTTAAGTACCGTTTCAAGAACCGTTTAGGCACCGGAACCGTTTAAAAAATACCGAGTAGGTACTGGTATCGGATAAAACCCAACTGATACCCACCCTAGTTATCATAGACATTATGAAATTTGTGTACCTTGGAAAAATGGCTGTAATTTGGTGTAGGGCTGCAACAACTATCGATAAAATCGATTACTAATCGATTATGAAATCGTTGTCAACGAATGTCATTGTCGATTAGTTGGTCTGATTACGTCACGGGGATTGTTTACATGGAACATGCGCTTCTTACATGCGTTCATGAGGCACACACGCAGTCTCTCTCCCTCGCGCTCTACCTGCCTCCCCTCCGCAACACGGACGGTTTGGAGCACATTATCTTCTGTCTTGCATGCGAGCTCTTGATTCCGTGAGTTTGAACTAATTTGCGGGCATCAGGAAACCGCTATCAATATGCAGAGCATACCGAAATATTCCCTTTCGGTAAATTCGCCTTTTTGAAACCAAATAGGTGACCTACGTTAATCGTGTATATTTATGAAGCTATATAACGTATAATGTGAGATAGAAATGTATATTCTAAGTCCATTAAATTCAAGTTAACCTAAAAAAAAAGCTTTTCCTCCACTGCGGCTGTCGTCCATTCTTTATTCGGGTGTTCAAAAGCGCGTCGCGTTAACAACAGTTAACACATGATGATCTCTTTCCAAGATGATTCAATGTTATTATTATAATTGATCCGTAGATAAAGGTCTATGATGGTTTTTCTATCTTGCTAGACTTTTATTGCTGTAACTTTAATCACTTTCTAATGAGTGTCTGTTAGTTAGATCAACACTACACTGTAAAAAATTTACTGTAAAATTTACAGTAACTTACTGGCAACGATTAGCCAGTAAGTTACTGTGAATACTCTTTACAGTAAGGGTACTGTACTTCCATTTACAGTATTTTATGTTTATACTGTGAATTCAAAAACAATGAAATACTGTGATTTTAGTTGTATTTACAGCAACTTACTGGCTAATCGTTGCCAGTAAGTTACTGTGAATACGTTTTACAGTAAGGGTAGTGTACTTTTCACAGTATTTATGTAAACACTGTGAAATCAAAAACATTGAAATATTGTGATTTTAGTTCTATTTACACCATTGATTGTTTTACTGTAGAAGAAATTTCAATTTAATTTACATACAAAAACATTAAGCACTGTTTTTTATGTATTGTATGGCAACACAGTACTTAAAACAGTAGATAACGGTTAAGACTGTAAATTCAGTTTCTCACTGTACAATTTAAATACTACATCACTAATCATTTAATATTAGCCATCATTAAAGAAACACCCATTTTTCTAAAAACATGCAATCAACTGCAGACAATAAGAAAATTGTTAACAGTTATTTATTTAAAAGATTTGGTGAACAGAAATGACAAAACAGGTACAACAAAGGGATAATGGACATTGACAACATGCATTATACCATCCAAAGTTAATGCACGTTCTATGCAAGTAATGTGGCACAACACCCAGCGGAGTGTTAACTTTAGATAGTCTAATGGCGTGAAGTCTATTATCATGCTTATTCTACTGTTGCTAA
>NW_024121133.1:860298-877004 GCF_016745375.1 Pimephales promelas
AGAGCAATTTTCGAATAACTGTAACGTCTCCTTTATTATGAAGAGAGTGACAAAGCCCATTTTTGATTGCTTGTATAATAAGCCTGAAGACTAGTTTTTTTTTTCTAGAATATTGTTCTTTTACAACTTCAGTTAAATGAGCAGACTCCCATTAAAGAACTGCTGTCTGGTAATAGTCTCTCATTCAGATTGCAGTAAGCACATCAAACAGATGTTGTTGCGTCTTCAATGTTTGCAGAAACAGCTTTTTTTTTTCAGGAAACCTTTGAAACTGTGGAGTTGTTTAAAGAGCCGCAAGGAAAAAGCTTTTTATTTGAGCTTCATTTTATAACAGTGACCATTAACAAACATGGGATTTCTTGCTTTCTTCTTCAGTTTCAGATTTTAAAAAGTCAGTTTATTCCTAAAAAAAATCTACCCATTGTGTTCATGTTGGCTTCGAATGGTAAAAAAAAAAAAAAAACTTTTCAAGAAAAAAAAAAAAATTGTTCTTATCTTCGTAATTAACGTCAAAAAGGTTTTGAATATATTTTATAATCCAAAAAGTAGTTTTTAACGTAAATTATACACTCCCTGAAACACCACAGTAATGTATTTTTTAGTTGTTGTTGTTTTCTAGTAATATAAACATGTCACAATATTCTTCATTTAAATAATTTCGCCCAAGGCCTACAGTAAATGGACATAAAATGGTGAGGCCTGGGTAAGTTGTATTAGTAGTGTGAAAATCAGGGTTATGTTAAGGGGCATGACATTACAACGTATTCTCATCCCAAGGCGTAATACACAACACTTTTGCCAAAGGGTAGACATCCAATGCACATGGCACCCTTTAGCATCAAATGAGACGCTTCGGTTATGGGTTGGTTTAGGCATGCGGTAGGGTTAGGTTTAGACCACTAGGAGGCGCCTTCTGCCCCATATATATCCAAGGGGGTAATCCATCGACCGAAGTTGAGCCTCGCGGGAGCTGACATCTTGTAGCAGAACTTCACTTGCGTTAGCATTCATTTTGGCGTCACTTTGACAGCGAATAACTTTACATCTAAGGCGTTTGAAGACCCTATTTGTCCTTTATTTATTTCTAAAGAAACACCACAATGGATAAAAGGCTCCATTACCTTGTAGCTTATGTTATGGCCCCGTAGAAGCAGTTTTATTGAAACTAGGCTAACAATTGCGTCATACCCACGCGACTCTCTGTCGCACAGTATAGAGATTACTGTATGGACAGGAGGAGAAGCTCACGTGCAATCGGGGAAACGTGGAGGCAAAATGACAAAATAATTAATCAGAATACCTAGCAAAAGTTTCTCCTGCTCCTAGCTCATGGACAGCTCCTATTCACACTCTCCGCCTCTGCAAGTTTCAGAAGGGAATGATTCAGATTTCTCATGCCACAGCACTAGAAGACAGACGGGGTGCTTACGTCACATCTACGGCGTCAAGCTCTGTTTGAGTCTGCGTGTCAGGACGGAAGTGCTAAAAATCGGCAAAAACGGGCTTTAATCGTCTCAATGGAGTTCCAATGAGATGGCTCTGTCCATTTCTTATACTGTGTATGTATATATCTGCGTCTCATTTGATGCTAAAGGGTGCCATGTGCGTTGGATGTCTACGCTTTGCCAAAAGTGTCGTATATGACGCCTTGGGATGAGAACGGGCTGGACATTTCCAAAACATGCTTGAAATGGCTAAATGTCACACTGGTCCAGCTGACCAATCAGATCACATTGTGGGGGCTTCATAGAGTCAGGAACTAAAAGTGTTACTGACAGACTGGGAAGAGAGGTACTGCAACAATGTCAAATATGAGAAAAAATATTGTGTGTTTTTTATTAACCCTGAGACATAACCTATTCTTAGTAGACCCCAAAAACAAGACTGTGTAAAAGGGCATAATATGACCTATTTTAAGTTTTTTTTTTTTTTTCATTCAATATTAGTGTAACTATTTTAGCATATGCAGTTACCTTTATGATTGGTATTCTGACAAAATGAATATCATGTTCCCCTTTGTGCTTTTACAACTCGCAACACTCGATTTGTCACAGTCATAAGTACAACAGGATTTACTGAATTCATTTTATCAACACCAATGAATGAAATTTCTTGAATAAAAAAAAATCACTTATTTTATAGCAGATTGTATGACAGCTTTTTCATATATATAACTAGTTTTAACTTGAAGTGGCTACAAGATTTAACAAAACAAAACCAGGCACAGAACAAACATGACAAATCACCCACATTAACGAGGCTCCTGGATAATTCAGACTCTTGAGATCTGATGGAAAGCCTGCTGACCACTTCTAAAGTGTCCACTAGAGAAATACCTGCCCTGATATTTACAGCACTATCCCATATGTCGACCCTTTTCATCTGTCATTTTAACTAAGCAGATGTAGTAGCTTTATGCATATTCTCTGTAGCTAATAGATCACTGAGGGAGATGGAGAGATGGCTGTTCATCAAAGAGGCTAATTAAGCATTAAAGAGGTTCCAATAGTTTGCCGGGCTTCATATTGATCTTTGCGGCGGCAGATCTTTAATCTACACTACTCCTGGTATGTCTGGTGGGAATGAAGTATTTGGTCCCTCTGGTAATTTGTTTTGAGGTTCTGACCTTTGGGTAAATCCTATCTAAGAGTTGTTATTTTTTTTCTATGTACCATCATGCATCAGCTGGCTCTAATTCATCCAAATCGGAATATGTGCAGTGTCAGTACAGGACGCTTTATGAGAAAATAATGAGGATATTTGTCAGTAAATGTATTTATTCCAGTAAACAGATTTATTCCAGCATCAAAAACATTTTTCTAAAAGATTATAAAGGATCGCAGGGGAGATTAAGAGTTAATGGAAAAACAAAAACATTTACCATCGAGGCCAATGAATCATAGACGGAAACCGTTTTGTTATTGCTCAGATTATTTGCCATTAATAATCAGTGATCCAAAACGTATTTTCTCCCAGAAAGTTCCAAACATGCTCAAATGCTTCACACAGAATTGTCCAAAGAGTTTAGAGACCCAATAATCTTCATCTTCACATTCTAACTGATCATATTTTATTTTTGTGTGTTCATTCACTTGAATTGCTATAATTATCTCTGTAACAGTTTGCTGAGAGTCACGCGTTAAAGTTGCATGTCCTGGTTTTTGCAGAGTTACTATATATTTCGTATGTTTCAGAATGTTTCGTATATTTCCGAAACTTTAATCTTTTTTTTTTTCAATAACCATGCATAAACATTATTCTCTCAAAGATATTCTCTCACATATTATGGTAGCCCCGTTTGTGCTAAATAGAGTGTAATTTCACCTGTGCCATTAAAATGTTTATAAGCAACTGAAAAAAAGCACAACTGTCAGGGCATGTCAAAAAATCCCAAGGACCCTTAAAAACACCTTAGACCCCAGAGGGTTAACTCATCCATTAAATCGGGGAGATGATAACACTGAATAACACTAAGCACCTAACCCTGTTTGTAAGCCATAACTTACATAAACTGTAAACTTGTCCTTTAAATTGGATGGGTTGAATGGAATGTTGTTCCAGGATTAACAAAGATTTTGATCAGGGAACATTTACTTGCAAAATCAGGTTTTTTATAAGTCACGCTATTTTAACACAATAGCAGATATATATTTTTTTATAGGCAACATTAAATAGTTAGTGCATGATTATGTTTATGTGAAGCTGCCATAGAAAAGGTCAAGTGTGTACTACTGCTAGTTAATGAAATCACTAGCTATAATGGAACTCAAATTAGATCCCGTAAAATTGCAATTTTAGTAGATTACAAAAGGATTAATTAAGTAAGGGATAATGTACATCCAGCTGATTGTTATCGCAAAATAAACCCCAGAGTATTGTATCACCCTGAAGGGTGGTTTGTGTGTGTGTGTGTGTGTGTGTGTGTGTGTGTGTGTGTGTGTGTGTCTGTCTGTCTGTCTGTCTGTGATAACAACTGGCTGAATGTACATTATCCCACTTATTACACTGCTGCTTTCCACAAAAGTAATTAATTGATCACAAAATATTGATTTGAGTTGAATTTATTTATTCATTTATTTATTTTTGCTCACTTATGAGCAAATGGCTTTGTGCTTAGAGATGAACAAAATATAACATTTAAGGGACAATGTAAAGTTATTCTACTAACGTATTTGATCAAAAGTTATGTAATATGCATATGGACATGAAATATTTAGATTGAAATTTAGTTTTGGCAACAATATAAACTCAACAATATTTTAGTATAGGGTGCATTGTTTGAGAATAATTACATTATATATATATATATATATATGAATTACAATTTTAAATTGTGTTTATATATGACATTATAATTATTGTTATTATTTTTTATGATACATCCTTCTTGATGTAATACAAAATCACAATACAAAAATGCAACAACTGTAGATAGTGACAATCTGTGGTGACAAACCGCTTGTTTCGTGTCTTAGGCCATCAATGTGTACTTACATTTACGGGTCATTAAATCATGTTTAATTTTGATTTCTATGTGCATGCTCTTTGAGGTGGACCCCATAAACCTCCATTATATGACTGACAGACAAGAACGGTTTGATCTAAAAATATCAAAATGAAAAATACTGTGGAAACAAAGAAACCTACATCTTGGGTGCCCTTGAGGTAAGCTAAAACATCAAAAATTAATTTCAAAGTGAACTATCTCTTTAAAGTGTAACTAAACACTTAACCAACTTTTTCTAGTTAATGATCTGTAAGAATGGATCTTTATTAATACCAGTCATTGATTCGAGTAACTTTTTTGACATTTTTGTATAAAGTGTTCTATTTCTACAATATATAGTGTAAAAGCGTCTTAGTGCTGCCCTCTTCAGGTTGAACGGTGGCCACTGCAGTTGAATTTTCCTATTGGTTGTTCCGCACTTCGTGACGTACGCAGGTTTCAGCTAACCACGTGAGCCATGGCATTATAAAAACCATATTGTGTCCTCAAAACCACAGTAGGGAGTCAGGAATTGGAATTGTGAGTATTGAAAACGATCAGGATAGAGTGCTTTAGCATCTATTTCGTCCCCTCTATCTCCGCTGGGGTCAGCCCACTTTTTCAGCATTTTTCAAATATTGCCAGTGGGTGGAGTCAGGCTCTGACCAGGGGTTTAGTTACCCTTTAATAAAAGCTATTTAAATGTTTTAATAGACGTCATTCACAGCAGTGCCATCTTTGATTTTTAATTGGGTATGAAAGTGTGTTAGGGATAGACATACATCTCCTCAGTGGGTTGTACTATTATTTAATGTGTTTTGGATTTTTTCTGCTGACGAAACACTGCAAAACTTTTTTTTCCAAGAAATTTCAGTCAACAAAAAAATCCAGACAACATGAGTTGTGGAAAATTATAAATGATCTAGAAGCTTTACACAGCTTTTAACAGTGGGTGCCGTAAGTCTTTCCATCACAGCCTTGCTTTCATACACTTCTCTGAATAAGGCCTATTGAACCAAGTCCTCCTCCTGGCATAAAGGGATAGTTCACACAAAAATGAAAGTTCTGTCATCATTTACTCAACCTCAAGTTTCCAAAACCTGTATGAGTTATGTTAAACACGAAAGAAGATATTTTAAAGAATGTTGGAAGTCAATGACACTACTGGCGAAAGAAAGGCATACAGGTTTGGAACAACTTGACGGTGAGTAAGTGATGGCAAAATGTTTCTTTTTGGGTAAACTATCCCTTTAATCTAGACCCTTTCTGTGAAAGCAGGCCAAAATTCTGTATTTTATGATCACATTAGTGTATTGTTAAGAAACTACCATCAGTATGGGTCATCTGCATTGTGACCTGAAGGAGCCTGAGAAGTTTCAGCCAGCGACACCTAGTGGTAAAATCAAATATACACATGCTTATAACTATGGATTTAGTTGACTTATTTTCACAGCAGTCGACATCCCCTGCGATTTCTGAATCCTTGCCGAGTCCAACGATACCAAACATGCTAGGTTTCTCCTCATGGTTTGTGCAACGCTGTGATTTATCGTTGAAACAACTTTCATTAATATCCTCAAAACCGTTTGTCTGATTGAGACGAAACCACCGTAGGTAAATCAAAAACAGGACATTGGCTATTTACTAATATCCAAATGTCAAAATTTTGATAGTAAGTGGCGAAACAATGCAACCAGTTGGGTGTCGGTAATTTTTGTGTGTGTGTGTTCATACAAATGTCTATAACTCCTAAACGAAATGAGATATTTTTTTCACAAAATTTGACACTTGTGTATGGAGGCAGTATTCTGAACACACAAAAAAGCGGTGGTGTTATAATTGTACAAAACATGAAATTGGCTCCAACTACAGTAGCGTTGGTCTGATTGACACACGCATTGTCTTTGTGTCAGTTATCATTAGGGTTGGGTACCGAAACTCGGTTCCAATAGGGAACCGGTTCTGACGTAAACGGTAATAACCAGACCGAATAAGAATGAAAACTTCGGTGCCTGATTTCGATTCCTGAGTCTATGGCATGAGGCGCACACACGCAGTCTCTCGCTGTCTCCCTCTCCCTCTCCGACGTGCGCGCACTATAAGGTTTATTGAAGCACTGTCTGATCTGTCTCGCACGCGCGCTCTTGCTCGCTCGCTCTAGATTCCGGGAGATTTGAACTAATTTGCGATCATCCGGGAGACGTTATCAATATGCGGGAGACTCCCGGAACGTCTGCTGATAGCGAGGATATTAAACACACGTGAAACGTTTGGCTGCATTTCACATGTAAAATTACGCGTCAGAATAACGATTGTCTATGGATATAGAATAACCATTCGCGCCGCCTTGAAGCTCACGTCGTCATATTATATTAGCGCCCGCATCATCTGCTCCTCAGAGTTCTCTGCCGAAAAAGGAAGCTTGTCAGCAGCGCGAGATATTTAGCAGCGAACGCAGCGTTTCGTTCTCTATTCAGAGAACATGGGTTACACAGAGACGTTCTCTTTCATATGTTTACTCAAAGCTGCCTATAAGACGCAGTGGGAACGAAATATCAAACTGGCTAAGAGCTTAACTAGTAAATGACGAGATAACTTACATGACTAGTTAAAGCAGACAAAACATGGGAACCTGTAGCCAATGTCGATATTATATTACCCTGGTAGTAATCTCTATTAATCTCCAGTATAATTACATTGTTTAATATAATATTGTTTTATTTGATACTATGTAAATATGAACTTTTATTTTATATTGGTTTATTTATTATTACCATATGTTACTTGTATTTATATTGTATGTTAATATTGTGTCCAGTTTGGCCCTGTAAATAAAGGGGTATTATTATTATTATTTTTTTTGACAAAGTGTGTGCAGTTTTGTTTTCTTAAGTACCGTTTCAAGAACCGTTTAGGCACCGGAACCGTTTAAAAAATACCGAGTAGGTACTGGTATCGGATAAAACCCAACTGATACCCAACCCTAGTTATCATAGACCATTATGAAATTTGTGTACCTTGGAAAAAATGGCTGTAATTTGGTGTAGGGCTGCAACAACTAATCGATAAAATCGATTATAATCGATTATGAAAATCGTTGTCAACGAATGTCATTGTCGATTAGTTGGTCTGATTACGTCACGGGGATTGTTTACATGGAACATGCGCTTCTTACATGCGCTTCATGAGGCACACACGCAGTCTCTCTCCCTCGCCGCTCTACCCTGCCTCGCGCGCGCAACACGGACGGTTTGGAGCACATTATCTTCTGTCTTGCATGCGAGCTCTTGATTCCGTGAGTTTGAACTAATTTGCGGGCATCAGGAAACCGCTATCAATATGCAGAGCATACACGAAAATCATTCACCTTTCGGTAAATTCGCCGTTTTGAAACCAAAATAGGTGACCTACGTTAATCGTGTATACTTTATGAAGCCATACTAAAGTATAATGTGAGATAGAAATGTATATTTAAGTCATTAAATTCAAGTTAACCTAAGCTTTTCCCTCCACTGCGGCTGTCAGTCATTCTCTATTCGGTGTTCAAACAGCGCGTCGCGTTACAACAGTTAACACATGATGATCTCTTTCCAAGATGATTCAATGTTATTATTATAATTGATCCGTAGATAAAGGTCTATGATGGTTTTTCTATCTTGCTAGACTTTTATTGCTGTAACTTAATCACTTTCTAATGAGTGTCTGTTAGTTAGATCACAACACTACACTGTAAAAAATTTACTGTAAAATTTACAGTAACTTACTGGCAACGATTAGCCAGTAAGTTACTGTGAATACTCTTTACAGTAAGGGTACTGTACTTCCATTTACAGTATTTTATGTTTATACTGTGAATTCAAAAACAATGAAATACTGTGATTTTAGTTGTATTTACAGCAACTTACTGGCTAATCGTTGCCAGTAAGTTACTGTGAATACGTTTTACAGTAAGGGTAGTGTACTTTTCACAGTATTTTATGTAAACACTGTGAAATCAAAAACATTGAAATATTGTGATTTTAGTTCTATTTACACCATTGATTGTTTTACTGTAGAAGAAAATTTCAATTTAATTTACATACAAAAACATTAAGCACTGTTTTTTATGTATTGTATGCAACACAGTACTATAAACAGTAGATAACGGTTAAGCACTGTAAATTCAGTTTCTCACTGTACAATTTAAATACTACATCACTATCATTTAATATTAGCCATCATTAAAAGAAACACCCATTTTTCTAAAACATTGCAATCAACTGCAGACAATAAGAAAATTGTTAACAGTTATTTATTTAAAAAGATTTGGTGAACAGAAATGACAAAACAGGTACAACAAAGGGATAATGGACATTGGACAACATGCCATTATACCATCCAAAGTTAATGCACGTTCTATGCAAGTAATGTGGCCACAACACCCAGCGGAGTGTTAACTTTAGATAGTCTAATGGCGTGAAGTCTATTATCATGCTTATTCTACTGTTGCTAAATTCAAAGGAACACTCTGACTTTTTGGGACTTTAGCTTTTTCACCGTATCCCCCAGAGTTAGATAAATCCTTACATACCTTTTTCATCTCCATGCGTGCTGTAACTCTGTCTGACACACCCACCGCTAGCCTATAGCTTAGCACAAAGACTGGATGTAAATGGCTCCAGCTAGCATACTAATTCCAATAAGTAACAAAATAAAGCAAACATTTTCCTATTTATGTTTTGATTTGTATAAATCAGAGTGTACAAATAACAAGGTCATATGAGACACAGCCATCATTTAACCGCATATTGGGAACTATATTCTCAGAAGGCGAACCACTGCTAGTGATAACCGCAGCTCCTGAGACACGCCGTGGAGAGGAGCAGAGAGTTCATTCAGAGTTGGATTAATAGAGTCAGCAATTACTAGATAGTGAAAGCATTGTTTACAATCATGGGTGTTCGCTGTATTGTAAAGAGCTGCGACAATAAATGGGAGACCAGGTAATGCCATTATGTTTCAAAGAATTCCAAACAAAAATGCATCCTGACTAATAAATATCACAGGTCAGCATTTTTGTTTGGAATTCTATGAAACATCATGGCATTACCTGGTCTCCCATTTATTGTCGCAGCTCTTTACAATACAGCGAACACCCATGATTGTAAACTATGCTTTCACTATCTAGTAATTGCTGACTCTATTATTCCAACTCTGAACGAACTCTCTGCTCCTCTCCATGGCGCGTCTCGGGTGCTGCGGTTATCACTCCGCCCAAGTAGCAGTGCTTCGCCTTCTGAGAATATAGTTCCCAATATTTATACGGTAAAGATGGCTGTGTCACATATGACCTTGTTTTTTGTACACTCTGTGACTATACAAATCACAACATGTAAATAGGAAAATGTTTGCGTTATTTTGTCACTTATTGGGATTAGTATGCTAGTTGGAGCCATTTAGACCCAGTCTTTGTGCTAAGATAGGCTAGCGGTGGGTGTGTCAGACAGAGTTACAGCATGCACGAGATATATCTAACTCTGGGGGATACAGTGAATATGCTAAAGTCCCAACAAGTTGTCGTGTTCCTTTAATTTACGACTGAAGAAAATTTTACAAAACGTTTTTTTAAAGTTACAGAGCAAATTCTTATTAGTTCATTCAATAGTTCTGTATGACAGGTTGCTATGACGGAACAATAGGCTAATACAAATTGATACAACGAGCCTATTTCATTACAAGATTTGTAAAGTTACAGAGCAAACTGTTACTAGTTCATTCACTAGTTCCGTATGACTAGTTGCTATAATGGAACAATAATGCAAATTGATACAATACAGTCAAAAAATTTAACTATTTTGAAGTTGTGCAAATAACTGATTACCCCATTCTAAAGAGCAATAAATAACATTATGGCAATATTGAAATAAAATAAAACATTGAACTTTAAAAAAATATATATTTAACATTTGCATGAACATTTAAAACAGAAAGGAAAATAAACTTCCCCTGCCACTTGGCAAAGGTCTGTGGCCTCTTGCATGCCTTGACCTTGGAGACAGAGAATCCTATTTGGAGCCCTGAAATTAAAGAAGAAAACACATTAAATCGACTGAATGGTTTCGAAAACGGTAAAACTCAACTGTTTAACTCTGGGAGAGTTGTAGAGCCAATAAAAAAACAAAAGTGGAGTGTTCCTTTAACAAATACAACTTATTTAAATAATTTAGGCTACTAGTAAATGGTGAAATTAACATTTAGAAAGTTTAATAAATGCTGTAGAAGTGCAGTTTATTAATAGTTAATGTTAACTAAAGTAGTTAACTAGAGTTTAATAAATGGAACCATATTGTAAAGTGTTACCAATTTGTTATACACCGATTCAGACGTCTCGTGACAGATTATTTTTTATTATTATTTTATTTTGATTATTTTTACAGTTATTTTAACTAGAGCCCGACTGATAAAGGATTTTGAAGGCCGATACCGATACAAATATTTGTTGGTTTTAAAATCCGATATTCCTATATATCGGCCGATAGATATATATATATATATATATATATATATATATATATATATATATATATATATATATATATATATTTTAAGAAACACGCAACAAAAAATAACAGATTACCCTAACATTAGTTATTTGTAGTTATTTATGAGATTTAACTAGTATAGATGGTATAGCATGGTAAACGTGCGTGCCAGTGATGCAGAATTGACCACGCATGGTCAAGATCAACCTCTTGAAAGCAGATGGACTCTGACACAGTGGGCATCGCAATTCAACAGCCATACTGACACCTGTTAGCATTGCAAACCCGCTCTTCGCCCCAAACCACCACCGGCTGTTCTACATAGCAACGTAACTTACATGGTGTTGACGAGACGGGAATATGATGGCAGACATCGTGAACAATGTTTGAACACGTGAACACAGTGCAGATTGTCAACATAACATTAGACATTGTCTTTTTGGCTAATAACTGTACCTAACATTAGTCGTCCGTGGTTAAAACACTGTGGCGTAAACAGTTTGATGTTGGGATATTCACTGCCCAAAGCCTATTAACTAAAGCCAACCAACCCCGTTACGTCACATGTTAGAATACTGCGCAATGGCGGCACCCTGGCGGCGAAAGATATAAAGTTTTTTCTTTTATATGTTTACATTTGTCATGTGTCTTGTATAATTGTTGATTATAGTGGAAATCCATCTAGTAAATCATGTAAACTTGATTGACTGCTTAATTTCCCCTTTAAAGGATTAGTTCTTAAAGGAGAACTCCAGTGCAAAATGAACCTTTGGTCTAATAACATATTGGTACCTAGTCGACCATTCTCTGAGATTTGTTTTTATGATAATCGAATGTAAAGTGTTTTATCTCTAAAAACTGTTTAGTGTATAACGCTAGTATATGGGGGCATTGACTAAGTAAAAAGAAATCGCTAGTTAATACCACTAACAAGGCTCAAAATAGCCCCACACTAACATAGTAACATAATGAGGGTCCCTACATCCAAAACGAAGCATTGAGAACTTTGTAAGTGTACAGACAGTATAATAAGAAGATATTTTATCAAGACAGTCCACTTCGCGTATACAGGCAGGAGCCATCTTGGGAAAACAGTCTCGACAAGTCGAACCACGAATGCCGTTTGGTGTTAGTGTGGGGCTATTTTGAGTCTTGTTAGTGGTATTAACTAGCGATAGATCTAACCTATTATATGTCCCCATATACTAGCGTTATAATCTAAACAGTTTTTAGAGATAAAACTCTTTACATTCGATTATCATGAAAACAAATATCAGAGAACGGCTGACTAGGTAAAAATGTGTTATTAGACCAACGGTTCATTTTACGCCGGAGTTCCCCTTTAAATTCTTTTCCACTGAAGAAAGAAAGAGATGGATATCTTGGATGCCATTGGGGTGAGTTAATTATAAGGAAATTTTCATTTTGAGGTGAACTAATCCTTTAGGTTTAAAATAAAAATGTTTAAATGTAATATATTTGTCTCATGGTCCTTATTTTAAATAGGTCATAAAAATATAAATAATTGTCGATATCAACCAATATGAAACACTTATATCGTGATACAGTTTTCAGACATATCGCCCAGCCCTATTTAGGGCCCTATGATTTCCGCGATAACGAAATCGCGGACGGAATCGCGGAATTGGCCAATTAACGCGGAATCTAGTGTTAACGCGGAATTTCGTGGATTTTTACATATTTGGTTTGAAATTCTGTTTTTGTGTGGGAGAAGAACGTATGTCTGGTGAAAATGCAGACCGGGGGAAGCAAATCTGGGCGACTCAACCCCCCAACCCGTCATTTCAGCTCCAATGACGAAATCAAAACAATGAAAGCATGGCGAAGCGGCTCTCCATTCGTCGACTAAAAGTTAAGAAACTCAACGCTATAAGCCGTCAGTGCCGAGCAGTTCGCACGTGATTTATGCAGTGTTTACCACACTTAATTCGCCGCCACATACTGCGTTTCGGTTTTTAACACTATTTAAAACACGCAGCGTATTCATTCAGTTGTATTTCCCCGCTCTCCCTCCGTCTCTCTCTCACTCACGCGTCTCTCACACACACACACACACACACACACGACGTGCACACCACGTCTGTCTGAGGCGCCGGACTGGACAAAGGCGAAGCGAACTCCATGAGAGACAGAGTGTGACTTTATTTAAACTTATAAACTAATATAATTTATATTACTGGACAGTTTAAAGCTCATAACCATATTTTGTTGTTACTTGAAGAGTGCAGTGTTATGTTGCATCATGCAGTATTTGTCCTGAAAAGGCTACTGAGTAATTGTCTGTATTACCTCAATAAATTTAAGGTCATTCCTAATTTATTTTTATTTTTTTAATACATTTTTATCATTAACTTTAAAAGCATACTATTTTTTACAACTAAATTAACAGTCAAGGGTAAAAAAAAACCTAATTCCCTAAAATTAAAACGGAAAAAACGAAATTTGGGAAAAAATAAAACGGAATTTGGGAAAAAATAAAATGGATTTCATAGGGCCCTACCTATTACATAACATTTTAAAGGGAGAAGATGATTTTGAACAGCTTTTCAATTGTCAATGTGCTTTTACATTGCAGTCAAATTATTTAATATAAAAATACCTCTGATCAAACTCCAGTGTTGTGCTGGCTTCCATCTAATACTGTATGTTGAATACGTAACAGGCGAATAGAGCGGCCAAGGCAGTGGTGAAGTCCACCATGTGAGCACCAGGTGGGGTTACGACCCTCCCCTTGATCGACAGCATCCATTTTTTTGCAGTCTCTCCTTAGTAAAGACAAGAGTCATCACAAAAATTATATTTCATAGCGATACATTCAATAAAAGATTTTTTCCACATAAATTATTGTAAAAACAGGGCAGGGAGCATACATATCTTTGAAGCAGTGGATTAAAGGATTGATTAGTTCACCTCAAAATGAAAATCTCCTAATAATTTACTCACCCTAATGCCATCCAAGATATCCATGTCTTTCTTTCCTCAGTGGAAGAGAAATTAAGTTTAGGAAAACATTTCTTGATTTTTCTTTGGATAATGGGCTTCAATTGTAAACAACGTTTTAAAGTCCAAATGAATGCAGTTTCAAAGGTCTTTGAAGTACTTCAACGCACTATACAGGTTCCCAGCTGAGGATTAGGGTCTTATCTAGCGAAATGATCAGTCATTTTCTGAAAAAAAAATTATAATTTATATACTTTTTATCTACAATTGTTGGACTACTGGAGCCCATTATTCAAAGAAAAATCTAGAAATGTTTTCCTACAAAAATGTCATTTCTCTTTCATTGAGGAAGGAAAAAAGACATGGATATCTTGTAAATTATTCGGAAACTTTCATTTTGAGGTGAATTTAAGGATTTTAAATAGCAGTTACTGGTTTGGTGATAGAAAAACAATGAGTGACACAGGCATAGCAAGCAATCTGAAATAGTAATCACGACATTATAGGTGGCTACTAAAAATAAGAGAGTAACTTACTCCACATAACTTAAGTTTTTGAAGTGACTGCTGACTAGTGCAGAGAATGGCACGACACAAACTCATTGCATTCACGAGTGTTTTCCAGAAACGTTGCTTTGCTTGTGCATAAAGTTAATACATTAAGGATTTGTTAACAGTGAATGTGAAACTTACCAAGCATGATAATCCTTGGAGTGATAGGGAGGAGACAGCTGGGCCTCTACATCTGAGGGAGTGGTACCGTTAGTCTCCTATGCCAGCAAAGATAAAGAGTCACTCGAAAGAAGGTAACTAACTAGGATAGAAAAAGCTTTATAAAAATTGTTGATAAGAAAGCAATGAGCCTTTTTTTTCTCTTTAGGTTTGTGCATGTTTACTCATAAAAAAACTAAGTAACTTACCACAATAACTTTATCAATTACCACTCTAAGTTACATCAATTTTCTCTTAATTAAAATATTGTTCACACAGTGGACAACAGTGACTTTAACTGTTAAGTTACCCAGCATTTAACCAATAATTGAGATAGACGTTAGCACCATGTTATAACTTAACGTTATTATTGTGAGGTGAGGTCTATTAAAGAAAAAATGCTCAACCACCAATAACATAAACCTGACACAAACAAACCTGTATTTACTTGAACAATTGGAGGCTTGTCAACCTGCATTATGTTGGGGGGTGTAAAATGGTACGTAAAGTTAACGTTACTTAACTTACTGATTTTCTGGAAGTCCCGAATCCCCATTAGCAGTTGGTGAAGGATCCGCGATCCCAAGATGGAAACTCCGGCTGAGGCAACGGGTGGGGGAAAAATATTCTCCTGGCTAGCTAGCTACCGATAACTAGGTAAACTGTTGGCTAACTAATACTAATAACGTTTAAAGGCTGTAAAAACGTCTCCGTCGGCGCTCTCACGGAAACGTTTTCGCTGAATTCCTCTCAGGCAAAAAGTGAAAGATATCAACACAAAGACGAAAACAAAATAAATAACGTTACAACCACAAGACAAAGCCGTGTATAAAGAAACGCACATTTGAAAATACTAGACTTATTAACGGAGCTTAACGTTAAAGGCTGTTACGAAAACGTAAATTCGACTATTAACTTAGCTTTTCTGTCACTGACGACGAAACAGAAATTCAAATGCTTCTTTCGCGCTTTTTTCTAACAGACTCTAGCTTTGACTGCCTAAACCCCGCCCACTCTGACGGCGTTTTGATTTCGCCTTGCAGCTCAGAAACAGCTCTGGAAACTTGCACATTTATCTCTCCTGCTTTCGAAAATATATATATACATATAAAACACTGATTTTTGTAAAATAAAAATCCCATGTTACGTATTTATGAGTTAACCAGGCAGCCCCAATTTTGGAAAGTAATGCACACATAACCTACACATAATAAAAAGGTTTCTTCATTCTGAATAGATACATTAATCAAAACATACTTAGAAAGCTTGAGAGTTTTGGCTCAAATTCAAAACTCATGATTAATCAAATGTTATTAATATTGAAGTATATAACGTTAAGCTAAAAGATAAAAACAACCAACATTAAGAATATATTTATAAAATGTATATGTTAATATTATAGAAAAGTGTGAATACTATTGCAACTTATAACCAATGGTCATGCTTCATTTCAAATCAGAGGATGATATGATATCTCAAAAAATTATGCATTTATGAAGCCTATATTGTTAGGGGAGACTTTGGAGAAGTTTAAGATAAGGATTAAATATGTTTATGCCCTGTTAACACCCATTTACAGTCACAAATACAAACAAACAAAAGATATTTAAATTCTTTATATATATATATATATATATATATATATATATATATAGAAAGCTCATGCAGCAGGTGCATCAGAGTACAAGTTACAACACAAGGGTTACAAAGAAAGATATGATAAAAAAAGGAAAATTACAGTAGTTTACTTTACTATTTACAGTACTTTAGTGGCTGTATTGTGATTTTTTACAGTAATGCTTTGACTACTGTGATTTCCACTGTAATGCTTGAACTACTGTGATTTTTAAGGTCTTACTGTAAACTTTACAATATTCTACTGTAAAAATCTTTTACAGTATTGTTACTGTGACATCTACAGTAAATAACTGTAGATTTCACAGGCATTTTTTACAGTGCAAGCACAGGACAGCAAACACAGGAAGGCTAAATAGGCAGGCAACAATGATGTAAACGAGGATAACAGGT
>NW_024121133.1:877504-1042305 GCF_016745375.1 Pimephales promelas
CGCTTCTCTTTCTGGCCCATATTTAATGCACTGGGCTAAGCTAAGTGCTAACATAGTTTTGCGGCAATACAGAGCGATAGAGTGCACGCACTGAGACGAGAGAGGTATGCATCAGCTCGTCTTAGTTAAGGGAATAACATAGTTTAATATGAAAACCCGGTGGAGTATCCCTTTAACTTGATCAGACCATGTCAGAAATATGTGTTCTGTTTGATTGTATCTGGATAACAGAACCTTCAAATTGCACAAAATAATATTTATCAGTCAAGTATGAGTCAAAATAAGTATTAAAAAATAAATTGTGATTTCAGAGTGTTTGTTTGCCTGGAATTATCAGCATGGATGGCTAGTAACACTACTAGAATAGGTTTTTATTAGGGGTTTGACGAGATCTCGCGAGACAAAAACATGACAAGAGGCTTGTTTGAGATGCGCCTTGCCTCGCCTGAAATGTAGTCGAGAGTAGGCGGCTGCAGTAAGAGGAGGATTGAAAAAAGCACAGGCAAGCCGGACAGATCTCGCTTCTCGCAGTGGGCCTGACACCTGTGAGATCAAAGACTGATTTCGCGGGATTTACGCTCGTGCACGGTGTTGCTAATAAACTGGATGTAATTTAAGTTCTATTGCTTATATGAAAATAAATAATGAACAAGACACCCAAAGTACTTGTTATTTAATTACATTCCAAATATGTGTTTATCAATTATTTTTTTCTTTAATACAGACGTGTTTTTATATATAGTTTTAATAAAAAATGACATCACATAATAACCCATATGGCACTGTCAGAGAGTTTATTCACCCATATCTATACACATAAAACATGATATCAGTTTTAAAATCAAACATTTTAAAGAGAACATTGCATCACTGTTGTTTAAACCAATGAGCATTAAGCTGTGTCGTCAGCAAGTCGTTTCCCATCATGCTTTTGATCAGTGCAGTCGGGGGAGAGCAACTGCGTGCGACTGCAGAATCCGACATGTGCGCCTTGCGCTCGCCAAAGTTTTTTGACATACGTCGGCATGGCATCAGAGCCAGGCGGACCACTCTCGGACATATTTCTAACCGGCATGCATCTCGCGCTGATCACCGGTGATCAGTTCTGCGCAGATTTTGCTCATCTCAAACAAGCCTAAGATTTCCCGTTGAGTAAAAAGTTGTCTCGCGATATTGCCATGACTGAGCGTGAGGGTGAGATTACTATAGAATATTCCATCCACCGCTACACTCTCACATTCACCTAAACTATCGTTTTGCTGTTTATATACAAAATAAAAACCATTATAAACGAATGTAAAAGTCTGCTCTGCTCATCCAGCATGAGTTGCCATTGCAATCAGTGCAGCACAAATCACAGTTCACTGTTCGCGTGACGATGGCGGAGGATACGTTGCACAACATAGCCAACACTAAGCGTCTGATAAATGTCTTAACATGTAGAATGCCCGCTCAGCGCCGCTGCTCCCTATACACAGAATATATGCGATCACCAATTTAAAACACAAGCTCCCTGATGTGCATTGCATCTCCCAATACCCATCTCAGGACTGTTTATTTGCAGCAACGGTCTCTGTTTGCACTTCGAATAGTGAAAGAGGAATGTAATGTTTTAAGGACAACGGACAAGGTAGGCTCTGTTTCTGAACTTATAATCGGACCACAAGAAAAACAACATGGAGACAAATACCCCAGATAGCAAACTGACATTGAATCAACGTGGAAATATGACATCGAAACAACGTTGATCTGACATTGTTTTGCTCATCGAATTAACGTTGAACCAACGTCAGACGCGTCATTCTTTCAAAACTAACGGAAAATTAACACGTTGTTTCAACGTTATGAAAGCAAACCAATTTTCGATTATCATTTAGCTTTGAAGAATGCCGCGTCTGACGTTGGTTCAACGTTAATTCGATGAGCAAAATCAATCAAGTTTGAGTAAGAAACTCATGTGAAATCAAACAGGAGAAACGCCAGTCAATAAAAACATTTTGCAGTGCTTGTATATTGTTTTCTTTCAATGCATTTAAAAATTCATACGCATAAAGTAGACCTGAAATGATATGCATTAGAAGATTATGAGTTAAAAGATTGCAAAATACACCTGCATACTATTTTTCCAGTCATGAATTTTGTAATTTTGGATTTCTGAAAAATTGTGCAAAAATCTCGTCTCGTTCTCGTGTCTCTTCTCGTCTCGTGAGATAAGCGTCTCATCACACCCCTAGTTTTTACGCTTGAATAAATAAAAAAAAAAAACATACAATTTTTTTTTTTTTTTTTAAATAATTGTTGCAGCACCTCTCTTCAAAAGTCTGTCAGTAATGCTCTGTTTAGTTCCTGTCTCTATGAACCCCACTTTCTGAAAAGCTCAATGAGCTCTGATTGGTCGGCTGGGCGAGTGTGTTCTGATTGGCCAACCTCTTTAGAAAAGGTCATACACCTTACCCTGTTAGATCAGGGGTGGAAAAAAAACGCAGCTGTTGGACACGATGATCTGTTATTTAAAATAAGATGGAGTGACTTTGTGCTTTGTTACTTTTCAGAAATGTATCATGCTCAAACAGTATTACACACTAAAGACATTACACAGTTGTAAAAAAGCATTGTAGGTCATCTATAACCCTAAAACAAAACACAAATCTAATGCATGGATCAATCTATGGTTAAAACATCGGTGAAAAATCAATACAGAACATTCCTTCATATTAACACAGTATATCAGACCATAATTTGACAGACATTCCTTGGTGAGACTTTTTTCAGTGGAAGACTTTTAAAAGATAGTTGAACATCTGCTATGGGAAAACAATAAAAAAAGAGAGGATTCAGCAACCTAAGTCTGAAAAACCGAAGGATTTTGCCAAGTTTTGAGAGCTTTCTAGTATGAATTTAAGTCCGAAAAGTGTTAGGGCTTTTCCTTTCAAAGTCATCCAAGCTTGCACAGAGTCAGTTTGTTAGTTTTGTCAAGTCAACATACAGTACGTACCTGGAGTGTCAATTTTTTTCTGGGTGCAGAGATCAGAACTGATCAAAAGTGATTATGCAGAGTAGGCATTGTTTAGATAAAGGATGATTCACTCCGGTCAAGCCGTAGCTCATCTGTAATGATCACACCGTGTCTGGAGGGTCTTAAAGTAATGAAGAGTGCAAATAAGAGTCCATAAAGCAAAAAATCATGCTCTGAGCTATGCCAAAAAGAAATTACAACAGAGTCTAATCATCATAATAAAACAACATTATGATTTCACGGTCTAGATGGCTTCGACACAGATACGACAGATTATGTGCTCATTATGTGAGAGGAACTTATGTAGGTGTTCGGCAAACTGCTCTGCATGTGTCCCAGTGAAATCACGGAATTAAATGAAACCAAATGTATGGGATAATCAAATATTAGTTTCAATGATGACATATGGCTTTGTCAGGGAATTGCTACAATATATGTGCAAACACCTTCACAGATTCTTCGTGTTCCCTCATTCAGTTAAAAAATGCATGCATCAATATAAGACAAACTGCCGCAGTCCCACCTGTGCCCTGGTTTTTCTTCAATGCAGATACATTGTTTGATGCAAATATTGACCTTTGGGTGCTCCCTAAGGCATGTGTTTTGCTGTGTATGATATTGCAAAGCATCAATATGCAAATCAATATCAGGCTAGCAATATGTTTTCATGGTTGAGAGCTCCTGTTGGCTAAACAATTACAATTATCAGAGTGAATTCTATAACCGTGGCCATTTTGTTAGGTCAGTTTTTCTAGGCTTCGGTGATTTGAATTCTTTTGGGTATATATTGTATTGAGTGATGGGTGTACAAACACTCTCTCTTTCTCTCTCTCTCTCTACCATTTTGATTGTCTCTCTGAAATGGGTAATGTGTGTATTCATATTAAATGGAAGAGCAAAACAAGAGAGGGGAGCATTTGTTTGTTTGACATTTAGTCAAACACCTTGAGTGGGACGCTGACATACAAATAATGGGCTTGTGTTGTTCTGGTTCCTCCGTAATATGTATCATTCATAAATTGCAAGTCATTTAATATTTTTGAAAAGATCGCTTTGCAGGAGTACTCTGGATGAATTCCAAAGTGTATTATGAAATTGGGTTGGCATTTCAAATCATGTGGATGCGTCAAGGAGCAGTAATTCCAATCTATTCTGGTTCATCATGCACACAAGTGTGTCAAACATGTATTTAATATACTTGGGTGGTTGAACAAGGAATATATATATATATATATTTTTTTTTATGTCAGGCAATACTGCACATACTAATGACTTTTGCCATTTTGGCTATGTTGTAGAGATTGTAATAAGGTTACTGCTAATTGGTCTGGGTCAACCTTATTAACCTATGGAATATGCAATTTATTAATAATAATAACTCAACGTAAAGGTGGAGTGACAGTAGTTACTTGTCAGAAATATTAGGATATTATAATTTAGATCATATTCTAACAGAGGGAGATTTATTTGTTATTAACTTTAAATTCAAATGAATGAATATATATAGGAACTCCACTTTTACATGTGACCATAAATGGACCATCATATATGGCCACTGTTAAATAGGAAAATGTGTTTCTTTCTTTCTTTCTTTCTTTCTTTCTTTCTTTCTTTCTTTCTTTCTTTCTTTCTTTCTTTCTTTCTTTCTTTCTTTCTTTCTTTCTTTCTTTCTTTCTTTCTTTCTTTCTTTCTTTCTGTACCCATTATTTTTCTCAAAATCTTGTCAAAACAAATTCTTCCAATTCTAAAACTATTATTCATGAACCTTTATGATTAAAATGAGGAATAATAATATTATTCAAATGAAATGTAAAGAACTGATTCACATAATTAGCATATTCTCAATACAACAGTTTTCTTGGCTTGTTTATGGATGTATTTTTGATATAAAATATATATTGTCATGGTTTTGGACTGTGTATTTGTAGTCTTGTTGTAGTTTTTCTGTTGAATGAATCCAGGTGTCATTGAATCCAGGTGTCTTGTTGGCTCATTTGTGTATTCCCATGTTCCTCTGGTGGAAATAGGACCTTTTGTGCATGTGCAATGTCTATAAATGAGGCCTCTGGTGATTGGGTTTTGATTTAACAATGCGTCACTGCAATCATTGGCAATTTAATAAAGCAAGATGTAAGTGTAACTGGCAGAGGCGGACAGAGTACACAGCTTTGCTTGAGTAAAAGTACAGATACCCCGTGCTAAATTTTAATCAAGTACAAGTAAAAGTACTACAGTCAGATGTCTACTTAGGTAAAAGTACTGAAGTACTTGTTTTTAAAAGTACTTAAGTATCAAGAGTACAAGAGTACATTTTCCAAATAATGCATTACTACTTCCACAGTGCTTACATTTATGGACAGAAACGTCCTATATGGAATTATGAAAAATGTTAATTTAATACCTTGGAGAATGTAAAAGGAATTGAAAGTAAAATCAAGTCATTTTCATCTTTTTACCATGTTGTTTTATTTAAAATTTGTTGTAAGAATATCGTTTGTCCATGTTAAGCTACCGTAGTTGGGGGAATTGCGGATATAGAGAGAGAGTTGAATGCATTGTTCATGGTATTGCGTAGTTCACGCTATTCTGCATTAGCTGAATAAAAAAGTATCTTTAATGAGGATCACGACCCGCATCTTGCTTTATATCATGACATGGTGTCAGAATTAAGGACTTCACGCTGACATTAAGTGCAAGATGGCAGCTCCCGAGACCTCCCAAGCCATTTGATTTTTCCCAGCCAGCGGAGTGGCTTACATGGCGGCAGAGATTCTCCCGGTTTAGAGTCGCATCGAAACTGGACAAAGAGAGTGGCGAAGTGCAGGTGAACTCGCTCTTGTACTTGATGGGGAGAGATGCTGAACCTATTTACGGCTTGTTTGTGTTTCCTGCGGCAACTGAGGCCATGCCACATCCAGAATAGAATTTTAATCTAGTGATGCAGAAGTTTGATGAACACTTTGTCCCGAAAAGAAACGTCATCCACGATCATCCATTGGCCGTGCTTTTCATAAGCGCGTCATTGGAATAATGGACAAAGAGGTTTCACAAAAACTTCAGCTGGAGGCGGACCTGACTCTGGAGAGAGCCATCCAGCTTGTACGGCAAAGTGAACAAGTGAAACAACAAAGTGCAGAGTGCGTGGAAACTACAGTAAATGAGGTGAGACATAAACAGTACAATAGCACAAGGAGGAGCTATGCTAAACCGCGGCAGGGACAAGGACAGAAATACAGTGAGAATAAACTGATCTGTCAGAGATGCAACAGGATGCATGAAAAAAAAGAAAGTTGTCCAGCCCATAACAAAAGGTGCAGGAAGTGCAATAAAATCGGACATTTTGAGGCTGTGTGTAAATCCAAAATTCTGAAAGAGGTCAGAGCAAAGGCTGCTATGGATTCAGACAAGGATTCATTTTTTATTGGAGAGAATAGTGAATGGCAGTCCGGTGGATTTTAAAATCGACACAGGTGCTGATACCACCGTTATGACTGAAGCGACTTTTAGCAGACTACTTCAAAAACCAAAACTGAACAAGTCCAGGCCAACGGTGTACAGCCCTGGCGGGAAAGTCCGATCCGTGGGTAAGTTTCTTGCCACCACTACATACAAAGGTCAGAAATACCAATACTGGATTATAGTCATAAAAGGTCAGTTTGTTAGCAACTTGTTGGGAAAGGCAGTGGCAAAGCGTATGGGGTTGGTCGCAAGAGTCAATGCTATCACCAGTGACTTAACAAGTGATGTGTTCGTGGGAAATAGGACTACTGAACTGTGAACCTGTTAAGATCAAGCTGACTGACAAAGCAGTCCCATACAGTGTCAACACGCCACGCAGAATTCCGTTACCGCTCCTTCCAAAGGTAGAGAAAGAGCTAAAGTGTATGCTGAGCCTCGAGATCATTGAGAAAGTTACGGAGCCGACGGACTGGTGTGCTCCAATGGTGCCCGCTCCAAAACGCAACAAGGACGAGGTCAGAGTGTGTGTGGATTTGAAATGCTTGAACAAGGGAGTGAAGTGCGAACATTACATTTTGCCCACACTGGATGACATAACACCTAAGCTAGCAGGAGCCATGGTTTTCTCCACTCTGGATGCCTCTAGACGGGTTCTGGAAAATTCCATTGGACCCCAGCTGCCAAAGGTTGACAACTTTCATTAACCCAATTGCCCGGTTTTGCTTCAAATGCCTGCCATTTGGGATTACATCAGCGCCTGAAATTGTCCAGCTGCTGATGACAGACTTGCTCAAAGGCCTGGAAGGGACTGTCGTCATGATGGATGATATCCTGGTTTACGGATCCACAAAAGAGGAGCATGACCGCCATCTCGATGCAGTGTTTCGGACGGTTAAGGCGTCCGGTCTCAAGCTCAACAGGGCCAAATGTCAGTTTGGAAAGACTGAACTGCAGTTCTTTGGACACATCATTAGTGTGGACGGTGTGAAGCCTGATGAGAGCAAAGTGGAGGCTATCGCTCAGATGTCCAGCCCCTCCAATGTGGAGCAGCTGCGGCAGGTGCTCGGACTGGTAAACTATATTGTAAAATTCCTGCCAGGCCTGTCTACAGTGTTGCATCCTCTCACTAACCTACTCAGAAAAGAGACTGCATGGGTTTGGGGTGAGCCTCAGGAGCAAGCATTTAACCAAGCAAAATCAATGCTCATGACCACACCAGCCCTTTGTTATAATGACGCCAACAAACCAACAGTGGTCAGTGCCGATGCCAGCAGCTATGGCCTTGGTGCTGCCCTGTTGCAAGACCACGATGGAGAGCTGCGGCCAGTTGCCTTTTCCTTGTGCACTCTCACTGATGCGGAGAAGAGGTATTCGCAGATCGAAAAAGGGGGGGCTGGCATCGTTTGGGCCTGTGAGCGTTTTGCCCGCTACATCCAAGGTATGGGCTCTGTCCGTTTACAAACTGACCACAAGCCACTGGTGCCATTGATCAACTCATACGATCTGGACAAAATGCCACTAAGATGTCACAGACTGCTTATGCGCCTCATGTGATTCAATGTCACTGCTGAACATGTTCCCGGTAAGCAGCTAGTAGTCGCAGATACACTCTCCAGACTTCCACTGAAAGACAGTTATGTGCCTGAAACAGAAACACAAGTAAAGGCTTATGTGAACACTATGGTGGCTAGCAAACCAATCAAGTCACCTAAGCTCGAGGAGATTCGCAGAGTCACACAAAGTGACACTTAACTTCAAAAAGTAATCACATTCATCAGAAAGGGGTGGCATCGCAAAATGGCAGAGGGCTCACCATTGCGTGGGTACTATGCAGCCAGAAGTCACTTATCAGAGTCGAACAGTCTGGTCCTATACCACGGCCGCATAGTAGTTCCAGCAGTACTCAGAGCTGGGGTCCTGGACCAACTGCACGAAGGTCAACAGGGCCTCACCATGTGTCGGGAGCGAGCCAAGTTGACAGTTTGGTGGCCAAATATCGGAGCACAGATCACAAACAAAGTGAAATTATGTGACTTTTGCAGAGAGCACAAACCTACACAAAGACGTGAACCACTGATAACCACTCCCCTGCCCAGTGGCCCATGGCAAAGGATTGCTGTTGACCTGTTCAAGTTAGAGGGTAAGAATTTTCTTGTCGCCGTCGATTACTTCTCTAGAGACATTGAGATTGCTTCCCTCACCACCATTACCAGCAAGCAGGTTATTAAAGGGTCATTCCACCTCTGGAAAGATGAATGTGTATTTAAAATGGGTAATTTATGTAGAAGAAATGTGAAATTATTTTTTAATTTGGAGCTTTCTAGACAGAAAATGTATTTTTGGCTTATGTGGATGAAAGACAACAACTCCCAGAATGCATTTGCTTTGCTGCCCTAGGAGGCCACTCCTACCGCTAACCTCGCAATAGGTAAACAACAGTATACTGGTGATTCTCCGTGATAAGTCTGTCACGTGATGTCCGGGATTCAGGTTTTGCATTCTACAGTCGTCATTCATCATGTTTACTGTGGCGAGCGAGACGAGTGAGGGCTGTGTGGAGAATGACGCTAATCCTGTTTGCTGTTGCGAGCGGGACGAGTGAGGGATGTGTGGAGAATGACGCGAGGCATGTTTACTGTGGCGAGCGGGGACGAGTGAGAGCTGTGTGGAGAACGACTCGAGTCATGTTTACTGTTGCGAGCGGGGACGAGTGAGAGCTGTGTGGAGAACGACGCGAGGCATGTTTACTATGGCGAGTGGGGACGAGTGAGAGTTGTGTGGAGAACGACGCGAGTCATGTTTACTGTGGCGAGCGGGGACGAGTGAGAGCTGTGTGGAGAACGACGCGAGGCCGGTGGTGTGATTACCGATGAGCGGCACCTGAGACGTAAGTTACCGGTCTCGTATCTCTCACGGAGTAGCAAGAATTTTCTTAGCAATGTTAAAACGCATATCAACCGATTACTTGTTTGGCGTTCATGTAAACACTATTCAGATTCACCAATCATAGGGAATTCAATTAGATTGAAACAAAAGCTGTAACTTACATGTAAACAATGCATGGCGACTGGCTGCAGAAATTAAAAGCTGAATCCCGGACATAGACGGCCGGACATGTCCAGGAAAAAGAGGATGGTAATCCCTACTACTCAGCTTTCTCCACAGAACAAGAGCCTGCTAGCTTAGCGTCCAAAAAAAGATGTTTAATCCCAATCCTCCGTAATGCATCCATCTGCGTATTCAATACCTTCGTCCATATTTTCAAAATGTTTCTGCCTGTGAAATCAAACGCACTGGCACTGATTTGTGATTGGTCTGTTAGCGCATTAGGTCCAGCCCCCTATGGGTGGGTTTGAAAGGGTGAGATCTTGTGCTTGTAGTTTTGAAATCCCCCTCTCTTACACTTCCTCCTACAATGACGTAAAATGACGATTTTTGCGTCATTGTAGGAGGAAGTGAAAAAGGTAAATAGCAGATTTCTCTCATCTCAGGGGAAAATGAGAGAGTGTTGCACAACCATTCAATAGTATAACTGGGTTTCTAACAATGGAAAGCTTAATGCAAATAGGTGGAGTGACCCTTTAATAAGCTCAAGCACATTTTCGTGAGGTGGGGCATCCCGCTAGAACTGGTCAGTGACAACGGGACACAGTTCACATCAGCAGAGTTCCAGGATTTCAAACGGAGGTATGGTTTCACTCACATCACCTCCAGCCCACATTATCCACAGTCTAACGGAGCAGCAGAAAGGGCTGTTCAGACTGCCAAGTACATCCTCAACAGCCGGACCCCTGGGTTATCGCTCTACACCAATCGCTGCAACAGGTGAAAGTCCAGCACTGCTCATGACCGGTAGACAAATTCGTACTACAGTTCCGGTCCTAGAAAAGACATTACTCCCACGTCCATTCAACCCGAATCAAGTCTACATGAAGGACGCCACAATGAAAAGTTCATACAGATTCTACTACAACCGCAGTCATTCAGCACGCGCGCTCCCTGAACTTGGTAAAACTGTTAGAGAGTGAAGCTCGATGGGGAGAAGGGGTGGACAACACCTGCCAGGACCATCAGTAAGTCCAAGGACCCGAGATCCTACCTGGTGGAGATGGCCAAAGGGAATGTGACCCGTCGGAACAGGCGTCACATCCAAACTGTTCCTGAGACCGAACCTCCTGTTGAACAGCAAGATGCTCAGTCAACAGAGTCTCAGCAAGACAGCGGTTCCCCACTAACGGATGTGACTGAGGCTGTCCCAATCTGTGGCGCCTGCACAATCCAATCACATTTGAGAGGGAAACAACAAATTGAGGGTTTCCAAGATTTTTCTTTTTACCTTTTTTTTTTTCCTAAGTAGTAACGGGTACTCGCAGTTATGGATAGAAATGTAGTGGAGTAAAGAGTACAATATTTCTCTCTCAAATGTACTTGAGTAAAGTCATGAGTACTCCCCAAAAATGATACTCAAGTAAAGCACAGATCCCTCAAAATTGTATTTAAGTACTGTACTGAAGTAAATTTTTACTCCTTTACTGTCCGGTTTTGGTAACTGGGCAGTCATCGCAAATCACTAGAAATTTGTTAAGACTAATAAACTAATCTGATAGGTCAGGTCAAACAAAACTTATGAATTTCAATTATGTCATCAAACCTGCATCATGATAAGAACATTGTATGTTTTAAATGAAACCAATGATGAATTAACAGAGAACATTTGGTTATTACCCACACGCCTATGATATCCCGAAGAACACCACAGGATGCAACTTTTTTATTATTACCTTAATAAAAAAAAGTCTCATGTCAAAAAAAAAAAAAGTTTTGATGTTTCAGTTCTGTTGAGTGCAGTTAATTTCCAGATGCAAGCCGTATCAGCCCGGCTTCTAGGCATACAGACTCAACGGGCCGTTTCAGCGCCAGCTGGCAAGAGATATCATTGGAGTGACAGGTGCTCTGACAGTGAGGCCATTCTCTCCTTATTCCTCTATATCCAAAGCACCATCTTTTTCAGCCTTATTTCACAAAGGATATGATAGATTGAGTAGGATAAGAGTGTCTGTGGAAGCTGAAAAAAAAAAAAAACTACATCTGAGGAACCAGTCATGCTCAACTGTATTCTCTCATTTTAAACCCACTTTTTTTTAAGTTGCAGATCCTTGCAGTTTTATCATGATACACCTGTTTAAAATCTTTTGAACATAGCTCAGAGATTGTTAAAATGTTTAGCAGAAATTTTCATCCAAATCAATGAATACATTAATACAATAATTTTGGCATTGCTAGTACCATGCTCTACCTGATGAAGAACATTAACTATATTTTGACAAACTATGTAATTTATCTGCCAAACATTACTGTGTAAATGATGGGTTTGCAATATAGGCTCATTGGAAAAAAGCATGTTTCCTTGCACAGTACTATTTTTGTAAACTAATATATTTGTACTTTTGTATCACATATTCATATCTGTATGTGCTTTTGTTAACAATATTGGTTAGATTTAGTGCAGATGGTCCATTATTTTTATACACGATAGACCATAAAACTTTTAACTCCACTCACTGGACATTTAATTTCTGAACTGCCTTGATAAGTACATCCAATGTAATAAAGCATTGCCAGATTCACATTCACGTTTTCTCTTTCAGCATTACTTACTGGGCATTCACTTTGAAAGTGTTGCAAAACATGCAAGAAGTAACATTCTGGGTTCCCCATATTCCTTCCTTCATCCTCCATTGTTGGAGTAAACCGATAGTCCCACCTCAACCTTTGGATGAGCCAATGTTGCTTTCTTAGTTATAATAGACTTAGGGCTAGATTTACTAAACAGGGCAAATTGTCATGAGACCGCAATCCCATAAAAGTAAAGACGGGAGTTGTTGCTGCCTGATTTTCTTGTATTTGTTTTATTATGCTCTCTCTCTCTCTCTCTCTCTCTCTCTCTCTCTCTCTCTCTCTCTCTCTCTCTCTCTCTCTTTAGAATAAAATGTCAACTTTTAAACTTCATCAGGTGAAGCAAAATGGCAATATACCTGAGTAGAAAGAATAAAATTGAAGGATCAGAAGGTTGTGAAGCTGTTTCTATTTTAAAAAAACAGGATAAAATCAAGAGTATGGATTAATTTAAAATTTTATAAAATGATGAAGGACTTGACGTTTTTTTTTCCAATCAGTGGTGTTATAATGATGCAGTTTGTCTTGTTGTAGATGAATTTTTATTTTTTTCTTGTGTGTTACAATAAGTATTACTACATCTGATGTGTGTTGTGGTGATATTTATATTGGAATTGCTTTAATGTCTAAAGAATTGTAAAATAAACGTTTTGTTAAAATTAAAAAAAAAAATCTCTCTCTCTCTCTCTCTCTCTCTGGTCTTTATAAGGACCAAGCGCTCGACAGGGAGCTCATTTTTTGCTTCAGTGGGTCTCCAAGAGCAGCATTGAATGTTTGGTTCGGTTTAGGGTCAGTTGCATGCAATTTACTGTAACCACCAACATTATTTACTGTAATTACTACAGTAAGTAGTGTAACAAGGAAGTAGTGTAACAAGAATACAATTGTTACAATATTTTTTTTTTTTGATTAGGTTATTTATTCCAAATCCATGTATTGTTTAATAAATAAAACGGTTTAGAGTATGGATTATGTGATATGTGATGAGTGGAGAAAATTATCTTTGTTCTACCACAGTCTGTCTTTTCTGTGGTAACAGAAATCGTATCCATACAAATATAGTATTTGCAATAAGGTTAGCCGCAAAAATAACTTTCCTGTCAGTCATTACGCTCAACGTCACGTCACGTGACTGATGGATTGGGATCTCGCCTGAGAGCCCGGTCACATTCGAGTGGTAACAAAACAAGACAATGCACATTGGCGAGTGAGATTTGCATTGCGAACCACTCCCCGTGAGACGGATAAATAAGGACGAACTCATAAGCTTTTGCTTTGCAGCAGAGTGTTTTAGTTTGATTCTGCTCTGAAATCATTGTACGAGTTGGTATTACAAGACCAGGAAGAAGTTCTTAGAGAGTGTTAGTGGATGGCGCGTCAGCAGTGATCGCTTCTGAAAGACCTTTTCTCTGCATTAATTTGCATCTTCTAAAAGAGTTCTCATACACTGCAAACTTCCTGAAGTGGGTCTTGCACGCCCTGCAGAGACCATTCCCCTGTGATCTTAAGAACTAAAAGAGCTTTTCCTTAAAGGGTTAGTTCACCCAAAAATGAAAATTCTGTCAGTATTTACTCACCCTCATGTTGTTTCAACCCCGTAAGACCTTCGTTCATCTTCGGAACACAAATTAAGATATTTCAGATATTAAGATCGCTCCTGCATACAGTCCATAGGCTTCTTGAGGTACTGGCTCTTGCTGTCCTCGAAAAGACATTAAAGACAAAATAGTCCAAGTGACTACAGGGGCTCAATCTTAAGTTTATCAAACGACGAGAACACTTTTGTGCGCAAAAAAAACAACAAAAATAACGACTTTATTTCAACTATTCGTTTATTTCTCCCTCTGCGCGAGTCAGGTTACTAGTTTAATAGCGTAAGCTTCTGTTATTGTACGTCACACGCATCACACACACATGACCAGCGTCAGCCAATAGTGAGCCTACGTGTGACGTAGCTCTACGCAATCACACTACGTTAACTGACTTACAGGCTCATGGAGAAGGAAGTAATAGTTGAAATAAAGTCGTTATGTTTGTTGTTTTTTTGCGCACAAAAGTGTTCTCGTCGTTTGATAAACTTAAGATTGAGCCCCTGTAGTCACTTGGACTATTTTGTCTTTAATGTCTTTTCGAGGACAGCAAGAGCCAGTACCTCAAGAAGCCTATGGACTGTATGCAGGAGCGATCTTAATATCTGAAATATCTTAATTTGTGTTCCGAAGATGAACGAAGGTCTTACGGGGTTGAAACAACATGAGGGTGAGTAAATACTGACAGAATTTTCATTTTTGGGTGAACTAACCCTTTAAAAGAGCAAGCACGGCTGTGATGTTGTGACATTGTCAAGATGGCATTCCACCAGTGGGTTTATGGATGTGGTTGTTACCTTTCCCCGTCTGACAGTCATGATCACTGCCTAATGTTTCTGGGCCATGAGCATGCTTAAGTGGCATTTGTGGATGAGTCATGGACTCATTAGGGGCTGCTGAGAGCCGCTGTCGAGGAGCGTCACGACAGTTGATGGTAAGTCTGTGGGAAAGCACGACTTGATCATCAGGTTCCTGAAAGGTGTGACCCTCTTACCTCGTTCCCTCTTGGAACCTCTCATTGGTCTTATCAGCCTTGCAGAGAGCAATCGGGTGAGCTTAAGATCCTGTCTTTGAAGACAGCGATCTTGACCGAGCTCGCTTCCATTAAAGGGTTAGTTCACCCAAAAATGAAAATTAAGTCATTAATTACTCACCCCCATGCTGTACCAACCCCGTAAGACCTTCGTTCGTCTTCGGAACACAAATGAAGATATTTTTGATTAAATTTGAGAGCTGTATAACTACCACATTGGCTCCTAAAGGACTGCCTCTTGACGGCCCAAAAAGTCAATGAAGAAAATGTTTAAATATCCCAAGTGACTACCGTGGCTCAACTATATGTTTATCAAGCGACGCGAATACTTTTTGTGCGAAAAAACAAACAAAAATAACGAGTTTATTCGACTATTTCTTTTCTTCCTTGTAGGCCAGAACGAGACTTCCTTAGATTTCCACGACGCATGCGCGAGAATTGCGATCTGAAGTAGTGTAAGCTGGTGTGAGCAGATCGCAAATCTCGCGCATGCGTCGTGGAAATCTAAGGAAGTGGTGCGCTGCTGCTCCCGTTCGCGTTTTGTGCTTGTACGTGGACCGCACGTGGAACTTCAGGACCTCAAACCAGCTTTTTGTCTGCTATGAAGGCCACTGAATAGTGAATACCATAGTCTTGGCGTATGTGATAGATTTTGAACTGTATATTAAACTAACCATCTAACCTTATATAACATACTAACACTTTGAAACACCATGTACTAAAATGTTCTGTTCTGAGTTTTTCAATGTTGTTGGCATATGTTGCCATACCCCAGTTGAGTGCAAAAATAACATACATGGGAAATGAAACTAGACGGATGACTAGGTTAGAACCTTGAGATTAACAATGAAATAATCATTAAAACAAAGTTTGCTTTACCTGGTCACAGAAGTGTTTACATATGAAGAACCAATCAAATCCATGTCATTTTGCCATAACTCCCTATTATATAAAAACTGCTGTATCCCTTTTAACTGGTGGGATTGTCAATGGATTCTGTCTGAGAGAGGCCTTGCTTCTTCTTGGGAGATTCTCAGGAGAACTGCTCTGATATCTTCCGGCCATGATTAAAGCATTTCGAGGACAGTCTGTCTGTTATTACTGCTGTGCTGCAGGTTAGTTTAAGAAAGCAAGTTAGAGTTAGAGATCTCGGCCAGTTGTTGATGGTAGACGCAAGAGCTAGAATATAAAGATTTATTTATTTAGTGTTGATTTGCAGACGCATGGGTGTTGATTGACGACGCCCCTGGTAGAGTTAGGTCAGGTGAGGTAAAGTTTAGGGAAAAAATCTACCACACGTACCAGAGCAAAGGCAAGCTGTGAGCTCACTCCAAGAGTGTTGCCTCCTCTTGCACATTGTGGATTGGGTGATCCCACATGTGTATTATTCCACGGTACGACTTCCCTGATGGTGAGCCTATGTCTTTGCCTTGGCAGAGTCCACTCTGCTTGGTATTGACTCCATCCTAGTAAGGCTGGATCTACCACAGAGACCTTCCATATGTAGCACTGCCCTAATGGTCAGTCTATATGTGTAACTCTACGTGTTACCTAACTACAGGTTGGATGTGGTCTCCATAGTGTCACTCTCCATTTTGGAATGGGCACGTTTTCCCAGTGTTACTCAATAATCTCACTGTAAGGCAGAGGTCTCAAACTCGCGGCCCGCGGGCCATTTGCGGCCCGCGGGATGATATTTTGTGGCCCCCTACTTGATATTAAAGTTCAATGTTAGTGCGGCCCGCCATTGCGTTTGCCGCGTTTTATTATTATTATTATTTTTATCCCTTATGGGCTACCATATGTAGTCTCGTGACAGTAGGTTTGTTGTCAGTTGTCATAGACAACCACGAAGTACATATACTGCGCCTGGAAAAAATGAGCGCGTCACTTCAATTATGAGCGCGCTCGGCGCTTGATGCGCGCCTATTTGAAACGTACTTGAGCGTGCAAAATATGTGAGCGCGATATGAACAGGCATAAGGCGAGCTACCACCACCAAATCAGGCCACAGCTACTGATAGCTCACGAGCGACGTGTTGGATAACGTTACCCCTGCTCTAAAACAATGAATGTGAGAATAATCATTTTGAGCTTGTAATATGTGTTGTGTCTGAACGCGTTCAATGACGATAGTTCATGAACTCGTTCATATTTTGGGCGAACGTGAACTGAACGTAACCTACTGTATTACTGCCTGATGAACGTTACAGTGAGCTCGTTCATTCAAGTGGCTGTGAACCGAGGAGCGAGGAGGCGTCGAAAGATCATTTAAAAGAGTTTTATGAGGTCGGTGAAGATGGGAAAATCTTACATGTCTTTGCAAACTTTGCCCGTCGATAAAATGATTGTTATCTGTGGTTGTATATGGGCTGTGGCAATAATAATAGCTTAATAATAAAAAAGAAGCTCGCAGCAACATATGGAAAAAAAAGAACTAGTTCATTTTAAAATTTGTGAATTGAACTATGAACTAGTTCATGTAATGAACTTGGTCCAACCGGTTGATAAGAAGGTTTGCTTTGATATGTGCAAAGTCAGTAATTTGCCTGAGACACTATACATGTGTAGAAATAATTATTTGTATTTCAAAAGCAGTAATTGTTTTTCTAAGTATAATAAAAGGAAATGTGCCTTTTGGGAAAAAAATTCAATATAATAGTGTTGTATAAAGCAAATAAAAAGCAAATATGACTATCATCACAACAAAGATGTTGTGTATAAGAAAAAGACAGAAAGTTTGTAAAATGAACTTCAGCTGTCAGAAGGACAGCTCATGAAGAACCAATCATGTACAGAAAGGAATGTTCAAATTCAGAGGAACAGTTCAGAAGAAACGTTAATAATAAAGATTGAGAAGATTGGATCAGTTGTGCTCCATTTTTGGAATACTTAAATACATTTTTTTTTTTTTTTTGGGGGGGGGGGGGGGGGGGGTACTTGATGCGGCCCGGCCTGACCCAGACTCTATCTCCAGCGGCCCCCAGTTAATTTGAGTTTGAGACCCCTGCTGTAAGGGAAAAGAAGGAACTGAAGTGTCAGAATTTATCTGCATGAAGCCCTGTCTTTTCAGATCCCAATTTGTCAGTCACATGGCATAATGTCTCTGTTCCGGAGTTACATTAGTAACCTAGACGTTCACACCTTTCCATCACTAATCATTCACTGTGTGTCTTCAGTAAATCCTGATAGTACTTCTTTTTTTTAATGCCAAAAGAAGGTTTGCGCTGATGCAAGCTGTTAGTAAATCTAGCCCATAGAGGGGTGTTAAAGATACATTGTAGCAAAAACAGCCAGTTTTATTCTAATGGTCAGAGAGATGAGGAAAATGGAAATTTAAAACAGCTTTTGGTTCAAAAAAACATTGAAAAAACATTATAAGTGGACTTCAGGGGAAATTAGAATGGTCCAAAATTTTAAATAAGGCTCTAGTGTGCTAGTTAAAATGTGGCTGTTGTATTATATTTTATAAAATTATGAGTGGATTGGTGGCTATGTTGTTGGACGTATCACTAAGGACATTTCTTAGACAGAAAGGGAAAAGGGAAAATTACATACAGTATGCATATATATATATATATATATATATATATATATAATATCCCACGAATTAAACAATTAGGATTCATTTAGCCCAAGGGATCTTCCGTGACCGAAAATGAAGATGACCAAAGTGTTTGCCTCAGTTAAATTGTACAGCTCAGTTGAAGAGATCTCAAGGGCAGCAGCATTTTAAGAGTTTGCATAATTTGGTTGCCCTGCATGCCAAGAGTTACCGCCTTTGGAGAACCTAAAAATTGGCCCGGAGGTGTATTTTACCTCTTAATTTCAAAATGTTACATGAGTTGTTCGAAATGCAAATTTGATACGCTGACAGCAACATTGCTCATAGATGGGAATCTCTGAGTCGGCTAATCCACTAGTCCTTAAGGACCTTATGTAGCATATTGCTAATTGCGAACAATACACTTTGTGATGTTTTAATTCAAAAGATAATTGGAACTTAAATAGGAACATAGCAAAAGAATCATATCATAAACCCTTGTCATCAGCAGAGCTTGCATGACTACTCGTTTTTATTAGCCGATTAGTCATCCAGAAAAGTAACTACTCAGTGTTTACCTTATGTAACAAACATGCATGCCTGTGAGAAACAAAAGCTTGCATGTCTGCATTGATGCTGCTTGCGTTATCATTGTTGGATGACAGACTTGTCCTTCTCACTTATATTTTCATTCAGCCTCTGGATGAATCTGATTTCCTTCAGGGATTTCAGACATAACAGCTGGCTGGAAAGTGAAAATTATGCGATGTAAAGTGCTTAATTTCCACTTTATTTGCTTATGGTCATAGTTAATTTATGTGTATGCAGTTTGCTTTAATCAATAGCAGTGCATTCAAGCTATAATTTTTATCAGTACTACAGCAATGTGCATGGTATTGTTCAAACATTGCTGGCTGTTATCATAAATTGCTTGTGCTGTGCTTTATTTGTAAGTCGCTTTGGGTACATTCTCTACTAAGTGCCTACATGTAAATGCAAATCAGTATGTGCTTTCTCTGGGATTAAAAGATGTGACATTGGTGTTGTTAAAGGAGTAGTTCACTTAAAAAAAAAAAAAAAAAAAAAAAACTTTTGCTGATAATTTACTCACCCCATGTCATCCAAGATGTCCATGTCTTTCTTTCTTCACTTGAAAAGAAATTAAGGTTTTTGATGAAAACATTCCAGGATTTTCTCCATATAGTGGACTTCAATGGGAACCAAATGGTTCAAGGTCCAAATGAGAGTTTCGGTGTCGCTTCAAAGGGCTTTAAATGACACCAGATGATGAATAAGGGTCTTATCTAGCGAAACCATTGGTCATTTCAAAAATAAATACAAAAGTTTAAGATTTATTAGCACAAATGATTGCCTTGCTCTGTTCTGTGCAGAGCGTTTGTGACTCTCCTGTTCAAACTCGTTCATCAAAATAAACAAATCTTTTTTCGAGTCATGACTCGAAGGGTCCTAGATAAGACCCTTATTCATCGTCTGGTGTCGTTTAAAGCCCTTTGAAGCTGCACTGAAACTCTCATTTGGATCTTGAACCGTTTGGTTCCCAATGATATGGAGAAAATCCTGGAATGTTTTCATCAAAAACCTTAATTTCTTTTCAACTAAAGTAAGAAAGACGTGGACATCTTGGATGACATGGGGTTGAGTAAATTATCAGCAAAAGTTAAAGTGAACTACTCCTTTAATGCCATGCTCTCAGTTGACGTACAGGAATATATTTCCAAATTTGTGGCCTTTGCAGATTTAACATAAAAATAAAGACACAAAAATTAAGCAGGACTGTTTTGTGCATTCCATTTGTCCTAGGAAAATTGTCCTATAGCCCCCAGTAGGAACTTTTAACTGAAACAGCTCATTAACATAGTGAAACAGCAATAAAGTATTGTTTATTAGATTCTGTATTATCTGTCTCTCAATAAACTTAGTGGTGCACACCGTACTATCCACCCTTTATTTGTGGACATGCTTCGTCAGCATTAAAATACAGCATTTTTGTGTGTTTGTATTCCAAAAGAGCAAGCACAACAAAGTTTTGTCTGAAATTAGTTGGTAAAACCCCTTGTCATCAGGATTAGGCAGAATCACACATGTAATAAGCACAATATCACACATGCACAGTTTTGTCCCGAATAGCATGAGTGCAAATGTGATATTGATTTTAGTTCAATAAATAAGAAGTTAAGGTTCACCCAAAAATGAACATTCTGACTGTTTCTGCTAAATATAGTGTAATTTCACCTGTGGCATTAAAAGGTTTATAAGCAACTGAAAAAAAAAAAAATAAAAAATATCAGGGCATCTCAAAACATCAAGGACCCCAAAATACACCCTAGACCTCAGAGGGTTAATCACTATGGTCACAAACAAGACATCTATAGAAACAAAGGCAAACAGGAACTAAACAGGAAAAGGGGAATTAGTGATAAAAGGAAAAAAGAGAATACACTTCAAAATAAGAGTCCACAACAAGGATATAGGGATCGTGACAGATACTGTATTTTGCCTTTTGTCAAAAAATTCACGAAAGAGGTTGATTGAATGATGGGATCATTTTGACAATAGTCGTTTTCACACATACAGATTTTACTGGTAAATTACCGATAAGAGATTATGTGTGAACAACAGGACCACCGGTCAATTAGTTCCGGCAATTTACCAGTGAAAGAAGTTGTACCATTACTGGTCAATTAGGAAAATTTTAAAATTCCCTCATCAAAAAAATGTCAAATTAAACAGATAAACTAAAGCACTTCTTCTCATGAAGGCAAATGAAGACAACTGCGCAGCGAAGACTGACCACAGAATGTACCAGTATTTTGTAGCTGGTGTGTGAATGGTCTCTTACCGGTAAAGCTGGAATGCTGTTGCTTGTGTGAACAGCATTTATGTATTTAGCAGTAAAGTCATTCTGGCAATTTTATGGTTGTGTGAAAGGGGCCATTGAAAAGAATAAGAAATGTTTCTTGAGCCTATGATCAGTGTAACGATTATGGACTCTTATTTTGATTATTCTGTTCATTGGTTTCTGATTATGTACTTTTTTATGTAGTTACGATTATCCCCAGCGGTCTCGTTCAGTTCTATGTATAAACTCCCTGCCTGCTTATGTCCTTTGTCGGTTATCGTGCTTAATTTACATGTGCAATGTACCATAACCTCCTGAGTGTTCTCCTGTGTTATTCTCTGTTAACAATTTAGTTTGTTATCTCTGTGTCCTGCGTTTTGGCTTAATACTACACTACGTGACAATCAGCAAATTAGAATGATTTCCGAAGGACCATGTACACTAAAGACTAATTAGCAGTGCTACTTTGCCATCACAAGAATAAATTACATTTTAATATATATTACAGTAAAAACATTTGTAGTAATACTTGATATTAGGGATACAGTAATATACTTCCAAATCATTTGCAAAATTTTAGTTGAGGCTTTCCTTTTCCGTGGATTAAATCTTTTTAGCAGTATGTGCACAAATGCCTGAGAGCAAAAGTGCACTTTTCCATGAAATATACTGCATTTTGTGTCATGATGTCATTCGTTTAGTCAGGTTACACTCAGCACCCCGAAACATCAAACTTTGTGAATGATGTGCAATCTAATTCCGTAGAAATCTTCAGGCCGTAAAGCACCTGGAAAACTTCCAATTCACAATTTTGAAGCCTCTCCTGTACAGCACGCACACTGTGAAGGTTAAAAAGAGACGAATATCACTCATTCGCTGTCTTTGTGAGAGCATTACACAAGAATGCGCATCCCTAAGGAAACCACAAAGGTATTTAGCTGGAAACACTCTCTCCACACTGCAATCCACCGCCATCTCTGCAATATCAGACACCTCCCAACCTCTCTGCTCTGTCTCTCATCACCGATGTGGTAACTCTATCTCCCTCCAGTGCCACTCACAGGACCCGGCTGGTGCGGAACTGCGGATTTTAACCACTCTCTTCCCGGAAAATGTTTATTTAGCTCTGTCTCCCGAGAGCTGCTTCCTCTCTCAGAGCTCAGCATATGATCAATGACCCATCACATCCTCGTGGCAGTCCTCCTCAACCTTACGCATTATATCTCCTCTCTCTTCCTCTCTCTCTCTCTCTCTCTCCTTTTATTCCTTTCTCATTTGCTTCCGCCTGGCTGAAAGTCATTATATGCCCAACATGAAAAAGTTGCAGTCTCCTCTCCACAAAAGCCTGAAGAGACTAGTGCTAGAATACAATGTTAATTTTCCGCAAAAATGCCCATTGATGTTTCAGTGCGTGCTGAAGTGCTTTAGGTTTGTCCACTAATGATTCTAGATTTGACACATTGTTTTCAGGCCCTGGTAGAAGACGTATAATCAATAAATCAAATCACAATTTACTTAATTAATAAATGTTGTTTGTTTTTTATTGTGACTGATATATTAGTGCACACATTATTCAAAAGAAAATAGATTGGGTCACAATTTATATTAGGTGGCTTTAACTGTACTAACATTAAATACCTACATATACAAGTCAGACACAAGACTATGTATAGTATTTACCTTGTAACTAAATGTTATTCTGGAAAATACACACATTTATTGCTAATGAGTTTGAGGTTTGGTTAGGTTTAGGACATGGCGTCAATTTATTTATTTATTTTTTTGAATGAGACTCACTGTGTTGCCACAATTTTTCTGGCAGTAAAAGCAGAAACAAAAAGGCAACGCGGACATGACACAATTGACAGTCAACGCAATGAGGAGGGACCCTAAATGCAAATTTCTCTGGGTTTAAATGAAGAGTTCAGATGCAAAAGCCTCTAAATGCCATTTGAAATTTTCTTCTAAAATGACCATTTTTATCAAGCTTGTATATTTAAGTTCAGTAATTTCACTTAAATGACAATTAATAGGTCATATTCATTGCCATTTAAGTGAAATTACTGAACTTAAATATACAAGCTTGATAAAAATGATCATTTTAGAAGAAAATGTCAAATGGCACTTAGAGGCTTTTGCATCTGAACTCTTCAAATATTGTTGGAAACATTTGAGATGATGTAAGTATACAAGTCAACAAAATATATACAGTATTCACATTGTAGGATTTTTAAAGTATTTATTTGTAAATTATAGTGGAAAATAAGTATTTGGTCTCCCACAAACCAGCAAGATTTCCGTCTCTCACAGACCTGTAACAACTTCTTTAAGAAGTTCTTCTGTCCTCCACTCATTACCTGTATTATTGGCACCTGTTTGAAGCAACCCGATCTCACGACCAAATCGTACGAAATCGACGCATGATTAAAAAGTGTCTAATTTTGCTAAATCGTACATATTTTACGAATTGGCTAATTCGTATGAATTCGTACGAATGACCTACCCCTTACCCCGCCCCTAAACCTAACCATCACGTGGGTTTATTCAAATCGTACAAATTCGTACAAATTAGACATTTTTTTTTTAATAAAGCGTTGAATTCGTACGAATTGGTCGTGAGATAGCGTAGGTTTGAACCCGTTATCTGTATAAAAGACACCTGTCCAAAGCCTCAAACAGTCACACTCCAAACTTAACCATGACCAAGACCAAAGAGCTGTCAAAGGACACCAGGAAGACAATTGTAGACCTGCACCAGGCTGGGAAGAGTGAATCTACAATAGGCTAGCAGCTTTGTGTGAAAAAATCAACTGTGGGAGCGATTGTAAGAAAATGTAAGACATACAAGACCACTGCTAATCTCCCTCGATCTGGGGCTCCATGCAAGATCTCATCCCGTGGGGTCAAAATGATCATGGGAACGGTGAGCAAAAACCTGATGAATGACCTGCAGAGAGCTGGGACCAAAGTAACAAAGGCTACAATAAGTAACACACTACACCGAGAGGGACTCTAATCCTGCAGTGCCAGGCGTGTCCCCCTGCTTAAGCCAGTACACCCGTCTTAAGTTTGCCAAGAGGATTGGGAGAATATCATGTGGTCAGATGAAACCAAAATAGAACTTTTTGGTAAAACCTCAACTTGTCGTGGGAGGAAGAAGAATGCAGAGTTGCATCCCAAGAACACCATACCTACAGTGAAGCATGGGAGAGGAAAAATCGCACTTTGGGGCTGTTTTTCTGCAAAGGGGACAGGAAAACTGATCCATGTTGAGGGAAGAATGAATGAGGTCATGTATCGTGAGAATTTAAGCCAAAACCTCCTTCCATCAGTCAGAGCCTTGAAGATGAAACGTGGCATGACAATGATATCAAACACACCGCACGGACAATGAAGGAGTAAAAAGCATTTCAAAGTCCTGGAAGGCCCTAGCCAGTCTCCAGACCTCAACCCCATAGAAAATTTGTGGAGGGAGTTGAAAGTCTGTGTTGCCCAGCGACAGCCCCGAAACATCACTGCTCTAGAGAAGATCTGCATGGAGGAATAGGCCAAAATACCAGCTACAGTGTGTGCAAAGACTTACAGGAAACATTTGAACTCTGTTATTGCCAACAAAGGTTATGTTATAAAGTATTGAGTTGAACCAGAGAATGTCTAATTGAAAAGAATTGGCACTGGCTGGTTACTTCCGGGTTCTGGACTGGCTGCAGTAACTGTCCATCTGTCCATGCGGGGACGCTCGCGGTCGAGTGCAGAATGAATGGGAGTCAAAGGGGTTTCACCCCCCGAAATTCACTTTTCTCAGGATGTAGTTTTTTGTCAAGTAATTTGAAAGTTGCATTCAAAAGGGAAGGCTAAGCAAATACACTCAGCTGAAAATTGCATTTTTAAGTTCACTTATCTGTTCTAAAAATCCGTTCAAAAATGTGATGACGTCACACAATAGCAGAATGCTAGCGTGTTCCGGCCAACAACAGCCTAACCTGGAAGAAATCAAAAGGACATAAGTACTCATTCTTTCGACTTTTGGCCTATAATCTATATTGAACTTGCGGAATCAACAATAAAATCTATTTTGATTTAACGACAAGCAGGTGAAAGAGACACATTTAGCCGTTTAGCCCCATAGACTCCCATTCATTCTGCACTCGCCCGCGATCACCTCCAGTGGAATTCTAATGGAACTGCAACCAAGGTGATGCGCAATGGGGCTAATAGGAAGTGCCAAGGCTCTCCGTTAGACGGGCTCTGGTTGAACTTTTGTTATTGAACAAATACTTATTTTCCACCATAATTTACAAATAAAATCTTTAAAAATCCTACAATGAGATTTTCCTGGATTTTTTTGTTTTTCATTTTGTCTCTCATAGTTAAAGTGTACCTATGATGAAAAATTAGACCTCTCTCATCATTCTAAGTAGGAGAACTTGCACAATCAGTGGCTGACTAAATACTTTTTGGCCGCACTGTAAAGTCCGTCCAAGCCGACACCGATGAACTAGCGCTGATGAAAGCCGACTGTGTTGTCGCCTCTCGCCTGCTTTCATCGGGGTAAAAAGCTGCATTGAACACACAGAGAGAACTACAGGCGACTGTCAGCTAAAATGTGCGTTCTGCGCCTGTGTGTAATGAGCCAACTGTCTATTTCTGCAGATATATTAGTCTATATTCATCATTCAAAAAGGAAAACCGACACTGCTGGCTGCAAATACACATACCGTAAAACAAAGCAGCGTGTGGTTACCGTTTTGAATATCAATCCTGCTAAACACTTTCTTTATTCCACTCATGTTAATATTGAAATATTCGCCAAGGAATACTCAGGTAAGATGACGTAACATAAGAACAGCCTTCTATCTTTACCGTTTAGACTTTTTTGCTTGCTGTTTGGCTGACTCTTTCACTAAGCTGAACAGCCAATCAGAGTTCACTCTTTCACCGACGGCCCGATGCCGATTCAACATGTCGAATGGGGTGAAACAAAGCCGACGAGGACTATTTTCAGCCGACAACACGGAACCGTGCGGAACACACCGATGAAACTTAGTTGGCAAGCGCACAAAAACCGCCCGACGGCCGACCGTGGGCTTGGTGTGTTATAGTTGCAAAGTTACTTATAGTCAACGGCACCTTTAATGGGACCATCAAAATCAAGTGTTACCATGAGTAGATATTAATAAGTAACATTTACAGGAACACAATATACATTTTTGTAAATTTGAATAGTTCTGTCATGACAACTCTTGGGAGATAGTATGGTAATAGAGATTGGCATGGTAATGGATATGGCAATGCTAATGTATTTATATAATGATGCGATCACTACCAAATGATGCGCCATCTAGTTTCTTGAAGTAAATTCTTAAAGGTATACTCCACTTTTTTTTCTTTTTTTTTTTTTTTTTTTGGAAATAGGCTCATTTTACCACTCCCCCAGAGTTAAACAGTTGAGTTTTACCGTTTTCGAATTCATTCAGCCGATTTTCTGATATTTAGAAGAATATCAGTATCCAGACAGTTTCTGGTCTCATTGACTTCCATAGTAGAAAAAAAATATATATACTATGGAAGTCAATGAGATCAGAAACCAGACAGTTTCTGATCTCATTGACTTCCATAGTATATATATTTTTTTTCTACTATGGAAGTCAATGAGACCAGAAACTGTCTGGTTACTGATATTCTTCTAAATATCAGAAAATCAGCTGAATACATTCGAAAATGGTAAAACCCAAGTGTTTAACTCTGGGGGAGTGGTGAAATGAGCAAAAAAAATTGGAGTATCCCTTTAAAAGTCTGAAAAGCTGCTAAGAATGGAGATGAGGTTTGCTGAATAAAGGTTTGAATCTGAGTCTGTCTGTTGAATGTATGTTGTGTTTTTGGAGTATTTTATGGTTCTGTGTCAGTCACAGCATAGAACTATACTAAGGAAACTGTAATAAATGCGAATGAAAATACAATGGCGTTGATATGACAATTGAATAAAATAAAATCAAAATATAAATGGCGCTTTTTAATATTCATAAATACTAATTTGTACACATTTGTGTCTTTAAGTTATTGCAACTAAAAAAAAGTTTTAGTGCTGTCAATATGTCAGTACTGTACATTTCAGTGTATATGAAAGGGCACATAAATGTACGTGTTGTAGAACCACACTTTATGTAAAAATACACAGATGAGATCACTGTTGCACTGTGTCACATTATGGAAAAGTTGCAAAACAGGTCGCAAATGGCAGTTCATATTCACTGTGTAGAAAGCTGACAGTTTATTAAAATGTATATTAAAGTTGTTTATGCTCTAAGCATAAAAATCCTGCATAATGTAACCTACATATAAATAAACATGTTGAAGATAATAGAAATTTCTTTGCCCCACACAAGCAGAATACTCACATGTAAGCAGTGCTAATGAGGGCACGGGAGAAGGACCTCTCTTCCTGTGCAGTTCACATGTGTAGAGAATGAGCTAGTATCTTATATCTGGCACAGAAGACCTTCCTCATCCATCATCATCTGTTCACTGGCCTCTGAAGAAATGCCTTAATGGGAAAGGATAATGGATTTTACACATAAGCCAACATGAAAAATTTGCGACCCAAAATTTTCAATTCTTTATTAATGTTATTCATTTGTGAGTGAGGCAGGATATTCAAAAACAAACAAATTTAGAGGAAACTGAGATTGCCAAGCCAGGAAATAGTGGACACTCCTAGTGAATATACATCTTAATAATCATGCTCAGCTCTAAACTATTTTCACCAGCTTGAAATTGCTCTAGTCAAATAAAAGTAACAATGAAAGACTGGAAAATCATGTAGAAATGGTGGTCAAAGGATGTGGGAAGCCAACGGAGCAAGGTGTTTGGAGGTCAGGAGTAATTGTTTTGCATTTTGATAAATTATTATAAAGACATTTGCAGATTGCATTTAGCAGACATCTTTATCCAAAATAATTTATGGGACAAAACACAAACATATTTTGTTCTCTTTGTGCAAAGATGAATCATACACAGCAATACCAAGACAATAAATATGTTTAAATGCAGTGTTCACTTTATGTCAATTACTTGACATAAATCTCAACAAATCTGCCATATCAGAACATTATTAATACTAATTACTCCTAACAGCCATTTTGGAAGATTTATGAGGTTTTCTTCCCATTAAATATGGGTCTTTTTTTCTCTTGGGTTACCTTCATTAAATCTATTGAAACCTGAATTTTATTCTATCACATCACATTGTATGACAAGTTAAGACATGCGATTTTACCATCTGACCCGATAATGGAAAGTTTCAGCAATAAAACAAACTATTTCAATGTAGATTTTAAATGAGGTATAAAAAAAATTGCATAGCCCTTGTCATCTTTGATTTAGAATAATTGCCCATCATACTAATTGGCATCTTATAATGTTTGATATGCCATTACTTAAAGGTCACTGTAATTGCTTAAATTAGCATGGATCATTATTCACATGATGAACTGCCATATATCTTGCTTGCCAAGACAATCACCCTCATTTGAGAGTGAAAAAAGTGGTACAATGAGCAATAATCGTTGTATAACTTAAGAAATACTTCGGTTCAATACAAGTTAAGCTCTATTTATGGACTTAACTTAAAATTTACAGTAATAAACCGTATTTTATTATCTGATATAATGTTAATTTACCAACCTATTGCAGTATTGATATCTGTTTTGTACCATTGTAATAGACTAAAACCAACATTCACCACAGCAGAGATGAGTTACATGATCAATCAAAGAACATCACGAGAAGCTCTTCCACAAGAAGGTTTATAGACCTTATGCACCAGAGAAACGAGGACGCCACCATCTTTAGAGTATTGTCTATGAACTTCCGTTTTTGTGGTTGCTCTATATATGTCTATGGCATTGCTGTCCAGGAGTAATTAGCTTTTGAAGTGGATTTACTTAATGTAAAGTTAATGAAAGTTATCATGAGGATTGTGATGTTTAAAGCAGATGTCTTAAGAAATGTCAGTAGACCGGGAAGATTTTAAAACGAGCCGTTCATTCATAAATAGGCAAGATCACTGTGAAAATACAGACCGGAAGAAAAAAGACAACGAGCGCAGTACCCTAATGTACATAACTAATTAGAAATAAATAAATAAATAAGAAAACTATGAGGAAACATAAAAATACATTAAATTTTAAGTGCCACACAGGGGATTATGGGAATGTCAATTTACGTTTTTTTCACTGTAAATTATACAATGAGTTGTTCTTTTTCAATTTCAAAAACTGTAAATTTAACAATATTTTACAGTAAAATTACATTAACTGAGATCTATCAGTTATTTACCGTAAATAGTATGGAAACTTTCTGTTAACCAAATAACAGTTTTGCGCTGTAACATTTTTACAGTTTTTTACCGTTAAAATCACAATTATTTTTTACAGTAGAATGCAACAGAATGAACATTAAAAAAAAAAAAAAAACTAAAAAAAAACTTTTCCAATAAAACTTTTCGATAGGATAGCCCCATAATTTACACAATATATGTTTACATACTGTCAGGATGGAAAACACAACACACTCCAACTTTTGCACAATATTGTACGCTTAAGGATACCTGAAAGAAACCTGACAAAATACTACTCAGACTAAAAGTCCATCCATCAAAATTACAGTATGCTGTAATGCACAATAACAAATTCATCCATCTAGAATATTAGTCTCACCACTAAATAGATGCTTTAAACATTTTCAGCTCAAATAACAGTTTTGTATCTAATTAATGCACTTTTTTTATTCAGCTTTTAAACACTTTTCATCTTTCAGAGAACTTGACCTTCTCAATGTTTAAAATTGAACAATGTCATAAAGATAATCATTCTAAATATAATATATAGTCAGCAATAACTAAAAACTAATTAATGACTACTTTTAATTATCAAAAAGATAATATTCAACCATGTCCATTTTTTGTGCAATGATTTTCTCCCTTTATAAATAACTGAACACTGAAGTTCTCAAGAAGTAACATTAGTAACAAGTAAGTTCATCATTTGGTCCCAAACTATTCTCACAGCAGGGACGAGAAAAAGTGGGGATCTATTATGCAAGCAGTCTTTATTAAACACAAAAACTAGGATGATCAAAACAAGAAAGCAGGGTTCAATAATCCAAACATGAGACATAAACACAATCAGGAAGACGGATATAATAATAGAAACAAAACACATGACAGATTTACAATAGCACTTGTAAAAGAACAAACAAAAAACTGAAAGACATTGCAAACAAGAAAACAGAATATAAATAAGATTCCTAGAAACATTAAACATGGGAAAATCGAGACAACTAGCAACTCCATACCAAGTTGCAGCTTCATTTAGACTACGTACATTTGCAACCCTGTTCTTTTAAACCTGTTACCCAAGTTTAAGTACTTTTCTGGCCAATTGTTGAAGAGTTTTAGGCTCAATTACAATGTAAATTTTGCAGAGTTACATATGAAGAGTTCAGATGCAAAAGCCTCTAAATGCCATTTGAAATTTTGTGCTAGAACGACCATTTTTATCAAGCTTGTATATTTAAGTTCAGTAATTTCACTTAAATGACAATTAATAGGTAAACTTCATTGCCATTTAAGTGAAATTACTGAACTTAAATATACAAGCTTGATAAAAATGATCATTTTAGAAGAAAATTTCAAATGGCACTTAGAGGCTTTTGCATCTGAACTCTTCATATGTTTGTACTGTTTTCCCAATTAAACGTCTTTTATGTGTTTTTTTTTTTTTTTTTTTTTTTTTTTTACAATTAGATCACTGATGCGTTTAATCCGTATGTTTCCAAATTCACAAAAGGGGATTTGCTATATGATCCCATTAAAATATTTCTGTTCCATTTCACCCTACATAAATACAAAATTTCAACAAGATTTTAACATTTTATAGTAATATGACTAATGTGAATTACATTAGGCTTTAAACATCATTTCATATCACGTAAAACAGGTTTTAAACATCACCTTGTCAGGTACTTGAATTAAAAAAAAAAAGAAGAATAATAAATAAAAAAGAAAATATTAACATTACAAGAGGTGGACAATGAATAGGGGAGTGCGGGGCACAACCACCTAACACGGGGTTAAATGTAACACGGACCTTTTGCATAGTTCCTCAGGATCAAGCAGGCTGTGTTTACGATATTTTTCTCTTGCTGCCAGAAGACGGTCTCCCGCAAATTTGCGGAAAATTTTGATTATATTTCGTGAAGATACTTGGCAAAGAGTGTTTTGACACCATTAAAGTAAATTTTGTTCATCATAGATTTGATTCGGTTTCTGAGTTGGGTGTATACGTTTTCAAATCTAACTTTATATTGCCTTAATCACTGTCTTGTTGGCTCAAACATAGCACCGTTTTGAAACTTGTCAGCAATTCCTAGCGTCTGTTAGCTAGGGTTAAAATATGTAATACACACCGGGGTTAGTTGTAACACAGTGTTACAAACAAGCCGCCAAGTGTACAATAATAATCAAATGAAAACGGAACAACACAACTTTTCAGGTTTGAGTATTATTTATAAATTTAACTTTGTTGGACTTTCACAAACAATGTTGGAATTTAAAGGACAACTCCTGCGCTAAATGAACCTTAAGTCTAATTACACATTGTTACCTAGTCAACCGTTATCTGAGATTTGTTTTCATGATTGCCGAATATAAATAGTTTTATCTCTAAAAACAGTTTAGCCTATAACGCTAGTATAACGCTAGTATATAGGGCATAGAGTAATGACAAATAAAAATCGCTTGTTATTACCACTAAAAAGGCTCAAAATAGCCCCACACTAACACGACAGCATAACAAGGGTCCCTACATTCAAACCGAAGCATTGAGAACTTTGTCAGTGTCCATACAGTTTAATAAGCAGATATTTTATACACACAGTCAACTTCGCGAATACAGGAAGAAGCCATCTTGGAAAAATAGTCTCGACCAGTCGATCTACGAACGCCGATCCATGTGCGCTGGTGAGATGTGAATAAGGTGATAAGGTGAACGTGAACAGTAGGCTACATGTACATATTGAAGAGAAGTAAACGGTTTGTGTTTGTGTTTCTTCTGGAAACAACGGACCATCTGAGATTCTGCTCAGTTCAGCGCACTTGGATCGGCGCTCGTAGATCGACTGATAGAGACTATTTTTCAAAAATGGCTTCTTCCTGTATTCGCGAAGTTGACTGTGTGTATAAAATATCTTCTTATTAAACTGTATGGACACTGACAAAGTTCTCAATGCTTCGGTTTGAATGTAGGGACCCTTGTTATGCTGTCGTGTTAGTGTGGGGCTATTTTGAGCCTTGTTAGTGGTAATAACAAGCGATTTTTATTTGTCATTACTCTATGCCCTATATACTAGGTTCATTTTGCGCCGGAGTTGTCCTTTAAAATGTTTAAAATTTATGAAAAAAATTAATGAAATGAATGATAACTTGTTTATTTATTAAAAATATGGCCTGTTTTTAATGCAATAAACCCTTGAAATTATTATTTTAAGCTCATTTGTATGTTATCATTATTATTAATAATAATTGTACATGCGGCTGTCACACACAAATCTAATTTAATTTCAATTACAATATTTTATCATTTTATTTATTATTATTTATTGCAAAACTGTGCAGCACTTTTCTATGTCTCTATCCTTGATATTGATCCACAATAGAAGGATGATTGGATGAAGGATGGATGTATGGATATCTGTCTATACAGATGCACAAACAATATCAAACAATACAAATAAAATTGTACTGAATTAAGTGTTACACACAAGTGTTACAACTAACCCCTCTGTCTGTTACAATTAACCCCGCCTATGGGGTAAGTTGTGACATTTGCACTTCTGTCACTTTCAGTGTAGTAGGTCCTAGAAAAAAACTTTAAGTGTTCATTTGTAGCAGAGATGTGTTTGTTGCTTGTGTAAAAAAATATTAATCTAACCTAATTATTTTTTAATTAACTGAGCCAAAACCAAAAAAATGCTCTCCCCTATTGCAACTACCACCAAATATAGTGGCATGCATTCAACTCTGTTTTCTTAGTAGTCTCAAGTGGGCTTAGCAGCATCAACAGCCGGTTGCAGTTTCACTCACAATAAAAAACAAAAACAACACAAGTGTAAAACTAGGAGCAAAATCAAAACTGTGCCATCTGTCAGCCAATTTAATTCTAAAATCAAAATCTGATTAAGCAGATTATGTGGGTGGCCCAATTCAATTCGTGTCAAGTTTAAGGATGCAGCTAAAATAGTCACATAAATACAGGCACATTACATTTACTTTCTCAATCAGACTGCTCTGTATTGCTCTCTACAGCCTGCAGTGACGTGTTGCAGGAGTTCACCATATCAAAGCCTGACAGACGCAGGTGCAGAATACTTAGCGACCCATGATTGTCTGCATATCGAGACTCCCGGCGGATTTCTCTGCTAAATATCGGTGAGGTGAGCGGATAGGATTGTTTGCGGTGCTGAGAAGCTTTGATAAGTGTGCTGGTATTTATTTAGACTCTTTTTCTCTAGGCTGCCACTCAGAGAGATATTGAGGTGGGTACTAGACATGTGGGAGACATCGCTGCTGTGATGAATCTGAATCCCTTGCTCTAGATCTGCGTGTGCGCACACGTGTGCATGCTCTTGCTCAGCTCAGCTGTTTATTTATAGCTCCTCTACAGCTCAACTCCCAAATGCTCTTTCTCATAAAAGTCTATTTCTGCATCTACACACACCCAAATAATCCCTCAAGTATTCGTTTTTTGGGGGGAATTTCATGTTCTCTCTGTCTTTTTATTTTCTGATTTCACACTTCTATCCTTCAGTATGAGTGGCACTTTGTATGTCATGTTTGTGACACTATTTTCTAGCTCACTGGTTTCTGCTACATCATGATTGCAGTTATTATCTAGATCAAAGTTTCTCACATGGTTTTGTTTCAGGACAAGTGACCAAACACAGTACTAAAATATATAATGTATATTGGTATATTGTAAAAAAAAAGTAAACATTTGTTCTAAAGTCTACTAATATTAATCATTATTTAATAATAGTTATAAATTAAGACTTGATCCAACTATAAGCAATTCTTTTTTTAGTCATTTGCTAGATATGCATATGAAGAGTTCAGATGCAAAAGCCTCTAAGTGCCATTTGAAATTTTCTTCTAGAATGATGATTTTTATCAAGCTTGTATATTTAAGTTCAGTGATTTCACTTAAATGGCAATGATAATTACCTATTAATTGTTATTTAAGTGAAATTACTGAACTTAAATATACAAGTTTGATAAAAATCATCTTTAAAGAAGAAAATTTCAAATGGCATTTAGAGGCTTTTGCATCTGAACTCTTTAAATATACCTCTATAGCTCTAGTGATATATACATATCACATATTAGTACATACAAAGACATGGATGCACATCCATTTTCAGTATTAGTGTTATTATTAATGATAATATTTTATTTTTTAATGAAACATTTTGTCTGCTGCACTGATCTAAAACAAAAAAAACAACAACAACAAATAACTGTATTTCTATTAACTAGCATTCAGAGACTAATGCATGCTTTAAAAATTCTGTATATTGGCCATTGCTAGTTCATGTTATTAACAAATGAGACAAAAGTGTGTTACTGATTTTACTACGGCTAGTTGCATTTCACTGTTTGCATTTGAGAATCACTGATCTATTAGCATCCGTTAGTTTTCATTTTTCTCCTTTTAGAGTTCAGTTTGTCCTTCTTGACCTATCCCTTATACTCTCAATGTAAGTGTCTCCAGATAAACAAAAATGATAATAAAAAAAACAAAACATATAGTACACATCCTCATGACTGGGCCACACCATTTTATTATTCAACTCAAGCACTGTCCATTCATCATCATGAAGTGACCTTAAAGTTATTGTCCGGAACCCTGTAAAAACTGGGTTAGCCGAGGGCTCAGTTGCACTTCCAACATCTCTCTTTTTAGAGCTTTTCCCATAATACACTAATGCAACCCTCTTTAGAAGAGCTCTTTTTTACTTTGTGTCATGAGCTGAGCCATGTTAGATCACCAAAGTAGAGGTCATGATCACTTAGCGCTGTTAGATTTATAATTACTGTTTTGATAAGTACACAGTTCACTCCTTGCAAGCACTGAGATGAGACGCAGAACTGAGTGACTAACTGGTTGTGAGTCACACTACGAAAAGACTATAAAAAGCTACAGTCCATCAGGCAAGTAACATTTCCTCACGTTACATGGCTGTCCCACACTTGGTCTCGATAGAAACCAGTGGTCAGAAATAGTGGCCTTTAACTCGTTAATGGACTGGCAGTTGCCGCATGATCGTTCTTGTATAAACTCCATGGCTGCGGAAGCACAAGATGGGTTTTACATGTGGTTCCCCATCCAAAGTAATTACCCCAAATCTACTCATAATTTAGATGATATCTTAGCTGTCGGTTTTGATGGATGGCTCATTTGGGAAGACTGTCTGATCATTCATCAGTAATTTGCAGGAACCTGTATGGTCACCAGATGTGCGATTAGATACATAATTATATGGATCCTTCTCGGTCGGATTAAGCGTCCCTAATTTTCAGCCAAATTGGACTCGGTTGAAGAAAAACTTTCTTTTCCAACTTTGTTGCTGCTGGGAAACTTAAGATCAACTGAGTTTGTAGTGGTGGTTAACATTAATCAAGTTTTCAGTGCTCAATTATTCCACATAAATCATGTCTGAGTTCAAATTCGTCTGTGTAAGGTGTGTGAGGAACTGTGAAGATAATTCTGCCAAATATCGAGCATGCCCAAGTGCTATAGCCAAACCGGTAATCCATATCTGTCCCGTCTGTTCAAAACAGATGACCAAGGGTTCCTTATCATGCAGCCTGGTACATTCACGATTCAGAAACTCTACAATAAAACAACATAATATTTCCCTCGGAAAACTTTTCTCGACTGCATGAACTGCTCATTAGTTCGAAATTCCAGTCTGTTGCACATGCTCAAATGGCATGTGCTGTTGGAAAATAAGTGGAGCTTTTTCTCTGGTGCAAGTGGTGTTCGTCAAGAACCTCAACCTCCTCTATTTCTCCTTAAGATGTATCCTGTGTTGTCAGATCTTGGCTGGGACTCTTTTCGGAATTACATCTCCGCCCATACGGGAGGCTGCAAGATTGATTAACTAATCCGCGCATGATTGATGCCCAAGCCTTTAGCATTTACCATGTGTTCCCTTGCTAAGCGCTATCAGCCATGTGCACCCACTTTTACCGGCTCTTGCATCCCAGGCTCCCCGTGGCCCTATCCTAGGCTGTCTTATATCATCACAGTGACCACTAAATCACTCCAATAGTTTAACCCAGGATGATTTATGTCAGTGGTGGAACATTGCTTATACTGTTTATTTTGGTCATATTGAAGGAGATCTGGCTGAGCGAGGCCTCGGGAAGGTCAAACTGGAGGCTATCAATGCGAACGAAAATGAATGACAATGTGCAAGGTGTGATTGGGCTGGATGCGCGCTCAGGTTTGACCATGTGCACTGTTTGAAAATAAGCTTTTTTAATGCCCTAATATGAAATATGTTATTTAATTGTGAGTTTGGCAAGTGGTTTTTGAGATTTAAGGAGATTTCAGGACTAGGCCTTGGATGCCCAAAATATCTGCGCGGAGGCATTGCAAATATGGCAACAGAGTGAACAGACTTTCCTTGAAAAGGACTTTGGTGTAAAACATTATCAAAAAAAAAAAAAGGCTGGTCTTGGTTCTGTGCATTGGTTGTTGATTTGATGTTGAGATGTGGCTGTTACACTCAAAAGCGGAGGGAGATGATTATGCTTGCAGGGAGGGGTTTAAGTGGACTCAATGATAGGAGAAGTCTTACTTACATCACTAAGTAAATGATTGAGTTGAGTCAAGTCATGGTTATATTAATCAGTAAAAAATGAAGCAGTATGCATGGATGAACAGGGATTATGTCGAACGTCGCATGACCGTACCGGAACACTGGTCTTTACACATCCACTAGTCAGAGAAAGTGTCAACAGCCGAATGAACTGACACCGAAATCTATGGACTTTTAAGGTAATTAACTTACCATGTTTACTTTGGTATATGCATTTATTTCATTTGGGGGGGAGGGTGCTGTTTTTTTTTGCATGATTATGTTTATGGGGTGCAATATAACAAGCATTTGTGGTTTTTCTTTTTCAAAAAGTCTTATTTTCTATAAGCATCACCTTTATTGTAAGCCGCGCTCTCCTCTGTCCCCTGAACGAGCGGTTGACTTCCTCATTCTATGAAACCACTCCCTCAGAAACAGGCAGTGGGCTCAGATTGGTTAGTTTGGGCCGATGTGTGGTGATTGGCTAAACTGTCGCTCACGTTGTCCAGAAGGTTAACGCCTATTACCTTTACGGGCAAAAAGTGCCTGCGCTCCGGTCCAATCATGTAAATAATGGTGTCGATACTGCATTATCAGTTTGAGGCAGAATCAGACCGAGAAAGCGGCGATGAAGAGAGTCAAGCAGAACCTCACCACACACGGCTCTTACTAAACGTTTCTGAATGATGATTTGCTACATTTTTTAACTTTATACATGTTTGTTTAACACAATAGCATCTGACTGGCAACAATAGCAACTGACTGGCTGCTAATGTTATACTCAAACAGTGTTGGCATTAGTTTATGTTCTTGATCAAATCGAAAATAACGTCATAAAGCATATATACATGAAAAATATGTTTAAAACATTAGTACTTATACAAAATGTAGGTCCATAATGTTTGTACGCATTTGTCAGACACAAAATAACATAACTAGTAGCCTAGTGGCTATGAAGCCAGTGCTGGCATTTGAAAAAACTAAAACACAAGGCTACGTCTGAAATTATACATGCAAATACATTTAAAATGATGAAGTCTTAGCCTACTTACAGGTTGTGGCCCAACAACTGCTGCCTCTGGTTTCAAAGTCGGAACTGCTTCATGTTTTAGTAACAGTTTCTTGTTGAATCCGGCATTGAATTCGTGGAGATTCTGGAAGCTGTCTTCCGTAAAATGTGCAGCACAGAGAGCTAAATTACGATCGTCATTTTCAGGAACATAATCAAACATAAATTGTATCCATTGTTGACGAAGTAAAGCATCCATGGGAAGGTCGAACACAGAAGACCTGACAGCTGGGTGAACACACACTTGACGAGCCGCAGAAATATGGCCATGTCCTTTTTTGCATTTTCCGGAGGGAGGGTTGATGTAAATGTATGGGCTAGTGATGTCTAAAACCCGGCTTTAGTCCCAATCGAGTCGTTTTGTAGGCTATATACTTCCTGATTTTTAAAAGACGATATGCTTTTAGCACTGCAACTTTGCAGATACTGTTCATGCACCAACAGCAACATTACACACTATTTAAAATCAAAAAAGTGAAAAAAACAACAAAAAACTTTTAGATATCAATCTGTATATGCGAGGGATATTGGTAAAGCTCATCTTTGCTTGCTCCTTTTAAAGGGCACCTATTATGCTCCTTTTTACAAGATGTAATATTGGTCTCTGGTGTCCCCAGAATGTATTTGTGAAGTTTCAGCTCAAAATACCCCACAGTTAATTTATTATAACCATTTGAAAATGTCATTTTGGGGCCTGCTTAAAAATGAGCTGTTTCGGGGGTATACCACCTTAAATGCAAATGAGCTGCATATCCCCGCCCTGCCTTTGGATGAGGGCGTAACTTGATACCTATGGCAGTCGGTACTGAGAGAGTGAGAGAAACCACTGTTTTGAATGTCATTCAGCGTTCATTTGAATCGGAATATATAAATAGTACGAACAGACTCCGGCAGAATAAACACAAATGAGAATGGACCAGTACGTCTCGGTATGGTTATTTGATACATTTATGTACTTATAGAGTTGTAATCGCGTCTGGATGTGCAACACACACACAGACACACACAAACACTGAAGCTGGCGCAATATTTTGAAACTACATACACATTCTGTGATAAAGTTTGCTATGTACAAGCGAAATTACATTTATGCGAGGGACCTGTGGCGTCATGTTTACTTGTCATACAGGTGCTTCTGTGGCAAATGTGAGAAGATGGCTAACTTACAGAACAAGAACATACAGTATATGCAGTTTTTAATACAATATCTTTAAAAATATATATATTTATAAACGTGTGGTTACACACTATACAAACAAGCTTTAAATTATATACACAGACATCCTACGACGACAACAACTTTAGACGCATTTGTTGTTGAATTGGCTGACATTGACTGAAAAGACTATTTGCTCAAAAATCATAAAATACACTGTTACTGGATGTGACGGTGGATCGCAAACAGTAGATGACGATCCACAGTTGAGGATTAACTTTTAAACCACAACAGGATTAACCCACGACAGAATGTTTACGTTTCCAAGAGACATTACCGGCTGTCGTTAAAACAATGGAGGATGATGTGTACAGATCACCGAGGGCGGGGTCTAGGCCACAACCACACTGTCAATCAAACCCCTTGCTCAATTCTACGTCACAAAGCGCTGAATCTTAGAACAGCTCATTCTGAGACAGTGCATGTGATTTATTGAGATTGTAAAAAAAAAAAAACACCGGGTGGATTTTTATCATTGTAGGGTGGTTTTGCTCACACACTGCCAACACACATTTATGTTCAAACACCATGTAAAAGTGAATTTTCCATAATAAGTGCCCTTTAAGACCTGAACTGGAAGCGATGTGATCTGTTTTACAGAATACATAAATTAAGTTTGCACATACAGTAACCCCTATTGTCCACAATATGACATATAGCATGCATTTAGGGTTTCATGCATTTTTTTTTTTATTAACACGTAAGTAATAAGGTACGAGTGGCTGTGTTGTATCGTGAATAGGGCTGCAACAACTAATCGATAAAATCGATTATAATCGATTATGAAAATCGTTGTCAACGAATGTCATTATCGATTAGTTGGTCTGATTACGTCACGGGGATTGTTTACATGGAACATGCGCTTCTTACATGCGCTTCATGAGGCGCACATGCTGTCTCTCTCCCTCGCCGCTCTACCCTGTCTCGCGCGCGCAACACGGACGGTTTGGAGCACATTATCTTCTGTCTCACACGTGCGCTCTTGATTCCGTGAGTTTGAACTAATTTGCGGGCATCAGGAAACCGCTATCAATATTCAGCATACACGAAAATCATTCACCTTTTGGTAAATTCGCCGTTTTGAAACCAAAATAGGTGACCTACGTTAATCGTGTATACTCTATGAAGCCATACTGTAGTATAATGTGAGATAGAAATGTATATTTAAGTCATTAAATTCAAGTTAACCTAAGCTTTTCCCTCCACTGCGGCTGTCAGTCATTCTCTATTCGGTGTTCAAACAGCGCGTCGCGTTACAACAGTTAACATGATGATCTCTTTCCAATGATTCAATGTTATTATTATAATTGATCCGTAGATAAAGGTCTATGATGGTTTTTCTATCTTGCTAGACTTTTATTGCTGTAACTTAATCACTTTCTACTGAGTGTCTGTTAGATCACAACACTATTAGAGTCGGCGCAGTATAATTTTCTTCACGTGCACAGTAGCCTAAACTGAAATTTAAAACTGTTAAAAGAAAAGGCTTAATAAACTATTGCATAGATACTGTATAATACACAGTCAATATGTCTTTCTCTTTCCTTGGTGCTTTTAACTTTAATGCGGCGGACACTGAAGAGCTGCGCGCCGCCCTGTGACTCCGTGTTGCTTCAAGCGCATCATTCAGCGCTCGCGATGCCCATAAGCACTTTGTGCAGCTCTTTCATGATCATGTCATAATACTTTTGCGCAATGAAAGCTTATTAATAGCCTTTCTTGTTCTGTCCTATCTATTATATTTTGCTTCCTCACTAAACAGCTGTGCTTTACATTTAAAACAGCTGCGCATCTGATTTTTACGATGTTTTTCATGAATGTATAACAACAATACAACGAGCAATGTGTACGTTTTACCAGAGTTAGTGCTACACTTATTGTCTCTTATTTGTTCCCCACTAAGGAATGTTTTTTTCACTAAATGTTCAGATTTTATAAAATTATTGTGCACTTGGGATATTTCTTGGCTAAGTTTTGCTGAGTTATCCACTAATCTAGTTTACAATAGCATTTTTGTCATAGGTTATAGTCATATATATTTTTTTTATTTGTTGTTTTTCTTTATAATGAAGTTGTCTGTATTAAGTAGATTGTTTAACACACAAAAGAGTGTGGTTTTTAGGGTTTTATTTTGTTATAATAAACAAAAAAATGGAATATAATTTTTTTTATTCGATTAATCGATTAATCGAAAAAATAATCGTCCGATTAATCGATTATCAAAATAATCGTTAGTTGCAGCCCTAATCGTGAATAAGTCACGGCTGAAGGGCGTTGTTAAGCTTCGCGTCGTGCCTTACAACGCCCTTCAGCCGTGACTTATTCACGAAACAGCACAAGTCTCGAGTACCTTATTGCTTTTATAAAATGGTTACCACACAATACAAACATTAATGCTGAAAAATGTGTATCTACGCAACTTTAAAGAGGTAAAATCACTAAAAGACCCTTAACTGTTAAAAGGACAAGATATCGCAGTGAACATTGAAATAGATTTTTTTTTTCATAACGAGTATAGGACTGACCTGAAGGAAAATTCTATACTGTTAATGCGTACACTCGCTTACTCAATCCCTCACAATACTACGGTGGCCGAGAGGTGCAAAACAAATCACAATTATGAAAACAAAAAAACAAGTCAGAAAACACAACGACAATTCAGAAAACAAAATAACAATTCAGAAAACACAACAACAAATCTGAAAACAAATTAACAAGTCAGAAAACACAACGACAAATCTGAAAACAAATTAACAAGTCAGAAAACACAACGACAAGTCAGACAAAACGGAAAAGGTAGGTATATGTGGCGAATGGAATACTGATCGCTGATTGGACGAGACATCTGTCAATCAAGACATACAGAAAGTACAGCAGACTGCGCCTGCGGCAGAAGAAAGATTGATTCGCATGTGTATGTGTAAATATTAGCTGTCTATTTAGCCGGCTAATTTAGTGATATTATGGAGAACAAAACTTTTCAAATTAAAATCTTCCAACCACTATTAGTAAACGCAACTCCTTTAAGCTTGCGTTCGGTTATCCACTGGACCGCGCTGCCTAGTTCAAAGTAAACTAGTGAAACAACTGAAACCAGCGCTATTTTGTTCTCTATTTGTTCTTACTGACCGAGAAACCGCTTCAGATGATTCAATGACAGAACGGTCCGAACGAATCCGAATCGTTTCCTACTGTTATGCACGCGCGTTTGGCCAATTCGTGAAAAGGAGATAGGAATCAAACCAACGAATGATTAATATCGCTGGTTCAGTCGACAGAAATACGGGACACACATATTAACTGCTGAAATATTCGGACTGAAAACGTTTTTCTCAGGTCAGTCGGAGCGCTCGTGGTACACACACAGTGCGTATAGTCATCCAGCTGCACGCGGCACTGCGGCCACGCGCATATCAAACCAAATTTAGCAGCACCACCAGAAAATAGGAGGGGGAGGTTGGAGTGCTCTCGGGCCGCACTTGGCCCGCGGGCCGCCAATTGAATAGCCCTAGCCTAGATACAGCTAATATTTACACATGCACACACAAATCGATCTTTCTTCTGCCTGTATGTCTTGATTGACAGATGTCTCGTCCAATCAGCGATCAGTATTCCATTCGCCACATATACCTACCTTTTCCGTTTTGTCTGACTTGTCGTTGTGTTTTCTGACTTGTTAATTTGTTTTCAGATTTGTCGTTGTGTTTTCTGACTTGTTAATTTGTTTTCAGATTTGTTTTTGTGTTTTCTGACTTGTTAATTTGTTTTCAGATTTGTTGTTGTGTTTTCTGAATTGTTATTTTGTTTTCTGAATTGTCGTTGTGTTTTCTGACTTGTTTTTTTTTGTTTTTATAATTGTGATTTGTTTTGCACCTCTCGGCCACCGTACAATACTCTACTATACAATGAACAATATCCATGAGATCAAACATGTGTTTGCCAAGTTGCAAGTTGCCAAGAGTGGTTACTAGGGGTGTTGTGTAGTGATACATAAGTGGTCATAGCCGTGTTTTATCATGAATAAAACACTGCTATAGACCAATCAGAGATACTATACCATACATATTTTTAAAGTCCCCATGAAATCAAAATTGACCACACTTACTTTGTTTGTCTCAATTGATCGTTTTGTGGTGAACAATTCATACATGCAAGTCAATCCACAAAAAAAAAAAAAAAAAAAAAAAAAATTGGCTTTGTAATCTTTAATCAAATTTTGAAAATGCCCCTCCCCTCTGCATTGGAGGACCTTGCCCGATGACGTAGGCTTTACGGTTTGGGTGTCTCCTTAACATCCATAACCACACCCCTCCAACTGACAGCTGCTGTGTGTTTGTGAGCGCCGAGCGAGCATTGATTGACAGTGTGTGTAAACTTGCGTCATCCTCCATTTCAGAATGAAACACCCATTTTTCTAGATCCAATCAGGTGCTAGTTGGGAAAAAAAGCCACGCCCACTATTTTACCTCATTTAGTATTCCGTTTCTCGTCACAACACTGGAGAAAAGTCGTTTGCAACTTCCGGTTCACGGGGACTTTAATATCTTTTTTGTACATACACGTTCATTTAAAGAGATTGAGATTAGTTTTGGTTGTGAATTAGTGTTAATTTTACCAGCCATTTTTAAATTTAGTTTCAGTTTTAGTCCAGTTTCAGCATCGCTTGTTAGTTTTTATCACATTTAGTCGACATCATCCCATTTTTATTTAGTCTAGTTTTAGTCGACTATAAGTCTAGCATTTTAGTCTTTATTTTAGTCCAAGAAAACATAATTTTATTCGTTTAGTTTTAGTCAAAAAAACTGTCAACATTTTAGTCTAGTTTTAGTCAGGACATCATTTTAACCTTTTACTTTTTTGTCAGCAGATAATATTTAACATTTCCTAAAATTATTTTACAATTCAACATTTTCTCTCATCTTTTTGATAAAAAACACAATTTTAAGGAACACATGCAGACATGGAAGATGTTCTGACAATATTTGCATATTTATTTTGAACATTGTTAAGGTTCAAAGACACAAACACAAATGCTTGCATTAAAACAAATAAAATACACCTGACAAAGGAAACAAATAAATAAAATAAAAGTGTATTATGAACTTAACACAAGTGCTGGCTGTTTAAAGCTAGTTCACATAGAATAATAAAATAAATAGATTTGAGGTCAATGTTGTGAAGAAAAAAAAAAAACTCCAACTAAAACAACAAAAGTGCTTTCCTGCCAGCTAGTTCACATGGTATATAAAGGTACAGTATTTAAGGTGAAACAAGGCATAGCTTGCTAGAACGTATGAAATCTTTTTAACTAATCTTTTTAAAGCGTCTGTCTGCTTTAATCAAATTTAACTGAAACTATAGTTGCCCGGCCAGTATAACATAGCCTATCTAAGTTAGCATAAATTTAACTTCACATACAATTCTATCAACAAGTGGCTATGGTCGCTACGTGCTAAGAAGCTAACGTAACATAGCCAGCCTGGATACTAAATGCTAAGTTAGCCATCATTAGTTAGTTTATCATTGTAACAAAATGTGTCCATATATCACGTCTCTTCTTTCTCCCGAGCCCCGTGCAAAGCATGTTTTACTTTTAACCTGTCGCCGCCGCCTCACCGTGAATCCAGCTCCTGTCTGCTCATGTGTTGTGTAGGCTACTCTGACTGACTGTGCCCGCCCGCTCCAGGTTTGAAAGTGGGTGTGTGGCGGAAGAGCTGACGAGGAGGAGGCGGAGGAGGAGACAGGATTTGACAAAACAAAACCATATCATATAATAATATGTAATTTTCGTCTCATCTTTGTTCGTGAACTAAAATGTCCATAGATTTTAGCCCAGTCTTTATTTACCGAACTGCATTTTCGTCTCGTCTTTATTAGTCTACGAAAATTATTTCTGATTTACTCCCAGTTATTGTTTATTAGTGGGGATTTTAGTCTCGTCTCGTCTAGTTTTCGTTCGGTGAAAAATGTGCGTTGACGAAAATATTTTCGTTTAGTTTTCGTTAACGAAATTAACACTATTGTGAATGACTCCATGGTTTTTGCAAATTGCAAAGTGAGCGATTCTACGACTCGATATAATATCACCGTAAGTCTATCTTATTGTCCCCTACTGGTGTGAATATGTAACCTGCAGAAAGATCCAATGAACAAATTTGAATGAATCGTGTCATTGAGATTAATCAAAATCCCACTACTTGTAATGCAGCATATATTATATTTTACATAGTTTAGCTTCATCTTTTTTAGGTAGCAATAATGCAAGTGTTTTAATGAGTAATATAATTAATTACATGGAAATACCAAGTAAAGCCTGATCTGATTTGCAATAATGATTACGATCCCTTTGCTGGCTTAGAAAATATGAAATTATCTCATTTGAATTGAGTATCAGGGCTTGAAAAGACCAGATTTAAGATGGATCAAAGTGCACCAGAGAAGCCACTAAGTAATCATTCCTAACCTTTTCATGACATTCAAACAATGCATGTCATTGACTGTAAGGTGATCCAGATCTAGCTCCTCCAAGTGCATCACATCTATACCTTCTCATCACATCCAGAGCTTTGACACTTCTCTAAGTTTCCCTCATTCATTTCAGGGATCATTTTAGCTCTTCTTGACTACTCCAAGCCCCTTCCTGCTTTTGAACGCAATTAATTTCATCTTCCGAAATGAAATAGCATGTCTGGAGTGCGATGTGAATTATTGAAGCGCGGTGGACTTCTGCCAGTGTCATTGAGGGACGCACTCCCACAACTCTGCCAAAAAAAAACCATCCGCATGGCACTGAAGTCACCATCCCGATATCCACTTGTGTCTTACGCTCGACGGGCCTGCTGATGGAACCATATGCTTACGCTACACCCATGTATCTGACGTGTCATAAATCAAGTCTGGCGGTTTGTCTTGTGCTTCGCTGTTGTGTGGAGCTAGGATATACCCAGTTTGAAGTGCACCGGAACGCTTTTCTGCTAAAGTAATTTGCTTCACATGTTTTATGACAGCACATCCCCTAAAGCAGAAAGCTGCTGCATGTCAAACAGTATAAGACACTCAATTGCGTTGATAATAAATACCAGGCAATTAAAGAGAACACGGATATAGTATAAGTCCACAAAACATGAGGACTTAACTGAATCTATTTGATTTTATCACCACCCAGAATGCAACTGTGTCAGTTTGATGCATTGACATCATTTTTACTTTGACTTTTTGGGGGATTAAATGGATTCGGACAACTTTGTGAGTAAACATCAGCTTTTATTGACCACGTTTATTATTTGCTTACCTTTCCTATGATAAACCTGTCAGACCGTGTTACCACTTTATTGTGCTTAAAGATATTGTATCTTGATATTTGCGATAAAGTGGTGTTATTTGCAATGTCTAGTGAAAAACCATCAGCAATAGGAACAATTTGACAGAGGCTGTGAGCAAGTGCTCTTAAGTTTCAATTCATAAACCGGTTTGTGCTCATGCCCTCAAACTGTGCAGAATTCAGTACCACTGAAAGGGACAAACAAAGCCAAATGACTGACTGGAGCCGAACCAACTCAATGCTGATTCATCTTAACAGGCATAATTCCTGTCCCTCAAAAAAGTAGGACATGGTGCTATAGCAAGGCAATGAGTTAGATTGCAAAAAAATGGAAGAATGCAAAAAATGATGAAAAAGTATACTTTGAAAGTAGGTTTGGGGTCACTAAGATTTATTTTAAAGATTTTTTTTTCACTTTTATTTAGTAAGGACACATTCATTTGGTCAAAAGTGACAAACTGCTCCGAGACACAAAGGTTGAGGATCCAAATGCACACTAAAAAATGCTGGGTTGTTTAAGGCAATTTTGGTTAAAATATGGACAAACCCAGGCATTGGGTTAAAAATGTAATTTAAAAACGTAACCCAATGGCTGGGTTTGTCCATATTTTACCCCAAATTGGGCTCAAACAACCCAGCATTTTTTGAAGGAACATATCCAAATCCAAATACATAATCCAGATAACAGACAAGGGTCATACCAACCCGATCTCACAGGAATTCGTACGAATTTTAATTCGTAACCATTCGTACGACCTCACTCGTACGAATTAGAACGATTTTGCTAAATCGTACATATTTTACGAATTAGCCAATTCGTATGAACTCGTACGAATGACCGAACCCTGAACCCGCCCCTAAACATAACCGTGACGTGGGTTTAGACAAATCGTACAAATTCGTACGAGTGAGGTCGTATGAATTAGTCTGAATTAGCCACTTTTGAATCACTCGTACAAATTCGTACGAATTGGTCGTGAGATAGCGTAGGTCATACACAAACAATAAGAGATCAGGGCTGAGGCAAAGATAGAAATCCATAGGAACAGGCAGAGAATCCAGAGAACCAAGATACGAGGAGAGACAGGAAACAAACGCTAAGAAATGCAGTGTTACATGTACAAGACTTTGCAGGGAATGATTGTGAAAACCTGGCTGTAAGCTAAACATGGTAATGAGACACAGGTGGATGCAATCAGGGATGAGTTTGGGCATTGAGTTATGGGAAATGTAGTTTGTGAGGAATTGACAATAGTCTGATGTGGAGTGACCTCATCTTAACAGGCATAATTCCTGTCCCTCAAAAAAGTAGGACATGGTGCTATAGCAAGGCAATGAGTTAGATTGCAAAAAAATGGAAGAATGCAAAAAATGATGAAAAAGTATACTTTGAAAGTAGGTTTGGGGTCACTAAGATTTATTTTAAAGATTTTTTTTTCACTTTTATTTAGTAAGGACACATTCATTTGGTCAAAAGTGACAGTCACAAACTGCTCTGAGACACAAAGGTTGAGGATCCAAAGGCACACTCTAAAAAATGCTGGGTCGTTTAAGCCAATTTTGGTTAAAATATGGACAAACCCAGCCATTGGGTTAAAAATGTAATTTAAAAACGTAACCCAATGGCTGGGTTTGTCCATATTTTACCCCAAATTGGGCTCAAACAACCCAGCATTTTTTGAAGGAACATATCCAAATCCAAATACGTAATCCAGATAACAGACAAGAGTCAAACCAACCCGATCTCACAGGAATTCGTACGAATTTTAATTCGTAACCATTCGTACGACCTCACTCGTACGAATTAGAACGATTTTGCTAAATCGTACATATTTTACGAATTAGCCAATTCGTATGAACTCGTACGAATGACCGAACCCTGAACCCGCCCCTAAACATAACCGTGACGTGGGTTTAGACAAATCGTACAAATTCGTACGAGTGAGGTCGTATGAATTAGTCTGAATTAGCCACTTTTGAATCACTCGTACAAATTCGTACGAATTGGTCGTGAGATAGCGTAGGTCATACACAAACAATAAGAGATCAGGGCTGAGGCAAAGATAGAAATCCATAGGAACAGGCAGAGAATCCAGAGAACCAAGATACGAGGAGAGACAGGAAACAAACGCTAAGAAATGCAGTGTTACATGTACAAGACTTTGCAGGGAATGATTGTGAAAACCTGGCTGTTAGCTAAACATGGTAATGAGACACAGGTGGATGCAATCAGGGATGAGTTTGGGCATTGAGTTATGGGAAATGTAGTTTGTGAGGAATTGACAATAGTCTGATGTGGAGTGACCTCATCTTAACAGGCATAATTCCTGTCCCTCAAAAAAGTAGGACATGGTGCTATAGCAAGGCAATGAGTTAGATTGCAAAAAAATGGAAGAATGCAAAAAATGATGAAAAAGTATACTTTGAAAGTAGGTTTGGGGTCACTAAGATTTATTTTAAAGATTTTTTTTTCACTTTTATTTAGTAAGGACACATTCATTTGGTCAAAAGTGACAAACTGCTCCGAGACACAAAGGTTGAGGATCCAAATGCACACTAAAAAATGCTGGGTTGTTTAAGGCAATTTTGGTTAAAATATGGACAAACCCAGGCATTGGGTTAAAAATGTAATTTAAAAACGTAACCCAATGGCTGGGTTTGTCCATATTTTACCCCAAATTGGGCTCAAACAACCCAGCATTTTTTGAAGGAACATATCCAAATCCAAATACATAATCCAGATAACAGACAAGGGTCATACCAACCCGATCTCACAGGAATTCGTGCGAATTTTAATTCGTAACCATTCGTACGACCTCACTCGTACGAATTAGTACGATTTTGCTAAATCGTACATATTTTACGAATTAGCCAATTCGTATGAACTCGTACGAATGACCGAACCCTGAACCCGCCCCTAAACATAACCGTGACGTGGGTTTAGACAAATCGTACAAATTCGTACGAGTGAGGTCGTATGAATTAGTCTGAATTAGCCACTTTTGAATCACTCGTACAAATTCGTACGAATTGGTCGTGAGATAGCGTTGGTCATACACAAACAATAAGAGATCAGGGCTGAGGCAAAGATAGAAATCCATGGGAAAAGGCAGAGAATCCAGAGAACCAAGATACGAGGAGAGACAGGAAACAAACGCTAAGAAATGCAGTGTTACATGTACAAGACTTTGCAGGGAATGATTGTGAAAACCTGGCTGTTAGCTAAACATGGTAATGAGACACAGGTGGATGCAATCAGGGATGAGTTTGGGCATTGAGTTATGGGAAATGTAGTTTGTGAGGAATTGACAAGTCTGATGTGGAGTGACCTCTGGCGGCTCTCAGGGGCACTCAAGATGGTGACCATTACAAATGACTTCCATTTCAAATAAATGCTGTTCTTTTGAACTTTTTTATTCATCAAGGAAATATCATGGTTTCCAAAAAAAAAAAAAAGCAGCAACACAACTGTTTTCAACTTTGATAATAATACGAAATGTTTGTTGAGCATAAAATCAGCATATTACAATAATTTTTGAAGGACCATGTGTGTTTTATTACCCCATGAATTCCCCGGTTTCCCCGCAATTTTATTCACGCTGCTAGGCAGCCTGGACACCATGAACCAAATTTTCCCCTGAGATAGGGAACCAATCACAGAACGGGGAGGGAGCATCAAGACAATGACGACGTACAGTACAGTATATGCGACACACCGAAGCAGTTTGTTTATCTATGGACCATGGCAGCAGATGCGAAGTTACCTTTTGATACAGCCTAATGTTTTACATTAAACATTTCGGCTCAATTGATTTGCAGAGGGGCCATTTAAACTGTTCCCTTTTACTGGTGATTCACTTTTTAAAATTTTTACTTCATATAACGTTAGCCTTTTTGTTGATCACATATTTTACCATTTCATGTGTTTTAACAGCTAGATCGTGTTGCTATGGACACAGTTGTTCACTAAGGTAATATAATTGTTTTTAAATTAATACACTCCTTTTTAAATCAATATTTGTTTAAAATATTGATTTATTTGGAGGTAGCCATGTTATAAGTGGGAACATGTATAGTGAGGCGTTTGTTACAGCGGATACAACCCCATCAGGCTGAATCAAGACCCCTCCGCTTCGCGTTAGAGTTCGCGGGGTTGTATTCGCTACAACAACCGTCTCACTATACATTCTCCCTTACATTTATTTATATATCTATTTCCATGAGGGCTGACAAGACAAAATAAGGACTGTCAAGAGTGTTTAAACAGTGCGGTATAGCAACCAAACCACTAGCACATTCACTTATGTAATGGCGCAATGACGTGGACCGGCTAGCCTATCTGTGCACTTGCTGTTCTCTAAATGCTAAAGAGGAGCTTTACCTAGCCTCTGAAGGAAATGACTTGGAAGGACCCGTCCTGCCAAGGAAGTATCCTTGACATTGAGAAACATGTTTTGTGTATACATAAATCTCCTAAATCTCTGAACAATCGTCGTCTTCATCATCTAATATTCTGTCGCTCTACATACGTCATCTGGTATCATTGAACTGATTGGCTATGAGCTGCATACAGACATTCGTAGCACCCAATAATATGGCTCTGGGCATTCGTAAATCATGCCTGAAATACGAGAAAATGAACATGTGGTTTCCTGACCACGTTTTATTCTCAATGACATGTGGTTTGGCGTTAGCCAGGCTAGTGTTTTGTGTCCTTTTATAGCTTTTCAGACTATGAGTTGTTGTTGTGTGGAAGACAGGGGCACAGATATTTTTCAAAATGTTTCCTTTTGTGCAACACTGAAAAATAAAATGACAAGGTAAATATGATTGAAATATGAGTTGCGGAAAAGCTCTCCTTAGTCACGGAGGATGAGGACTGAACTAAATTGGATCCTCAGCCTGCACTTCCGTGCCAAGTGCCCAGTTCCAACAGCTCCACTCCGACTGCGCCGTGAGGATGCCAACCTCATTTTCATGAATCTACTGAAAGAATATTACCCAGTATTTACCCGGCTCAGGGCTCACTGTAACTCCCTCTTGTTCTCTGTCACCAAAGTTTAAAATAATTTAGCATGCAAAGCTGTCAAATGAGTTAAATGAGACATGCAGCCAGGTTATGTTAGACTTAAGGGGGTCGCACACCGGACGAGAAGCGTCACGTCTTTAAAATTCGAACACATTATTCTCTATGAGTGTACACACACCGGCTGCGCCACAGTGTGCCATTTACATAGTTTTATATCAAATTTTAATTATTTTTGTCTCAAATCGTTGCTGATGGATCCTGACTTCGCCCTATGCTGCAATATGCATTTAGTTTTGCTTGCATTCATTTACAGAAATCAGCTGCTTGAATGACAATTGCTGATGTTATTGGATTTTTCAGGTGAGATTCTCAATTCATTCAGTTAACAGATGCTCTGAGGTAAAGTTTTCAGACTGCAGACTCAGCAACGATTGTATTTAATTGTACAGTACAATCATAACATAGAACAGACATTATCTTCATTTCCTGTCATTAAACATAACAATATTGCTGGCCATACACTGATGAGAAAGTGCGCGCGTCCAGTGTGCGACACCTGGAGTTGTCCTAGACGCGACGCGGCGCTGCGCTTCTCGTCTGGTGTGCGACCCCCTTTATTCAATTAAACTTAAATTATTATAGTGAACAATAATGTTTCTGGAAAAAAAATGTATTGAAGGAGTAACTGTCACTCAAATATTAGCTTTGTATCACAGAACATAAATAAACATCATACTTTATATGCAATAGAATAGCAGGGTTCCACAGCCATGAAGAGACACTGTCCTGCAGAGTTTAGCACAAACCAAGATCAAACTCACAAACCTGCAACTGAACTCTGAAGGCCTAGAGCATGTTCAAGTCTGTCTGAACTAAACTCTAAAAGGCAGTGGTCCTCCAGGATCGGATCTGAGGAACGCACAAAAACCAGAGCTGTAAAATGTTCAAGGGGTGGTCCAAAAGTAAAGCACAACTTCCCATCCAACAGCAGATCTCTACATAATGGCATCTGATGTCCAAACAATAATCAATGCATTTGGTATCATATTATTTTGCTAGAGTCCACTTTAGACAATCTTCTAACTATACTTTGTAACTACATGTCAACTACAAGTCATTAGAGTATTAGTAGACTGTCTGTCGGCTTAATATTGGCTATCACTTTATTATAGCCCTATTCGCACGGGATTAGTATTACAGTATCTGGTGACCTGTAGTAATTTGTAATAATTGCGGAGTTTGTCTGAGATCTTAATCCCGTGCGAATCGGCCAGGTCTGTAATTTGTAAAGTAAAAAATCCCCCGCAAATTACCTACTACATTTCGCCGAACACCGAGGTCCTGTGATAATATTAGTCCCGTGCGAATCGAAATCTCTGTGATTTGGCCGGATCGTATATCATTTTTTCAAGGTTTTTGTTTCATCTGCGCCTTTTTATTCTTCTTTAGCAAAGAATAGAGGCTGAGTTGGAGTGTTTTGATAGTATTTTGGGTGCGGGGTCATATTTTCCGCACTATAGCCTAAAGCCCTATTCGCACGGGATTAGTATTATCTGGTGACCTGTAGTAATTTGTAATAATTGCGGAGTTTGTCTGTGATCTTAATCCCGTGCGAATCGGCCATGTCTGTAATTTGTAAAGTAAAAATTCCCCCTCAAATTACCTACTATATTTCGCCAAACACCGAGGTCCTGTGATAATATTAGTCCCATGCGAATCGATATCTCTGTGATTTGGCCGGATCGTATTTCAGTTTTTCAAGGTTTTTGTTTCATCTGCGCCTTTTTATCCATCTTTCGCAAAGAATAGAGGATGACTTTGAGTGTTTTGATAGTATTTTGGGTGCGGGGTCATATCGCTAGTACAACTACCGGTAACGTTATACAATTTTCAGAAAGAGAAAGCTGAAAACCACCAGAAGAGCAAAAAAAACAACAAAAAAAAAACGATTAGATGGAGATGAATGACATGTTTAGCAGCATACGGTCAATTCTTCTGTTTATTAGGCTATATACAGCTAGACATAATAACGACAAGACATTTCAAAGCTATAGCCTAATGACATCATATTCGCGAGATAAGTCAGTAAATTCGAGTAAAATCACAGGCTTCGCTTATCCCGTGCGAATGCGCCACATGAATTTCAGATGTGGGCGGGTAATTTCAAATTCACACGTGGTCCCCAGGTAATACTTATCCAGTGCGAATAGGGCTTATGAAGCATCCCAAACAGACATTTTACGTTCTAAGTAACCTTGCAAGTACATGTCAACTTGTTAACCATAACCCTAACGGTTTGCTAATACTTGAGAATTCTATTTGCACTCTAGTTATTAGTGTCTGAAAGTGGACCATCAAAATAGAGTAAAACCAGCAGTTTTCCACAATCCCCATGGTTTTTGAGATAATAATAATAGAGTGATTATGTACCTCTGCTAAGAATGTCACTGACTTCAAGAATTCCTTTCAGAAGAGTCAAGTAGGGTGAAATTCCATGGCCAGTGATCACTCTTGTAGCGAACTATTATCTCACTGCCTCTATATGCTGACTCAGCTCTGTGTAAATGTATTTCAGATGTCCATTCAGAAATAATTTTCAGTGTCAATGACTTTTTTTCTCTGTACTTCCAATTTAGGTACTTTTCCTGTTCTATAATGCAAAAAAAGTGGTAATATATAATATTTCTGAAATAATATTTAATTTTGCTTATGTGAAGGTGCAATATATAAGAATGATGTGGTATAGTGGTCGAAATAGGTACTGCAGTCCAATGGGCTATATGCACGCATAAGTTCCGCATTTGACGCAAGGATGCTCGTCCATTTCCGGTTGTGGAGATTAAAGCGGAGGAAAACCGAGGAAAACGGGATTATGGCAAAGTCTTCAAAATTTACTGTCCTCCCATCTTTGAAACGAAACGTACATACGTTTAGATGTAATTTTAAATATAGTTATGTTTATTTAATATAATTTTAAAAAGAAGCATAAACACAATGAGGGGTGTCTGTTTTATCTGTTTTTGTGACTAACGTTTCTTTAGTATAACCATGGAGTATGAAATTCAATATAAATTCTCGGTATTACATTGGACTCTACGATCGGTGGAAGTTATCGAACATCCTTAATCCTTCACCGGAAATACCGCCGTGCATAGAGCCCAATTAAAAATATCATGGTTTCTCCCGACAGACTGGACAGCGATCACACGGGTTGCCCGTTTGATCACACGCAACATGAACAAGCACAATGGCCAATGAAAATTTGCTAATTGGCAACGTGCAGTATCACAGACCAAAACAATAACAAACATTCCAGCCTGGAAACACACATTTCAAAGTAAAATAACTGGCTGTAGAAGTGTTTTTTCAGAGAAATGAGTATGTAGACTTGGCATGTTTACTCAATATATGCAAATATATTATGGTATTTTTATCCTTTAGTAGAGTGAAAAAAGTTACAGCACCTTTAAGCTTCAAGTGACATTTTATATTTAATACATCATTTTCATTTAACAAACATATAATAAACAAAACCAGAGACTTGAGGTATTCGGGGCGGATCTCATCCACCCCCGGTGCCTTGCCACCGAGGAGTTTCTTGACTACCTCGGTGACCTCAGCTAGGGTGATGTACGAGTCCACCCCCAAGCCCTCAGCCTCTGCTTCCTCAATGGAAGATGTTGTGGGAGCTCTCTGGATGTTGTGGGGCTGTCTTGGTTGACACGCCTCTGCAACATCACGTGGCGGTCGGGGACAGTGCCTCTGGGATGGCAGACCGGGGTGGTGGTTCCTCTTTTTAAGAAGGGTGACCGGAGGGTGTGTTCCAACTATAGGGGGATCACACTTCTCAGCCTCCCTGGGAAAGTCTATGCCAGGGTACTGGAGAGGAGAATACGGCCGATAGTGGAACCTCGGATTCAGGAGGAACAGTGCGGTTTTCGTCCGGGCCGTGGAACACTGGACCAGCTCTATACTCTCTACAGGGTGCTGGAGGGTTCATAGGAGTTTGCCCAACCAGTCCACATGTGTTTTGTGGATTTAGAGAAGGCATTCGACTGTGTCCCCCGAGGCGGCCTGTGGAGGGTGCTCCGGGAATACGGGGTCCGGGGTCCTTTGCTAAGGGCTGTCCGGTCCCTGTATGACCGAAGCAGGAGCTTGGTTCGCATTGCCGGTAGTAAGTCAGACTTCTTCCCGGTGCATGTTGGACTCCGGCAGGGCTGCCCTTTGTCGCCGGTTCTGTTCATAATTTTTATGGACAGAATTTCTAGGCGCAGCCAGGGGCCGGAGGGTGTCCGGTTTGGGGACTACTCGATTTCGTCTCTGCTCTTTGCGGATGATGTTGTCGTGTTGGCCCCTTCATACCAGGACCTTCAGCACGCACTGGGACGGTTTGCAGCCGAGTGTGAAGCGGCTGGGATGAAAATCAGCACCTCCAAATTCGAGGCCATGGTCCTCAGCCGGAAAAGGGTGGCTTGCCCACTTCAGGTTGGTGGAGAGATCCTTCCTCAAGTGGAGGAGTTTAAGTATCTTGGGGTTTTGTTCACGAGTGAGGGAAGGATGGAACGGGAGATTGACAGACGGATCGGTGCAGCTTCAGCAGTAATGCGGTCGATGTACCGGTCTGTTGTGGTGAAGAAGGAGCTGAGCCGTGAGGCAAAGCTCTCGATTTACCGGTCAATCTACGTTCCTACTCTCACCTATGGTCATGAGCTTTGGGTCATGACCGAAAGGACAAGATCTCGGATACAGGCGGCCGAAATGAGCTTTCTCCGCAGAGTGGCTGGGCGATCCCTTAGAGATAGGGTGAGAAGCTCGGTCACTCGGGAGGAGCTCAGAGTAGAGCCGCTACTCCTCCACATCGAGAGGGGTCAGCTGAGGTGGCTTGGGCATCTGTTCCGGATGCCTCCTGGACGCCTTCCTGGGGAGGTGTTCCGGGCACGTCCCACTGGGCGGAGGCCCCGGGGAAGACCTAGGACACGCTGGAGAGACTATGTCTCCCGGCTGGCCTGGGAACGCCTCGGCATCCCCCCAGAAGAGCTGGAGGAAGTGTCTAGGGAGAGGGAAGTCTGGGCATCTCTGCTTAGACTGCTGCCCCCGTGACCCGGCCCCGGATGAGCGGAAGAAGATGTATGTATGTATAATAAACAAAACAGTTTCAGAAGCTGTCAAGTTACACACACACACATACATGAAAACAGAGAAAATATGATTTTCTCATTTTATTTCAAGAGTTCTGGAACCGAAACAATACCTGAAAGGTTTACTTCACTGCTAAACAAACACATTTGAAATCGATGCTACCTGACTAGAGAAATAAAGGCTGCTGTCTTCCCTTTTGCCAAACAGGTTGGAAAACTTCAGGTAAGAAAAAGGTAAGAAAGTTTTTGCCATAGCGTTCCATTTTTACCATGAGTTAAGGAGTAAACATATTGCGATACAATTTTCATCAATAAACCCTCACAATAACTCTCCTGTTACAGTTTTTCTCAATAGTTTACACACAAATTTTGGTACTTGAAACACAATGACCACAACATGTAACTCATGTACCAAGCCCCTGAACCAATTCTGTTAAACTACAAGCACAATTCCTGCTTTACACTCAAATTGCAGTTCTAAAACTCTTTTTTTTTTTTCAAAACACTACACACAAACTTCATGCGGAAAATCTCTTTCATAGGTTTACTCAAAGCTGCGTAGCGTTGAGAATCAGTGGGAACGCCCTCTGGGTCTGAATTTCAGCTACGGGAATAAGTGGAACTTTGTTCTCCTTACAGTGTAGGGCCACCCTTAAAAATATTCTTGTTTGCCGTAACCCGACCGACTCTGTCAATTTAGGGCCGACCCAATTTTTTTTTTTTTTTTCTTTTAGTCCGACCGACTTGCCGGTTGTAACTTGCGTTCAGACCGACCGATTTTTTTTTTTACTCTTCAAACGACTAATTCAAATTCAATAAAATAATATTAATTGTATTTTAGTTAGTATTGTGAAAGTTGCTTGTGTCTACATAGCCTACACACGTAGGCTACGTTCTTTCTTAAATAAAAACCCGTGGCCTCATATTCATCAGATTATGTTTACACCATTGGTTTAACGTTACGCGTGTCACTATATGCCTTTTACGTTCGCTCGTTTCAGTGTTCCCGCTTGGTATCCGGTATTAAAAGGGCAACGGGGCTGAATATCAACCATTTCTATATATAATAAAAATATTAAACAATTTGTCTGTGATGCAATTTTGCTATTCGCAGCCCAGAAGAGAGAGCGATCTCTCACCCGGAGCCACAGCGCGCACAGCACGACAGCCCTGCTTAATGAGTGACAATGAGGACAAAACGTGGTTACACTTTAGATCTGGGATATTATTCTAATTGTATTTTAGATTTCCGCTTTCAAAGATTATAAAAAGAAGATATTTGAGATGAAACCATTACAGACGCATTCTGTCTAGCGCAACTTCCTTCCCTTCACAGCGTTGCGCTGTCATTTCTTCCTAAAACCCAAACGTACCGTCAGAATCAGCACGATCGGTGATTGTTGGAAAATGCAGTCTGTACTGTTGCTAAACTGCGGACGCGTTAAATCATTAAAAGAGCTATTAAAAGCACAAAAGTCTGCGCAAGAGACGTTGTTCACGACGCGCGCTCCGAAATGCACTAAAACGAGACAAGAAAAGTAGGCTATCGCCTCATTTTGGGCTTCATGTGCGCATCTAAACCATCAAATATACATAAAATATAAAAATGACCTGCTCTGCGATTCATTTAAACACAGTTTATGTCTTAATTGGACGTAAGTTGGGAGAAAATGATGGTGCAGCATCAGTCATCTATTACAGTAGAGTTCTGCATTCGTTCTTAAAGGAGCAGTAGTCTAATAAACGTGACGATTGAGCCAATGCGAATCAAACAACAAAATTCACTCACAGCTCTTGAATGAATAACTTAAACTTTAATAAGCATTAATCTAACCATGATAAACTATGCAGTGTCATTTTACATTTGATTACTAGCTAAATTAAATTTCTTTTCAGAGAGAGCGACAGATTTAACTGAAAAGTAGCTAATTTTAGACCTTCCTGAAATTAAAGCACTGTGTATATAGGCTAATTTGTATCTTTGTTTAATTGTATTCTTTGTTTGACCATGTGTTTGTACTTGTTTTTGCTTATCTCATGTATATATGCATAACAAATAGATATTTTATACATTTTGTGACTAGCCTAAAATGTAACTGGTCGTATTTTGCATTAACACCTAGCGGTGGATGCAGTTTGAAGACCCAGTCAGTGACGTCACAATATGCATTTTTTTTTTTTTAAATTCACGATCACCATCTCCAAAATTGTACCTTTTTTTTTACACTGAATCTTGGAAAAAAAAAATACAGACCTACCTACCGACCCTTTTTTAAAAAAAAATTGCTGTTACTGCAAACCAAAATATTTTTAAGGATGGCCCAGTGCAATGGAATTTCGTCGTTGCTCTCCGCCATGCTCTCACTTCATTGCGAGTGACGACCTTCACAGTAAGTGCGCTAAGTGTTTGTGTTTTTCGCATGCGCGTAGACTGTTTTAGGATCATCTAAATGTAAATTCTGTGACAATCTGCTTCTCAAAACCCTCCACTCTAGGCTCGCAGTTTTTCAGGAGTCATTCGTTACCCACTGTCGTGCTCCCGAGACCGCAGAGGCCTTTCGAGATCCGCGACCTGGGATTCGGATGTAGAGTTTGAGGATTTGGAGTATGAGCAGACGGGCCTCACCCTTTCTCTCCCTCCCTCTTCCGAGCATGCACGTGGCGTGCCAGTCTAGGTTGTCTACAAACCAGAAGATTGGTGGCTCAATCCCCGGTTCCACCTGACCAAGTGTCGAGGTGTCCATGAGCTGGATGGCGCCTTGAATGGCTGACACCGCAGTCGGTGTATGAACGAATGAGAGAATAGGTGAAAGGGTTAGTTCACCCAAAAAAGTATTTACTCACCCTCATGTTGTTCCAACCCCGAGCGACCTTAACATCGCTCCTGCAGACTAGTCCATAGGCTTCTTGAGGGAATGACACTTGCTGGCATCTAAAAGTCATTAAAGACATCGTTAAAATAGTCCAAGTGACTACAGTGGCTCAATCTTAAGTTTATCAAACGACGAGAATACTTTTTGTGCGCCAAAACAAACAAAAATAACGACTTTATTTCAAATATTTACTTCCTTCTCTATGGGCCTGTAGTCAGTTAACGTAGTGTGATAGCGTAGAGTTACGTCACACGAAGGCTCACTATTGGCCGACGCTGGTCATGTGTGTGATGCGTGTGACGTACAATAAACTAGTAACCTGACTCGCGCAGAGGGAGAAATAAACGAATAGTTGAAATAAAGTCGTTATTTCTGTTGTTTTTTTGCGCACAAAAAGTGTTCTCGTCGTTTGATAAACTTAAGATTGAGCCCCTGTAGTCACTTGGACTATTTTAACGATGTCTTTAATGACTTTTCGAGGCCATCAATTGTCATTCCCTCAAGAAGCCTATGGAGTAGTATGCAGGAGCGATCTTAATATCTTAAATATCTTAATTTGTGTTCCGAAGATGAACGAAGGTCTTACGGGGTTGGAACAACATGAGGGTGAGTAAATACTGACACAATTTTCATTTTTGGGTGCACTTACCCTTGAATGTGAGGCAAAATGTAAAGCGCTTTGGTGGCCATTGGGTCTGTGTAAATGCAGTCCATTTACCATTTACCATAAACGAGACGAGATGCTGCATTCGCTGCCAAGATCCTTGCGCTGCCAACATGTTTTCTTTTTCGGCAGAAAAATCTGAGGAGCAGATGGCGCGCCTGTGTATATAATGTTATGTTTGCCTGTGGACTGTTCTGTAGGACTGTACAAATAAAGTATGTTTCAAGTATTTGGTATTTTTATTCCTACACAGTATTTACAGTATTTTACTATTTGTTTGGCAGAACTGAAAGATTACCAACACAAGGTGGTCGACAACATGTTCTGTCTCTTGAATAGGAAACTGAAATCATGAACATGGTCTTAGAAAATAACGGCATAACATTACAGCAAATGCAAAGAAAAATTATATATATATATATATATATATATATATATTAATATTGATAGCGTAAGCTTATCAACACTGGACCATATCTTGCGCAGAAATAATCTAAGGAAGAAGCAGGTCTACAGGGTGCCATTTGAACGCAACTCAGAAAGAGTCACATAAATGCGATATAACTATGTGCAAGTGACTCCTATACAATCCCACAATTGATGCATACGCTCAACACTGTAAAAACTGTATATATGTCAGTATTGTAATCATAATGATTGTGCTTCACAACAATGACCACTCCATGTCTATTACTGATATTGTCGTGTGTTTCAGAGAGTCCTTGAGCTAGAGGTGGCGGCAGTGGAGCACCAGTTCATCTTCATTGATGAGGTTGGATTCGACCTTAAAAAAAGACGAAAGAGGGGAAGGAATATGATTGGCCAGCGTGCCGTTGTTGAAGTCCCTGGCCAGCGCCGAGGGAACATCACAATGTTTGCAGCGACTACCCACCACGGCATTATCCATCACCCTTGGCCCCTACAACACTGCCCACCTGATCACATTCCTTGAAACCCTACAAAACACACTCAATCCACCAGATAGACGGCCCAGAACAGCTCAGGTACGTTGTCATTTTGGACAACGTAAGTTTCCTCTGGGCTGCTCTGGTTCGCAAATGGTTCACTGCCCACCAGAGGTGGGTAGAGTATCCAAAAACTGTACTGTACTGTGTATGTATATATATATATATATATATATATATATATATATACAGTATATGAAGAGTTCAGATGCAAAAGCCTCTAAACGCCATTTGAAATTTTCTTCTTTAATGATGATTTTTATCAAGCTTGTATATTTAAGTTCAGTAATTTCACTTAAATGACAATTAATAGGTAATCTTCATTGCCATTTAAGTGAAATTACTGAACTTAAATATACAAGCTTGATAAAAATGATCATTTTAGAAGAAAATGTCAAATGGCACTTAGAGGCTTTTGGATCTGAACTCTTCATATATATACACACACATTGGAATTTCATTGGAATTGGGGTTGTTTTTCTCATGTTCATTTTAACCATCAAATAGCGTACCACTTTCCCTAACAAAGTGTCCCACTCAACCTGATTTCTTCCAGTTTGCTGAAGAGGTTGTCAGATAGTGTTTAAAGATGAACCGTTTGTTAATAAATACATAAATTGTGAAAATGTCACCATAGTGGCCTTCATTACAATCTATTTACAGTTTTTTTTCCAATTGCTAACACACTAAAAAGACATGCACAGCAAAATTATTTAAACGGACACACAGAGAGCAAAACTTCTTCTCAAGTTTCCAAAAGTCTTAACACATTTTCTGCTTTACACACATTTTGCATTTCAAAATGCCACTTTTTAAATGCACTGAACACAGTTCTCTGCATAAGACACAACAATCTGACATAAAGTCACATGTTTGCCATTTAAAACACTACCATTCAAAATGACACTACATGAGCTAATTGGCCAATTACATGTGCCACCTGGCCAAACACCTCAATGCTAATTGTTAACACTTCAATCAGGATGTAAGCACTATAAAAACTATAAAAAAATATTTTTCTTGCCACTTTTTTTTACTGTAATATATTTTCTGGAAGTTTCTTTTTCAGTTAACTCTTTTTTGTAAGAACATTTTTTTTTTCAGTCCCATGTAAATATGTCTGCTGTGCATACGTTGCACTGACTTGTTTACTGTAGTGAACAAATACAATACTGTAAAATGAAGTTTCAACAGCATGTGTGTATCAGCAAATATTCTTGTGCATGTGAACAATCTGATACATATTTTTTGTATTATGGCAAAGCATACTAAAGATAGGAGTGCTTTTCATTATGCCCAACAGTGTGTAGTTGTTTACGCAAAAATCTGGTAATATGAATGAAGTGTGTACCATTTCGTGCAAAAGTTTGATTTTGATAATGCTATGTGTAGTTTCGGTTGCAGTGCTTCATTTTGCAGGATATATGAGGTATTTTGGGTGTGTGGTTTTGTGAATTGTGTTAAGTATTTTGATAAAACCCGACTAGTTTGCAAAATTTTGTGTTAGCAATTTTAATACATTTATAACTGATTTAGGCTGTTTAAAATGAAATTTACCAAAAAGTGTCTTCACCTAATTCTAATATTTTCAAATAAACACACTTGTCTATGGACTGTCTGTAGTAAGTGTAACAAAAACAAAGGCCTAAATCATTATGATGAATTCATCATAGAGGTTTACATTGAGCACATCAGTGTTCAACTGGTTCAAAATACCAATACCATTTTGAGACGAAATAACATTGTTTTGAATGTAAAGTTTAATTCTGCAGGATAATTGAGGGGTCTGTTGTGTGTGTCCCCCACCACGTCCTCCTCTTCCTCTTCTTCCTCCTCCTTCACCATGTACTGTCATTAACTCCACGTGCTAGGGAAGTTAGTGCGTTTGTTACTCCTGATGCCTTCTTGCAGTATTCTGTAATGCCTTTTGGGGTACGAAACGCGCCCGCCACCTTTCAACGATTGGTTAACTGCGTTTTGGGGGGTGGGGGGGGGGTGCCGGGTTGCGACGCATATCTGGATGATATAGTAATTCACTCTGCAACGTGGGATGAGCACATCAATCAACTACAACAAGTGTTTCACAGGTTGGCGGAGGCAAACTTAACGGTTAATTTGGCTAAATGTGAATTTGCTAAAGCAACCATAACCTATAGGGAAAATTCAGGGGTTGGACAATGAAACTGAAACACTGGCCAATGTTGGAGGTTTCAAATCTATATGCCTGGCGGCCAATCTTCAGAGTGAAGCACGGGTGGATCAGTGATGGTTTGAGCTCCAATATCATGACAATCCTGATTGTATTTGATGGACACGACACTGCCGAGGACTACCAAACCCTTCTGGAGGATCATGAGCACCTGATGCTCAAACCGCTCAAACCGCATGATCATGCACCAACACACACAGCAAGACTTGTGACAGAAGGGTTTGATGAAGATGAAAGTGACGTTGAACATCTCCCATGGTCTGACAGTCACCAGATCTGAATATTATTGAGGTGTTTTGGAGGAGCGAGTCCACCAGCATCATATAGTGACCTGGACACTGTTCTGGAAGAGGAACGGCTCATAATCCCTCTGGTCACTGTGAAGGACTTCTATCTGTCAATCGGTGCTGTATTTGGATCCAAAATGAGGCCCTCACCATTCTAACAAAGTATTGTGTTGTAAAACCAGGTGTTTCAGTTTCATTGTCCAACCCCTGTTGTAGGTGGTGGCAAGGTAAAACCGGTAAATGGCAAAATTGAGGCCATTACATCATTTCCAGTTCCTTCTAGTCGTCGTGAATTACAGCGATTCTTAGGAATGGCGGGCTATTAACGTAGTTTTTGTGTAAACTTTTCTGCCGTAGCTGCCCCACTTACTGACCTGTTGAGTCCAAAAATAAGTTTTAAATGGTCACCGGAATGTCAATATGCTTTTGAGTCCCTTAAAACACTCCTGATGCATTCTCGCTGTTCCAGCGTATGATCGTGTGTTTAAACTGGCTGTGGATGCCAGTGATGTGGGAGCAGGTGCTGTTTTGTTGCAGGAGGGGCTTGATGGCATTGAACATCCGGTGTGCTATTTTTCAAAAAAATTTCAAAAACATCAACAATCATATTCAACAATTGAGAAAGAAACGCTTGCCTTGATTTTGGCCCTTAAGAACTTTGAGGTTTATATCGGTTCTTCATCCAGTCCGGTTACGGTTTATACGGACCACAACCCTCTTGTGTTTATTAATCAAATGCGCAACTCAAATCAGCGTTTGATGAGGTGGGCTTTATTTGTCCAATCATTTGATCTGGAGATAAAACATGTATCCGGGAAGAATAATGGTGTTGGCAGACACATGGTTATATGGTGATTGGTGGGTTTATGTTGTTTTTTCCCACCATTCACCATTTAGGGGTGGAGGTGTTACGTGAGTATCGCGAACGTCTGGACTGGAGTCCTCTAATTAAGTTTAATTATGTTAATGTTGTCTTGTTTCCGTTTTTCTTAGTTTTGATTGGTGGTGCTCGGGAAGGACCAGAGATAAAACGGAAGGAAGTGTCCTTGGAGGAGGCCGCTCACCACCGATTCTTCATTGTTTATAGTTTTGAATTTGAGTTTGGAGCGGGGAGTCTCAGCTGTGGGTTGTATTTCCAATTCTCTTCCTGTGTTGCTGAGCTCCCAGTCTATCATGTTATGGTTAATTTGGGAGTTGTTTGAGTTATAATAAATACATCATTTTGGATTATGTCTTCCGTTGTCGATCTTTTATGTTGTGGTCCCGGAAACCTAGACCCGTATTTTGTGGGACCCTAACACTCCTCCTTCACCACGTCCTCCTCTTCCTCTTCTTCCTCCTCGACCTCATCTTCCTCCTCCTTCACCATATCCTCTTCCGCTCCCTCCTCGACCTCTTCCTTCATTTATTTGTGATTTGAAACTCAGATGAACTGACTCTGGCACTTTTAGGCATCTTGAAAGTTCTGATTGATGTGTGTTAAATTGTGACTCTTAGTGTTTTCATCTGGGTAATGGTGTGCTAACTGAGCTGAAACTATGCTGACTTGAGTGAACAATATTGAATGCTAGTGCTTTCTAAATGACCACATGGTCTAGGCAATGAGAAATTAAGGGATTTGTGTGTAGAGTTTTGCAGTGATTGTTCAACAATTCTGACTCATGTGTCAAAGCAGGGAATAGTGTTTATAGTTTAGGGAAATGGGTGTGCTTTTTGATAAATGGCATTATGGTTTTGAAATTTTAGTTCAAAAGCCTGGTTATAGTGTTTAAACAATTGAGAAAAACTGTAATAGAAAAAAAAAAAAACATTTAAAGTCAAAAGACACAATTATTATAAGTAAACTACAAAGTATATATAAATATATTATGTAAAGTGCACAACCTTCCTAGTTCATTTTTTGGAGTGTTGAGAGACACTGAAGAGGTCTGCAGGTTTAGTTGTGTTTGGGAGGTTGTATTATGATATATAGACAGAGCGACCCAGGAAGGCACTGGAGTCCCTTGGCAACCTGGCAGCATGTCAAGCTTCTGGTTTGATTTAATAAACAGGAAAAATATACACATTCCTCTAGGCCTGGGGAAATGATGTGCCGGTAAAAAAATACTGATAAGGATTAGGATCCGATGGGACTTGCTGCCCTTTTTTATGTGGGTACTGTAAGCCAGGTGGAGTCGATTCACAACAGACAAGTGATAACGTAGCCTACTTAAGTACTTTATTTATTATTATATTATTATTATTATTATTTATTATAAAAAGTTTTAGATTAAAATTGCTCATAATCAATTGTCTATAAAAAAATACAAAATGTATAAATTTTGTTTGTAAATTTTGGGCTCAAAAGATTGAAACAATTAAGATTGTAGTCATGATTTTAAAGGAAGGCTGCATTTATTTGAATAAAAAATACAGTAAAAACAGTAATATGGTGAACTATTGTTACAATAAAAAATATATATTTTGTGGAAACTGGTCTACACTACCATTTTTTTTTTACCATGAGTTTGAGGGAAGATCTTTTTTAAATAGAAATTAATACTTTTATTCAACAAGGGCAAATTAAATTGATTCAATTGACAGTAAATATGTATAATTTTACAAAAGTTGTTTCAAATGTTGTTCTTTTGAACTTTCCCGATCATCAAATAATCATGGTTTTTACATAGCAGCAAAAAGTGTTTTCAATATTGTTAAGATATTCAGAGTCAATAATAATAATAATAATTTAGCACCAATGATAAATTATAATAATTGAGTATCAAATTAGCATATTAAATTATTTCTGAAGGAAGAATTATGCTGAAAATTCAGCTTCGACATCACATAAATAAATTACATTTTACCAATTTCGAACATGAAACAGTTATTTTAAAATGTAACATTTCACAATATTAAAAATGCAAAATCTCAAAAACTTAATTATTCCAAACTTTTAATCCCTAGCAAAAATGGTTAAATACTTAATATATAATATTTTAATATATTACTGCATTGTGAACATCCAATCCGATCCCGTGGCAATTCATACGAACTTTACGAGGTGGCTAATTTGTATGAACTCATACAACCTCACTCATGCGAATTGGTAAGATTTTTGCTACATCGTACATTATTAACGAATTGCCCATTTCGTATGAGTTCGTACAAATGACCTAAAACTATAAACCTACCCATCACTGGAGTTTAGACAAATCATTAACCACCTTTTACTCACTCACATTGTACAAATTGGTCATGATATTATCCAGATTCTGGAATTCTATTAGACTTTAGAATGTCAAGGCCAGTGTGAAAAATGTCACATATTAAGCAACACTGACTGAATTTATGAATTTTGATGCATTGAAGGACAGAAAGTCTGGATGGTGATCTTATGCAGATAGTAAAAGTTTATCTTTCTAAGTACATACTTTGAAAGTCTTAAGGTTCTGCTGACTCTGATCCAGCTCAATGCGATAGGGCTTTTCAGGTCTGCTAGAGCTTTCATCCATTACCAAAGCAAGACATAAAATGGCAGAGAGTTCATCCATTTACATGCACGTCTGAGAATAAACAAGCCCCACACATTTAAATTTAAAAGATCACTTAGGAGGAGTATTTCAGGTCACTTTTACTTTTCTTGATGTATGGACCATTTGATTCAGCCAAATGCATTATGTATTTAGCTGAATCATAAGCTTCCCCCCCCTTTTTCCCTGCTTCATATAATAATAATAATACATATGTGAATATAAATATGCAAAGCATAAATTGGCAATGCATTTCTGCATAAATTGGTCATATAAAATTCACAGTGCAAGGTAGAGAAGTATGTTACTGACCAATTGAACATCCTTTAGCAGCAATAACCTCCTCGAAATGTTTCCTGATGTCAGTGCTGCACTAGTCTAGTGCCAGGAAGAGTTTTCCACCATTCCTCTTTTTTTTACAAAACTATTTCACTTCAGCAATATTATTGTTGTGAACTGCTCTCCTGAGATCACAGCAAAACATCTTTATCGGGTTGAAAGCAGAACTCTGGGCCACATCAGAAGACATATGTATTCTGTTGCTGATTTACTGCTTTTGCTGTTTTCCGGCCTGCTTCATTACACAACGTAGACATCATCTGGTCTGAGGCCCTGTTTACACCTGGAATTTAGATGCGTTTTAGTCGATCAGATCAAAACTAGACGAGGGAGACACATTCCTGTTTACACCTAGTGTTTAAATCTGTCTCTTTTGTCCACTTTCGGCCATTTCTGTCCTGATTTCTTCAAAGGGAGGGTGCATGAATGGGTGAGGGTATGGGATTTTTCAGATTTGTCGATGTAATGGACGAAATAAGCTTGTGCAATTTACATATGGATGTGATTGGAGATGACAGAAAAATATACAGCTCAATGCCACGCCGAAACTGGTGCGTGTCAGAAATTGGGAATGGTGAAGAAACTTCAAAAAGATTCGAAACTTCTACGAATCATTGGTTTTGAACCAGTGATGGGAGCAGGTATCAAACTGCCAAAGTCACATGATTTCAGTAAATGAGGCTTCGTTTCAAGTCATAACTGTTTCGAAATGATTCCAGATGTCAATGTTTCGCTACTTTTTATTTGACATTGGTTCAATTTTATACATTTGTACACATATATTTGTAAAAAATAAATAAATAAATAAATAAATAAACAAATAAAGGTTGGTCTGGATTGAAGTCTCTTATTGGTCTGTTTTTATTTTATTATTACAATTTTTCTAAAATATCATTATAAAGACACCTGCATTAATCTAATTTAATAGATTACACCATCATTAAAACATTTATAATTGGTTTGTAAAATGTATTTCAATACATGTTTTCTGTGCTTGTTCCGCCACAGAATAACACATTTAAAAAGATAATTGCAACTTTTTATCTCACAATTGCGAATTGCGAGTAAAGTCACAATTGTGAGAAATAAACTCGCAATTCTGACCATTTCTATTTGACATCTTTTCTCAGAATTGTGAGATACAAACTCACAATTGAGAGTTATAAAGTCCAATTCTAAGGAAGAAAAGACTCCCAATTGTGTGTTATAATGTCAGAATTGCTAGATCTAAACATGTAATTCTGAATTTATAACGCACTTGCTACTTGATATAACTCATTTCAGATGTAAAATCGCAATTGTGAAAAAAACAAACAAAAAGAATTGTAAAATAAAAAAGTTGCAATTACACTATTTATGTTTTATTCTGTGGCTGAAAAAAAAATCTTCCATGGTTTTCACTGTATTTACACTGTTCTGGGCTGCGTTTTTCAAAAGCATTGTAAGTCTGACGATGATTTTGGTAAACACAGCCCTGACCAGCAGGGGTCAAAAGTGTTACTAGCACTTCGGAACAGTGAATTTTTGCAAAGCAATTGGTTCAATTGAACCAAAGTTTAAACTTGGGTCTACAGGCTCAACAAAGTGGCTAGCGTGCTTCCCATAACCTTTACGCATTAGGTCAGTAGGCAGATAGTAAGCAGTCTTTGTGTGGCAGTTGAACACATTCGACACCTGAGCGCCTATGCTACGAAAGTGGTCCGGTCGTATGCGTTTTCTCTGGAAGTGGTTGAAAGTGGAACAGCTTGAAACGTTTGAGACCCTGTTTACAACTTTATTTATCATCGTCCACAAGATCGGATAGACGAAAAGGCTTCTTAATACCATTTGTAAACAGGGCCTTAGAAATGCAGTTAAATTCTACTGAATAATTTACAAATAAACTTGGGAATTAATTTGCTTTTTTTGGTGATATTATTTTTGGGCAGTTCTATAGCCTACTTTTGTCTCCAGTCAACAATTTTTAATCTCAGATATTCTGTGATGTGTTGTTCAATGGATGGTTTCTTGTGAATTGTGAACTGGTTGTTTTTATATAGAGAGGATCAGCTAATGGAGAAGTCATTAGCCTACAGGTTCACATAATTTTTCCACGTCCTGAGCAATGACCCTGAGCACAGTGTGTTCAATAAAGGCAGTGCACTGAACAATACAGTAGCTATGTTTCCGTTCAAAGTCATTTGAGAGCTGTGAGAGTTCTGGGAGGGAAATCACACCCAACTATTTTGATGACAGACATTGGCTCAGGCATTTTGGAATGACCAAATTGACATTTGAGATGATGTGCGATAAAATCGCTAGTAATTATAAAAAGCAAAAACTATTTGGGAGCCATTTGGATTTGTTCTAAATATGCAGATGAATATGAATGGAGGATATGATGTAGCATTCTGGAAAGATCCTGCATCTGTCACTTATATTATATTCTGTTCTGCTTCCTCTCACATGTTCGCACAAGAGGATTGTGCAGAGATAACAGTCACGTGTTAAGGTTACACTCTTCCATATCTATGCTGACCATACATGACCTTTTAAAGAGAGATGTGTGGAATTACAAGCAGTTGTTTTCAGAATAATGCAGAACATGAAATGTAAAATTATGGTAGTGTTTTGTACTTTTCCCAATAGTTAAAATAAAAAAAAAATAAATAAATAAAATAAAAAACTTGTAATAATGAATGAAAAATGATTCCCAGGTTTATGATGCAGTTTCTTATACCCCCTTCAGTGCTCTCCAAACTTCTCAGTTCAGAAATATGATCATTTCGGTGCAGGCTGACTTTTTCAATTTGCACCATTTTTTTGGGTCACTTCTGAAGTAAGGAAATAATTTGCACAAGCAGTTCACAAAATGACACCATTTGAAACACTGCCCTGCATCTGCGCCAGACAGTGTGCTATTCCGTTGTTTTTCCACCAGCATAAAATATTGCACTTAAAATCAATGTATTTCTGTTCCAAGAGAATTTTATTCTAACTATTTTGTGTAAAAAGTAATGTTTCAGTGGTAATACCCATCTGCAACTTTCTAGTAAATATCTGTAGTTAAATATGAATGCTTATAACATGATCTTGTCCCTTATATTCTTCTTGCTAATAGCTTAATTCGTAAATATTAGCATTCATGAATCACATATGCATCTCGACCCCTGACCCCTTTTTCTTTATAAACAATGAGCGCTCAATAAATAAGTAGCAGTCTATTGTTTTTTGTTTATAGTTTATACCATGGTCTGGGTGAATACTCGATTCTGATTGGCTGCAGGGTGTCCGTTAAAAAGTGATAGAGGACACCTAGTAAAGTAGTTCTGGTGAAACTGCCTGTTTACCATTCAAAATTAATAAATAAATGCGCTGCCTACAACAGCTGTGAGTAACCATAGCAACAGGCAGTCAAACGCTCTATCAAAACAAACATCTAACGTTAGATACTATAGCCTAATACAACAATGAGCGATTTCATTATTTCTTTTAACATTTATGGAGAATATGGCAACTTTGACGACTGGTATGCTGTAGGTCGACTCTCCGATGCTGGACTGGAGAGCCGTCAAATAACGTCGGTGACAGGCCATCGATGCGAGAGCAGTCTGCGGGCGGCTCCGTCTCTCCGTGAGAGACGAAGCTGGTGCAACGTACTGTCTGCATCAAGTGCCCATCATGGGCAGCAGTAACGTTGCCCAGCTTTTGTGGATCCTCCTGACTGGACGACTTTTTCAAATTGCACTATAAATGGAAACGTTGAAATTAATTGTAAATAAAAAAGCTAGCATGTAGGCAAATGACCCTCTCTTTGATCTGATTAATTTATTGCCCTATATAAGCGCAAATCACTGGTGCTCAGAACTAGCGTTAAGCTAATTGTTTTTTTGTTTTTTTTTAAATTTTTGTTTGATTAATTGTTTTATGTGTAATAAAAAATAACTAACGTTATACCTACCTTTGTGTTTCATGAAAAAAAAAAGAATTTTTGAACCTGAAGGGTTCCACAAACTGAGCGGACTATAAATATCTCCGGTTGCTAACGTTAAATAAACCGCCAGGCAAGTTATTATTTGTAAAAACTAGATTTAGCCTAATTAAAATATAAACTTTTTAAAAATGTTTTATTTGGCAAGTGACCATGGTATAAGCGGGTTAATGCCCTCCGAGGTGTCCATTGTCAGGTTTTAATGGACTTCGGTGGAGGCAACCGTCCTCCGCTGCGCGTTGGCCGGTTCACGCCTCGCCGTCGTCCATTAAAACCTGACAATGGACACATCATCGGGCATTAACCCTTACGAATTGTTTACTGTTTATTGTCATTTCTGTAAGTTGCACTGCAGACATAATAAAATACCATTTTGTTGCCTCTATACTGTATATGAATATGTAGAATGACCATAAACCATATTGACTTTTGGCCTGATGTTTTATCTCTTAAAATAATTGCATACATAATAAAATGAATCGAATAGGTGACACTTAAGTGAACTGAGGGGGATTTGCCAGTTGTACAGTACAGTAGTGTTGTCACGGTACCAAAATTTCAGTATTCGGTACCAATACCAGTAAAAGTTCACGGTTCTCGGTACCAATTTCGGTACCAAAGCTTAGTTTAAATTTACATATATTTAAGTGTTTATCACGTTTACAAGTATGGAAACTGTACATTTGTATTATAAACACTTTAGAAAAAAAATTGATAAAATGACCTAAAATAAACAATAGTATACTAACACATTTTTAAAGTTGTTTGTAAAGTTCTAATCCGTTTACATTTATTTAATGCACAATGAATAAAGTGAACAAACATGAACAATCAAGTGTTTCTATTAAATAACATTTACAAACATTAATTAATGTTGTAAAAATATATTGTTCACTCCATGTGTTGATGTGAAGTAGCTAATGTTGATAAATGGTATCTTATTGTAGCATTACCAAACTATAGGCTACAGGAGAAAAAACATGTTTTATTTGATTTGACTGTACTTTTATTTAATCTAAAACTGCATTCATATTTAATTTTGAAAAGGCTTTTTAAAACTGCTGAGTTATAAAGGCAAGAATATGCCTAGAACTGGCACTGACATTAAATGACACAAATAGGGATGCATCGATACTAATACCAGTACTCTGGTGTCGGTTGGATAATACTACTGTGCCCATGTACTCGTAAAACTACCCCGAAAGCACTTTAGAGGCCGTTCACATATCGCGCGTGTTTTTTTTTTATTATATTTTTGCGCGTGCTTATTCTTTCCAAAGCGCTTGCTCTCACGCGGCGTCTGTCGTTGCTATGCAACGAGTTTTTATTATGAGCGCGCTTGCCTCGCGCCTATATTTGAAATTGCGAATTTGCATGTAATCGGCCTCTTATGGCAACGTGACATTAGCCTAATCCAAAATATTTCATATGTGGCTCTTTCCTCCTTTCGTGTCAACAAGTGGATTCAGAGAGAGAGAGAGAGCCATATCAGCGTTATGAAGAGGACGCAACTGTGCACCTTTCAGACAGCGCGTCTAGAACTGGATTAACCTGGTATTCGGTACCTAGAAAAGCTGGTACCGTAACATTTTTTTTTTTTTTTAGTACCGACTTGGTACCGAAGTACCGAGTTTTTTGACAACACTACAGTACAGTATGTAAACATCATGGTCATGTGTTTGGATTTGTGTGCAAGAAATCACACATTTGAATAGCTGAAGACTACATTTCAGAACTAAAATCAAATAGATCATAAGCACAGACTGATAGTCAGTCTTATTAGGACAGACTAAACTCAATGATGACTCAATAGTCCAGTAACAACATTTACACAGTCAATTAGTAGTTCTAAATGCAATCTTGGTTTCGGAAAGCGCCCTTAGCATTCATGTTACCTACAATCTCTCCTACACTTCTTCCAGCTCTCATCATCAACTCATCCCTCCACACTGGCATTTTCCCTACAGCATTTAAGCAGGCTTGGGTAACTCCACTGCTTAAAAAAATAACGCTAAACACATCACTTTTAGTGAATTACAGACCTGTCTCTCTACTATCATTCATTGCGAAAACACGTGAACAAGTTGCTTTCAACCAAGTATCAACTTTCCTGTTACTGAACAACCAGCTGGATGTCAACCAATCAGGCTTTAAAAAAGTCCATTCAACCGAGACTGCATTCTGCAAAAGCTCAGTTCCAAATCATCAGTTCTTATTCTCCAGGACCTGTCTGCTACATTGGACACTGAATCATCAGATCCTTCTGTCCACCTCTCATTACAGGCATCACAGGTACTCCTCTCCACAGTTAGGTCTTTCAGGGTCACATTGAGAGGTGATGTATCCAAAGCACATCAACTGACCACAGGGGTTCCCCAGGGCTCAGTTCTTGGACCGCTCCTCTTCTCCATTTACACCACATTACTGGGACCCATCATACAGGCACATGTTTCTCTTACCATTGCTATGCTTATGACACCCAGATCTACCTCTCCTTTTAACCAGATGATCCAACAGTAGCTGCACGTATCTCAAGCTGTCTGGCGGACATCTCGGTATGGATGAAGGAACATTACCTGCAGCTCAACCTGGTAAAGGTTGTCAACCTGGTAAAGGCTTCTGTCTGGAGGGGGCTTAGGCGGATTACCAACTACAAGCCCAGAGCCCCCCACACAACTAATGACTCTCACTTGGCTAACGACCTGAATGAATTTTACAGTAGATTCGACAGGCAATTGGACAGTCCTGTTCTACACCCCTGTCCACCAGTGCTCCCTCCCCACACCACAGCGTTGGCTCTCCCTATTCAAGAGAGTGAAGTAAACAGACTCTTCAAGAAGCAGAACCCACGAAAATCAGCCGGGCCAGACTCCATCTCTTCAGCCACCCTTAAGCACTGTGCGGACCAGCTATCTCCTGTGTTCACCACCATCTTTAACACCTCCCTGGAGACATGCCATGTACCAGCTTGTCTTAAGTCCTCCATCATCATCCCTGTGCCCAAAAAGCCAAGGCCTATAGGACATAACGACTACAGACCCGTCGCCTTGACCTCGGTGGTAATGAAGTCCTTTGAACGTTTGATGCTGGCCCACCTCAAATCAATCACAGACCCTCTCCTGGATCCCCTGCAGTTTGCCTACAGGCCCAACAGGTCTGTAGACGACGCAATCAACATGGCCCTACACTTCACCCTCCAGCACCTGGATTTTCCGGCATCTTATGCCAGGATTTTGTTTGTGGACTTTAGTTCTGCCTTTAATAACATCATCCCTGCCCTGCTACAGGACAAGCTCATCAAGCTCAATGTACCATATCCCACCTGTAGGTGGATCACGGACTTTCTATCTGACAGGAAACAGTGCGTTAGGCTGGGGTCACTAGTCTCTGAGCCCCTGTTTATCAGCACCGGCTCCCCTCAGGGCTGCGTCCTCTCACCTCTGCTTTTCTCCCTCTACACCAACAGCTGCACCTCCAGTCACGCATCCGTCAAGATTTTGAAGTTTGCCGATGACACCACCCTCATTGGGCTCATCTCTGATGGAGACGAGTCTGACAACAGGTGGGAAGTTGACAACCTGGTGTCCTGGTGCAGCCAGAACAATTTAGAGCTCAATGCTCTAAAGACAGTGGAGATGGTTGTGGACTTTAGAAGGGGCACAGCCCCATCTACCCCCGTTAGCCTACGCGACTCCCAAGTAAAAACTGTGGAGTCCTTCTGTTTCCTGGGCACTATCCTCTCCCAGAACCTAAAGTGGGAACTGAACATCAGCTCCCTCTCCAAGAAAGCACTTCAACGGATGTACTTTCTACGGCAGCTGAATAAATTCAAGCTCCCGAAGAAAATGATGGTGCAATTTTATACAGCTATCATAGAGTCCATTCTCACCTCCTCCATCACTACCTGGTATGCTGCTGCCACGGCCAAAGATAAGAGCAGACTGCAGCGTATCATCCGTACGGCAGAGAAGGTGATCGGTTGCAGTCTGCCTTCCCTCGGGGACTTGTACTCCTCAAGGGCGCTGAAACGTGCAAAGAGGATTATGGCAGATCCCTCTCACCCTGGTAATTCCCTGTTTCAGCTACTCCCCTCCGGCAGGAGGCTGCGGTCCATCAAAAACAGCACCTTTCGCCACAAGAACAGTTTTTTCCCTTCTGCTACTGGCCTCCTTAACAAGGCCTGGAGCTCTCAGTGACACTGACCTCAAATTTGAACTCATTTTTGCACTTTATCATGTCTGCACTATTACTTTATTAGGTACCCCATGAGGGCACACTTTTGTGTTATTATAGTAGGTACCCTATATGCTGTATGTTATATGTTTGCACCTTCCGGCCAAAGTAAATTCCTTGTATGTACAAGCATTCAGGGTGAATAAACCCATTCTGATTCTGATTCTGATTCTAAAGACTGAGCTTCTCATCCTCCTTTCCAATCCGTCTCTACAGCACGACTTCACTATCCAGCTAGATTCGTCCTCAATCACCTCATCAAGGTCAGTCAGAAATCTTGAAGTAATCTTTGAGGATCAGCTGACCTTCACAGACCACATTACAAAAACAGCTTGATCATGCAGGTTTGCTATGGACAACATCATGAAGATCAAGCCCTTCCTAACGGACCATGCAACACAACTTCTCGTCCAGTCCCTGGTCATTTATAGGCTTGAAATAATTTCCATCATGTGCAACTAAACCTCTTCAAATGATCCAGAATGCTGCAGCTCATCTGATCTTCAATGAAGGCACTCCTCTGTTCATCTCTCTGCACTGGCCACTACTCGCTTTTCGCATCAAGTTGATACTTGCTTACAGATTGACCACAGGATCAGCGCTCCCTCCTACTTCCACTCATTACTACAAGTCTACATCCCTACCAGAAGCCTACGATCAGTCAATGAGTGACGGCACGTGGTACCATCACAGAGAGCCACAAAATCACTCTCCAGAACATTCTCATTCATGGTACATGCTGGTGGAATGATCTGCCCACCCTCATCCAGAATGCAGGATCCTTGACAGCATTCAAAAGACAACTGAAAACTCATCTCTTTCGTGAGCACTTAACCTAATTAAATAATAATAATTATTATTATTATTATTTCCTTTTCCTTTAAATCCTCACTTATCTGGCTTATGCTACTCTTAACTAGTCTGAACTTTGTATTTTTAGCACTTCTTGCGTTGTTTTTTGCATCTGCAAGATGACTTGCTTGGTTTAGTCCTCAGTTGCAAGTCGCTTTGGATAAAAGCGTCTGCTAAATGACTAAATGTAAATTTAAATTTTACTGGTCGCAGAAGCTGCCAGGCAGCATTTTCAGAATGCATTCATGTTCATTCAACTGTGTGCTCACTTCATTAATAAGCTGTGAGCGTTGTAGATCAAATAATTCATGCAAGTATGCATGCCAAAGTATTGCTAGACCTGGCTTACATAAGTGAGTGAGCGAGTAATGAATGACTGAAATGACACAAGCGTATTCTGAGCTTGTGTCATGACATCCAGGAACCGAAGGCACCTAAAAGACTTTGCCGCAGTGCCGACTAGAGGTCAGGAGATTGCCTAACTCTTTAGATTTGGTGTATCATTCCGAGTCAAACGATTATCACTTTTCCCATATCGTCAAATTTAGGCATCGGCCATTTTGAGTTTTGTCATAAAATGCTATATTTTGTGAACGCATTTGACATATCATTACAAAAGTTGCTCTGATGCTCACAGCCATGCTGTATTATTGTGCCTTCATGCTTGGCCCATTAATGTCTGCTTGCAGCTATATTTATTATTATTATTAAAAAGATTTAATAAAATAGAAATCTATGCAAAAGATTATCCGTTTCTCCTTTTTTTAAGTTATACAATTATTTATTGCCCAAAATTAAATGTATTGACGTTAATGCCCTACATGTGCTTTGGATGGGTCAAATGAGTACATGTACTCTATAACTTACATAGCTCTGCCAACATTTTAGAATGAGGCAATTTTGTTAATTTGTATGTAAAATTATTCTTCAAGTTTAGATAGAAGCTGTGTATCTTCCATCCTCTTCACACAACAGTGGAGTGTACACCAATTAAAATGAAAATCTATACCGCTGTCATCTAATCATTTCACTGCTCACTGGATATAAGCTATGATTTCTCTAAGGAGAGATGACTGGAATTAAACGGAAAAAAAAATCTGCACGGTGAGGCTACATGCGCAGAAAAAAAGCCAATCATTTTTGATTGACTCCCTGTATTTACAGAAAAATGCTGCTGACAGCTGAGGCAATTATGAGAGCTTGAGGGATGACAAGGATGGTTCAAGGGAACAGACTGACAAGTGACAGAGCTATGTTTTCTCATCTCTGGCATGAGCGCATTTCGGTTATAATAATTCCATGATAATGTACCTGATGTTTCCTCTTTTAGAACATGCCTTTGGTCTGTTTGAAATTTTAAAAACTTAAGTCATGTGTGATAATTCAGTGTATTCTCAGCGTATCTGTAATTCATTTGATGTAATATAACGTCAGTTCACTGTCACTGGCCATCTGGTCACAAGCTAAAATCCAATTTCCATGCTCCAACATGGGTGTGAAGGTCCACCATAAAACAAAACTGTTGTATGAAATAGTTAGGCATAACATTTCAGTGTTATTTCTTACATTTTTGTTTAAATACTATAAATAATTTACGTATCAGTCAATCCTATGCATGTCCCAAAATATCACACAATTTTTGTAAATGTTAAAGCAAAATGTGATATTTATGGATAAATAATTAAAAATTGAATAACATTATTAAAAACAATAATTCACTTACTGTGAAAAATAAATAATTTTAAATATTTGTATGTAATATTATGATTATGAACTTTTGCCACAAACAATAGTGTACACCTTGAATATGTTAAAGTTTTTTAATGATTTTGAAATGTCAAAATATGATAAATAAATGAAAAAAAAAACAGTAAAAATAGTTATATTGTGAAATATTTTAACAATTTAAAATAACTGTTTTGTATTTTAGTGTGTTTTAAAATATAATTTATTCCTCTGATGCAAAGCTTAGTTTTCTTAGCATCATTACTCAAGTCTTCAGTGTCACATGATCCTTCATTATTTCCCTTCAGAAACAAAATGTGTTGCTTCATTTTATACAATATACTGTATATCATTTTAAATAATGGCTCACCCCTGGCCATTCTTGCCTGTCAATGACGTAATATCCGTATTGTCCCTTTCCACTCATACAGTACTACCATTGTAACCACGGCGACAGAGCTCACGCTGTTGTTATTTAATTTAAACATTATGGACCATGGCAAGCCAAAAGAGAACTAAAACAAGGATCAATATCCGCATGGCGTTTTTGAGATGCCGAGAGCTCCACGTCCGCGACTAACTTCGACTTGTCAGAGTCAGAGACTGCTCTTGCATGTACTGATATCTGCCTCTCTTTAACAATCACGCCCTGCTTCAAACCATAGTCATGTTAAAACACCTATGTTTTCATTCATCTATTAACATTATTAGATCCATCAGCATCACGACAAGTTCCATAATTCCACTTATGCGTCATCAACCTACGCCTTTGTTATTGTAGGGGTTTAGGGACCCCAAGCGGCGAAAACATTTGCATATTGTAGCTTTGAACTACATCTTTATATATATATATATATATATATATATATATATATGAAGAGTTCAGATGCAAAAGCCTCTAAATGCCATTTGAAATTTTCTTCTTTAATGATGATTTTGATCAAACTTGTATATTTAAGTTCAGTAATTTCACTTAAATGGCAATGATAATTACCTATTAATTGTTATTTAAGTGAAATTACTGAACTTAAATATACAAGTTTGATAAAAATCATCATTAAAGAAGAAAATTCCAAATGGCATTTAGAGGCTTTTGCATCTGAACTCTTCATATATATATATATATTGATGCTGTCAAACGATTAAAATATTTAATCGCGATTAATCGCATTAATGTCATAGTTAACTCGCGATTAATCGCACATTTTTATCTATTCTAAATGTCTTTTGATTTGAAATGTCTTTGTTACATTTTTTTTTTTCTCATTTTAATGCTCTTATCAACATGGAAAAGTGGATTGGCTTGTTTAGTGCAAATTATTAATACTGAAAATAACATTGGAATAGTGCTAAGTGCTCAATTTCACACAAACATATATAAATAATCTCTCACACAATGTAACACAATGTAATAAAAGGGTGAAAGAAATACTGACGAGGTCCTGATATTGACGAGGGGGTGGAGAATTCGCATCATCTGTGTGTGTGTGTGTGTGTGTGTGTGTTTGCTTGGCCATCATCAAGTGATGTTTCAGACTGGACGTGCTGCGATGATGATCGCTCAGCTCACAACGACAAAACACACAGATCACTCGGTCTTGTCAATGGAACAATTTGGCAACTTTTTAAAAGTAAATTTTCCATTCAGAATCTTAGGGCATCCATTTCGGCGTCTCGCGCTCGTCATCCACTCAAAACGTGACGTTACTATTTGGCCGTCTCTCAAGCCAAAACAAGTGTGTACGGCACAAAACGTCCTCGCGTTGCGGTCTGAAACCCATTAATTTTAATGGCTTGACCTGCGCAAGGACGTTTTTTTGCTTCTTCGAACAAAGCGTAAGCGGATCTAGACAGTAAACAAAACAACAGGCACGCCGCAAACACACGTTTGGGCTTGCGAGCCGGCTTTGAGTGGATGACGAGCGCGAGACGCCAAAATGGATAAGGACGCATGCCGCGTCCTGTTGCAAAAGCATGTGAAAAAACTACAAAGTTTGCTAGGGCAAAAAGACCGTTAATCGCGCGATGAAAAAAATTTACCGCCGTTAAAATGGTTTTGCGTTAACGGCGTTAATAACGCGTTAAACTGACAGTCCTAATATATATATATATATATATATATATATAATCTTTCCTTGAGGAAATATTTTTCACTGACCCACAATCTAACATCACATTCATTAAGTTTGCTCATGCAATCAAAGATATTCCTCCATCCACCAGTGAATAGAACAGTAATACACTGCATTACACATTAGACAGATACAGAACACACAGCTTCCCCTGACGGTGTCCTTTTACAGACAGATTTCAGGTAAAAGTTCTGAAGAATTCCACAGTGAATATAAATTGCTCTTGATATATAAAATCACGTTGACTCAGAGCCAATAAAACTGGTCCTCTGTGATAATAATCTAGCATGTCAACCCAAATTATAGCCCGGTAATATCACATGCATTTTAAATCAAATAAGATAGTAAGAGAAGTATTCATTGTTGGATCCACTATGAGATTTGCAACTGCCACTTTAGATGTTCTCAGGCTCAGACTCTGAGCTACAATCAGATTCAAGCGCATTCTGGGCAAAACAAGAGCTGTAAGACATACCAGACATCATTATGGATTGTGAGACAGCTGGAGAATACACCTACACAGACCAGCTAGTGCACACAGAAAAACAATGTACAGCGATCTGGCATCAGCAGGCCTCTCTCGCTGTTGTTTTGGTCTAGAAACATAAGGCCAGGGCTGCACCCCACCATTAAGGTCCCAGAGGCCCGGACCTCACTATAATAAATGTTATGAAATAATTGCCTAATGAAAATGAATACAAATCAAATCAGTTCCTCTTACTAAGGTTTTTCTGAATAAGAAAAAGAAACATTCTGGTCTTTATGGTGACATTACTTTTGGATGTTCTGAAACACAATATAATGAGATCCGCCTGTAATTCATTAGTCAGGTACATATTTTACTCTATCACTGAACATTTTATGTTATTGTGTTGATTATATTTGAACTTATTATCAGGTAATTGGCATGATACATTTACCTGATATATATATATATATATATATATATATATATATATTAGGGCTGGGCAAAAAAATCGATTTTTTGATTAATCGTTTTTTAAAATGTGTTCGATTCAAAATTGATTCTCAACGGCCGGAATCGATTTTTTCCATATAAAGGGCTCGCGGACGCGGTGCTGCATCTTCTCGTCTCTCTGCACTCTCTGCGCCAAGCGCTGCAGCTGTCGATACACACACGCGTTCAGGAGTCGGGACATGACGGAATATTCACTTAACAATCAGGCCAGCATTGCATCGTAACCTATGATCGTAACTAACGTTTATCATTTTCACGTCTTTTTGAGTTTTACAAGCAATGTTAAACCATCCCGTGCTCGCGCACTCTCAGAGATGTCTTTCACTGCGTGCACAGTAACGTTACAGCCTAAATCTGCCTCACAAACAGCTCGCCAAAAACAAAAGTTTTATCCCTGGATTATATCACTTTAACAGTTAAAACACGCAACATTATGTCAAAACTCTGGTCTTGGTGAGTAACCTCGTAAAGACAGTCGGTAATGTCTTAAATTAGCATTAAACGCGTGTAACAGAAAGTTAATGAAACAGTAATGGATTCGCGCACTAGTTCTTAAAGTGAACGCAGCCATTTGTGTCAGTCATTAATTCTGTTGTCATAACAACAGAATATAGTATTAATTGTAAGCAATCAGAATTAATAGCCTTTGTATTTAATTCAGTCTGGACTAAAAAGACTATCCAGTGTTATTTTACATTGGATTACTTTATTCAGTTTCTGTAGTATTTCTGACATTTCTAACTACCCCAAAATGTCTCTTAATTTTTGTCTTTATTCTATTGTATTTATTTGTGCTACTTTTTTCAATTTAATTCAAAGATTGAAATCAAGCTTCCATACATAATCTCTTAAAACAAAAATAAACAAAAAATTACATTACCATTTAGGTAAGATCAATGTAAAAAAAAAAGTCTAAATATTTATATATTTATTTATCTTTATCTATCTTAAACATAAAATAACATGATACTGTTTGATCAAGCTGTGCGACTGTTCTGTGCGACTGTTCTGACTTTTTTTGCATATTGCATCAAAATCCTGTTTATTCTCTGTATGCATTTAGTGTACCTAAAATAAAAAGAGTTTTATATACAGGTTTATGGCTCTTAATTTCCTTGTATTAATTAACCACTAGTAAACTTATGTCCACTGTTCTTTTTTATAAATATAGGATTTGTATTACATATTCATTATAGTCGAATCGAGAATCAAATCAGGAATCGAAAATTGAATCGAGAATCGAAATCGAATCGAACTGAGAGCTTGTGAATCGAAATCGAATCGAAATTGAAATGTGAATCGATACCCAGCCCTAATATATATATATATATATATATATATATATACATTTGGATTTATTCTGCCTAGATTAAATTGTATCCATTGTTACCGCAATGTGCGTCAGATTAGTGATGGATTAGAGTCCAGTTTTGAGAGAAGCATAGGGGACACCGACTGCAATTGTACAATTTCGGCTAATATTTGGCACTAATTCAAGTGCACTTGGTTTGTAAAGGCAAAAAGGCAATTTCCGTTTAGGACAGCAAAATGTTGCTCGACTAAACTAAATAGGGTGAGCCTTACATCTGTTTAATGTAATGTTACTTTAGTTATGTGTACATGGGAAAGCATGGCATGACCAAACCAAGCTACAATCAGACAAGTCATTTTGGTCGGCTTATATCTGTAGTAGTGGTCTTGACCTCTGTCTAAAGAAAACTTTACTTTAATTCAAGTGTATACAACCAAAGGGGCTATACAAAATATCTTAGAGTAAGCTTGAATGTGGCCGTCTAAGATATTAGCCAATCACCTCTGTTTAGTGACCCAAAACTGATGTGTTTGTGATTGTTGGCCCACAAAATATGAACGTCCGGTGTGAGAACCCTGTGCGACTTTGGCACCCGAGTGAACGGGGGTAATAAGATTAAAGAGTTAAATAGAATAATCAAACGTGCTGCTTAAATATTATATACATGACTAATTGGCATTCTATCCTAAACTCAAGGCCGTGATAAGGGAGTCAGATAAAAGCTTCATTGGAATCAAATTACTATGCCACAGCAAACCAGGAAACTGTCTTTGGACCGATTGGACAGGCCAACTTTAAGATAATGTTCCCTGTTTGCTGGGATGGAAACTTCAATGCATGTGACGTGACACATCAACTAACGGGAGGCAAACACATTTTGATGATTTAATGGAACATAATTGTGGTTTCTGGGTTAAGAGCTTTATCCTTGATCCAGACAAGCTCTGTTCTTTGTAGGATTTGTCTTGCTGTAATGTTAGATTGATTGGCACTCGTTTCAAAGAGACAGTGCTCTTTGTTGAGTGAGGTGAATCACTTTTCTCATCCTTTTTTTGTACCTGTGGATTCCTGCCAGAGGTTGACACTCTCTCTGTCCCTTTTCTGTCTGGTCCACTGAGATGAGACGCAGAACTGGACTTTGTAGATCAAGGTTTGCTCACATATATTAGGACCCGGGTGGGATGAATCACTTGTTGGAAAGAGCAGAAGTTCTTCCAACAAGTGCCACTGGCCCCTGACTTTAAGTTAAGACTAAGACTCACACCATGGGCCTATCACAATATTGCTAAGTGCAATTACAAAAAGGCTGCAATTTTATTAACCATATATGTGCTGTGTTTCTAATGAAGTGTGGGACTATGTGTATTTACACACGGACAGCTCATTATTCAATGTTTTGATTGCTCAGAGCATCTCGGTTAGAGGTAAAAGCTGCAAACTCCATCTGTGCATGTGAGTTTGGGTTGCTTATTCACCATATTCTGCATATTCTGCCATAACTAGGCCAGTGTTAAGAGCTCACTGGGCCCCGGGACTATGAGTTACTGCAGGCCACTAAAATTTCATAATTCATAATTTTAATATCACAAAAAATAATAGTAGCTTAAGAAAATAATCTCAATCTTACTGATGAAAAGAGTCTCAAATTAAAATAGAACACATAATGAATCGACCTACTTGAAAAACTTAAAGCACTGAATAATATTAGGCTACGTTCACACTGCAGGGCTTAATGCTCAATTCCGATTTTTTGAAAAAATTCAATTTTTTTGCAAGGCCGTTCACATTTCCAAGCGCGACCTTTTGTGATCTCCTGTGTGAACGTGAAATGACCCAGAAGTGACCCGCATGCGCAGAAGATTAATCAACAGTCAACGACGTCACTTGTTTTTTGCGGAATAGTCCTTTTTTTTCCATATGTTGCGAGCTTTTGTTTTATTATTATTATTGCCACAGCCCATATACAAACACAGACAACAATTATTTTATCGACGGGCAAAGTTTGCACATAAATGTAAGATTTTTCCGATCCTCGTCATAAAGCCCGTTTAATTGATAGTGCGCGTCCTCGGCGCTCCTTGTCCTGAATGAAAAAATGTCATGAAAAAATCAGATACAGGTCGCATAGGGGCAAAAAAATCGGAATTAGGTCGTTTCAGCCTGCAGTGTGAACGTAGCCTTATATTGTATAAGTAATCAAATATACAATACATGGTTTTCACTATAAATTCAAAATTCATTCTTGTTCATTTTGCAAAAGTAATTCAGTCAAGGGCAGTAAATTACTTTCTTTCTGATGTTTGATTAACATTATTGACACACATGGCGACAGCAGCTTTAATAGCAGCGTCTGTCACTTTAAGACCTCAGAGTCGGAATTCAAGTGCGCTGTGCGAAACCGTTTCAAGTTCAGCATGGTTTTAAAACGAGCATTTGCAAAATGAATTGTCTCCTGCTGCTTACTGTGCCTGAGCAGTTTGAAATAATTTTTATCGAAACCACAATGCTTAAAAACGCGTTTAAAATGATAAACTTACCTCATGATGGCAAATTTAAATATTTCTACCGGATATAGCTAGCCATTTAGGTGAATATAGAGTTTGATCAAACACAAAAAGCAATATCATACATCCATCAAGTTAATATTCAATTTACCGAAAGTTTGTGGGGTCGATGATGACGCTGTGTTTTAAGAATAGACTAGATTAGAATGAAGTGAAGAGTAAAGGCGATTTATTGGTTGATGTAGGCTATATTCTAATAAGGCGCAGGTAGCCATCTATAGGTCTACGTGTAGCAACAGGTCAATCGTTCATAAGTTAAATATAGAATAAATGTATTTGTCATATCAAAATAAAACGTGACGTTTCTATTTACCATGCCCTGCTGCCCACGGGGGTTTGATTGACAGGCGGCCAGGCCAATCATACCGCCGAATACACAACTTTTTCCGACAACAAAGCTGTCTGTAGATTAACGTCGGTGGACTTGAACTTGAAAACGGTATTGTTTAAATTACTTAAATGACATTATTTGAAAATTAAGACCTTGTTTCATATCAACAGTTAGCTGCACTCGGTGTAACGTTAGTCTTTGCCCCGCGACGTATTTTTCACTGAACATGATGTGCGTGACTCGAGAGCCGTCTGGCTCGTCGCTCGTCACACAGTAACTAAAAAGGCAGGTCTTTGCGAACGTCCCTATAATATTAATGATAATGATTTCATGATAATGCATGGAATATAGGGCAGAGCGCCACTAAATAACAGGGCTAATTTGTGGGGGGCGTTGCGTGGTAAGGCTTTGGCAGTCAGATGGCTTGCATTATCTGCTCCACAGCCAATCATGGACCCCCTCCTTGCTCGGGCCCCGGGGCTTTAGCCCCGCCTAGCCCTATTGTTAATGCGGCCGTGGCCATGACGACTCCGGTTGCCAACTGCCAGTTCGAATCTGGTCTATGCATTTTTGCTATGTGTTTCAGATTGTGTCACCCCCACATCGCTAAACTAAAGCAAAAAAAAAATCATCAAATGTGATCTGACCATGTTATTTTTTATTAAATCACAGGTAAAAAACCAAATGAACTTTTTTTTCTTTTCTGCATAACTTTCAAAGGATAGCTGATACACGATCTCCATAATCCAGCAATACATGAACATAGACTCTGACAGTTTATCACCCCCGATTGCTACAGTATAACGGTAACCCAAGCAATAAGCTTAGGCTGGTTAGCCATTTGACTCCTTTCTACCCCTGCTTTCATAGACGCATAGTCTATATATTTCTTAGGATTGTGAGGAGAGTAGTCTACATTGATTAAAATTAATATACAATTAATAAAAAACGAAATTCACTTTAAAGAAAGGCTTTGTGGTTTCTCTTTAAGATCTATGTGAAAGTTTTAGTCACTTTCGGAGCATTCATGTCTCTAATGGAGAACTGTCACCTCCGTAACATTGTTTTTTTTTGTTGTTGTTTTTTTGCCGGCCCATACATGGAATCCGAGTGCCTACTGTATGTAGTAAATGGAAAATCAATATAGCAAAAGGCCAAGCACTACATGCATTCGGTTTGTTTCTACCATTTATTAGTAGTGATTTACAGTTTGTTTACTACTTAATATACCTGAGCATTCAGTATTGTGCAATATAGCAAACAGAAGGTGATGGACATTTTGGGGGAAAGAAAAGCTGCATTTTAGCATTTAAACATGACTTTTCTTGAAAATTCTATAATCCATGACCGCCGCCAACATATGACGTCATAATATGTAAACTAGATGGAAAAAATGTAATCCTTACATAAACTTTGGGTCATCCTTAATATTTCTCTAATTTACAGCAAGTCTATATCTTTTATCGCTTTTAAGATATAGCCTTTTGAAATTAAGATGTCAAAATCGAATGTTTTAGGAAAAAAAAAAACTAAAGGGTTAAAAACATTGCAGAAAACACTGCTAATAGGGATAAAAAGTGAAAAGAGTAGACAATTGTAGTGCATTCCAGTGGCATATTTATGTGATATATATTGTAAATTAAATTGGGAGAGGAGACCAAATGCACAGTATGTTTTTATTTTTTTTGTAATAAAATATATATATATATATATATATATATATATATATATATATATATATATATATATATATATGTTACACTGTAGGGGGAATACAATGCAGCAGACTGAAAAGAGCTTTTGCCACAGATATTCATGTGGTACATTAAACATTATTCTTGTGGTACATTAAATCACCAAGAGTCACATTATTCTGCTTAAACCTGAAAGCTCATTTAGTCAAACTGATATATATATATATATTTTTTTTTTTTTTTTCATTCACTATCAAAGTTTTCCACAATAATTTCTAAAAGCCTCTCTCTGAAAAGCTTGCAGTTTGTCAATAAAAGTTATTGTATAGTTACCAGCAGCTGAGGGCTTCATTTTTGTGTCTTCACTAGACAGTGAATAATATACGTTATGAGGGAAAAGTTTGTTGTTGATGATCGATATGTATTGATATAGCCTTTAATTTGGTCCATTCACAAAGGCTGCACTGCATCAAGCATACATACCACAGTCTTGCTTTACTGTGAGGAAAAACGATCCAGTCTGACTGAAGTCAATTAATATTTAATTTACCTTGATTAAAATCAGCTAAATAAAATCTGCCCCAGACATGTTTAGATAAAATATAATACTTATAAATTGCATTTAATTATATTTCTTTATATGTACAATGTGTCTGTTGTTTCCCGTCGTCTTAGAGGCAAAACACATTTCACATTTATCTAACTGGATCCTACATGCGTTCTAGAATAGTTGTAGGCCCCTAGGAAAAAAAAAAAAAAAGAACCAGTTTTGCAATTTCTTTCTCACATAATGCAATTTATGCAGTGTGTTTAAAATTCACTTGCAATGTGTAAAAGTTTAGATTTTTAAACGAGGCACCCCATTGTTCCTCAATAATAGCGCAGAAATTGAAGCATTCAGATGTTTACTGCAATCACTGAGCTGAACAGTTTTAGCAACCAGATCATTAGAAGACTTTACACAAAATAACGACTGCTCATTCATAAGTAGCACCCTCAGGGAGCTCATTAACATGTTTTGATTCAAACCTCAAACTAAACTCTCATCAGCCGCTCCGCTTCTATGAAATCTAGGCTTGCTTTTCATAATTGTGAGTACATTCTTTGCACAGAGGCAAATTATTGCAAACCATCCCTGATTGCAAGCTGCTGTGACAGTGGGATTCATGGATAAGAATGTCTTATGATATTGGGGTTTCCACTTACAAATTGTTAGACATATGGAAAACATAACTACAAAGAGTTTTCATGCCTAACAATGCATGCCTAACGATGCCTAACAATGTATAATTGATCCACTAATGTTAAAGATACTTTAGGATTTAGCATTAAGCTTTGTATTGGTAGTAGAAAACCTGTAATATTTTCGAATTACCGTGCTTTTCACCCTCATATCCCCCTGAGACAAGAGATGTATGTGTTTTTTGTGTGGAAAAAAGTCCTCCGATGACACAAAAATCATCATTTTGCGTCATCGGGGGATTTGTTTTGGCCATGGGTTAAAGACTACAGTCAGTAGTAGGGGCTGTCCCAAGTTTTTAACCCGCCCATAGAGGGTGGGATCTCACTCACAGAATGTACACAGTGTCGGCCATCTTTTTTTTTGGAAGCTAAGCTAGCAGGCTCTTGTTCTGTGGAGAAAGCCAAGTAACTTAATAGTAGAGGTTACCATCCTCTTTTTTCCTGGACGTGTCCGGCCGTCGAGTTTTACAAAATGTCCGGGATTCAGCTTTTGCTTTCTGCAGTCGCCATTCATTGTTTACATGCACACTTTTTGTTTTAATCTAACTGAATTAATTCCGATTGGTGAATCTGAATGTAGTGTTTACATGAACGCTAAAAAAGTTATCGGTTGATCGTTTTAACATTGCTAAGAAAATTTTCACTCCTCCGTGAGAGATAAGAGATTCGCACCGTTTTCCCATGGCCCTCAGTCGTCCTATTCGCCACAGTAAACATGATGAATGACGAATGTAGAACGCAAAAGCCGAATCCCAGACATGTTGGGCGATCTCGAAATAGGGAAGAGTCATCACAGAGACTCTCTAGTAGCCTAGACTTGTTTTTTAACTACTGCGCTCTATTACCAGTAGGCGTGGCCTCATAGGGCAGCGAAGCAAGTGCATTCTGGGAGTTGTTGTATTTCATCCACATATGCCAAAAATACATCGTCTGGCTTTTCTCAGTCTAGAAAGCTACAAATTCAAAAATAATTTCACATTTCTTCTACATAAAATGACCCATTTTATATCCAAATTCATCTTTCCAGAGGTGAAGTATCCCTTTAACACCTAAATAATCCTGCCTTTTGAGAAAAGCATGAATATTGACATTTTTTATTATTATTTTGATTGCCTGCATTGGTGAAACATCACATTTGGGCCAACTCAAACAGCAAACCCACACAGCATGCCAAATGGAAGTAGCAGTTATTGATATGCGTGCCCACAAGTGCTGACATCTTTATCCATTTTGCTTTCACAATAAGATCCTTTCAACAAGCTCGTCAACTAATGGAGCAGAGGATGGGGATAGTTGGCCTAATTCCACAACTTTGCTGAATATCTCTGGCAGAACAAACATCAAGATAATTCAAGATGTCCCCAAAATCTAAAACAAATACATTCAGTGTCAAAATATATTTTTTTCTTTTCTTTTTTTTTTCATGACTATGTTGTCCAAGTTAAGAAGTAAAGTACCATTTCACACATACTTACCACTATATTTAGAATTGTTGGATATTAACTGTTAATTATTACATTAACTCCTAACTTATTATTTAGTCTAAACACTAAGGGACTCTGGAAATTATAACATTTTATGCAAATGCACAACTTAAAAGCCATTGCGGTTTTTGGTAAAATATGGGAAGCTATGTGTGGAGTTATGAATTGATGCTCCAGGGTGGTGTCTTTGAAATTCTGGCGAGAAATATAATAATGAATGTATCTCCACCACAGTGAAGCACGGAGGAAGAGTGTCATTGTGTTGGGAGCCTTTTTAGCTGCTGGTATTTGTGAGATACTTCACTGTGAAGTACAGGAGAATATTGCAAAATGGCTTCCCAAAAATACAAGTTGTTATGTAAAGAGGAATGATTAGATGTTATTTTTCAGCGAGACAATGCTTCTGCCCAAATTTCAAAGACAACCAAGAAGTGGCTTGAGAACAAATCCATTACGCTCATGCTTTAGCATCGGTCAGAGTCCATATTTGAACCCAATAGTGAATGTGTGGTCTCACATTCAACTCCAACACTTTGAACCCATCAACATTGAGTGGGAAAACACTGACTCTTCCTCCTGTAAAAAGCTGTCTGCAAGTTGGGGAAGGCTATTCATTATATACAGAATTTGTACAATTCTTGCTAATTTCCTGACCAGTGATTTTGTGATTAAAAGGGTTAAGACTATTAAAAGACCACTGAATATTTAAGGAAGTATGCTATAATATTTGGCTGATCAGGTGATCTCAACATGGAACAATGACCCACTCCATATAAAATATACTTCTGTAAGTCTACAGCTTTAATTAGGGTACATTTTTTAATTATTATTTCTGTTCTCTCTATAAAACTTGCTTAATGAGGAAAAAGTGGCACCTTCCAAAAGAAAAAAAAAGAAAAAAAAAAGAAAGAAACCTTTTTTATTATTATTACCCCCAATATTACCCTCATTTTCATGGTCAAAATTTATTATCTATTTTTTTTAAAAAGTCAGCATTTATGTGATGTCACTCTCTGCCAGGTGGTTTATATTGACACAGTCTTGGCAGGAATATTGTGAGAGCCATTTGAGACCATTTATGGAACTGCTGTAGTGTTTGTTTACTTTCAACTGTTACGTTCAAGAATCAAAAAAATGCTGTGTTGTTTCTGTAAACAAATTCGTGGGTTGATTGTGCTGGGTCAAAATCGATTTCATGTTAAGCATTTTCTCGCCCTCAAAACGCAATACAAATTATCAAGAGTTGAGGTACTAAGACTAATTTAATGGGTCAAGAGGGCAAAAATAATTTTTGTGGCCAAATATTTGTTTGTTGATATTCACAACAGCGCCATCTTAAACACTAGGGCAGAAATGCTACTTAAACGTTATGTTTTTATTACCTTAGAATGATACAGTACATTGTATAAGTGTATACAAAAAAAAAGTATTAAGGAAATGTATTAAATATGTATCATTTTACATTCGCAATATAACAAATATGTGATGCTAATTTTAATAAGACAATGAGAAAGGAAATAACCCAGCACATGAGTAAGACTTCACTTAATTTCACCCACTGGTTGGTTCAAATGAATGACCCAGAAATATGGCCACATCTTGGTGAAATAAAAAAAAGGAACTTAAAAAAATGCTTCAGATGGGATCTACATAATGAGCATGTTAGTGTAGTAATATTAATGCCACAGGCAGCCACACGTGATTCAACAGGTCACAATCTGGTTTCTAATGTTATTTATGGCACACGTGTATTGATAACATGATTGAATTGTATGGTTAGCAGAATATATGCTGAAATGGGATTTGCATTGGAATCACAGGAAGATGGGTTTAGTGAACTCCACTTTAAAGACATTGAACAACAACATTATTTTTAAATCCATCATTAATTTTGACCAATTATATGCATTCATTGCCTGATCTCATTAGACATGCTCCTTTAAATTAAGGTCAATACTAATGCAGGCATTCGGTTTGTGAAATCCAATGAGAAGATATTTTAATATCATTAATGACACACACCACATTTAAAAATGACTTAAATCAAAATCTGTATCTGTCAGGACCAAGGCCTATCAGTTAGTGCTGAATCTGGGTCACGTCATTTCCTGATCCCACCAGCCTCTCATTTCCGTACTGCACTATGAATAAGAATGACAGCTGTTTGAAAGAGTATTGCTCAAAATGTTTTCTCTTCCTCACAGTCATTGTCATTCTTTGGAACAGTATTGGATCTATGTGACTTTTACATTAAGGCATCCATATTTTCCAACCACTTGGTAACCAATCAAAACATCAAGCCTTGGTTTCCATTCCCTATTTCTGCAAGAGCTCTCCTATGATCCGTCGGGCCACTTCCCAGCTCGTGCTGAGCTCAATGACTCTTTCACAGGGAGAAATCAGCCATGTGGGAGGTTGCCAAAGATGTAGTCAATTGAAATTCCACCCTGAGTACTAGGTTGGTCTTTTTTTGTGTTCGTAAATACAATATCGAAATCGCCCTGCTGGTGAAATCACTTTGAGTAGGCTATATCGTGTGTATGTGGTGCCCAGCTTTACTTCTCATCAGAAATTCAATTCCTTAAGCTCTACTACGGCTTGCAACTCTAAAATATAGACACCAGTGCACTTATTGTGTGTTTTCTATGTAGAGATGGTCTGAATGTAAAGTGAGAAGTTGAATTTTAAATCAATGCTGGAGGGAATACCAATGTACAAGATGCACTTCCCGGGCACACAGCCATCCTGATGTCTATCTCCCTGGGAAAGGCAATAATATGAAAATGGTGTTGGTTGCACTGTAGAGCAGATCCCGGTTATCACTGAATGGATTAGTTGTATAAACCACATAACCGGGCAAGATAAGAGTGAACCAGGAACAGGGAAGTTAGTGTGGTCAAAAGGTTTGCGGGGTGTTTACACTGCTGCTGATCCAGCATATGACCTCCACCTCTCCAACACACCAACAGACAGCCTTGAATAAAGGCGTTTTTATTTCAAATGAATAAAGCTATTAAGAAAAGAAAAACATACGGGTTGAAAAAAAAAAACTACTTGGTAAAAACGTAAAGTGTGTCTTCTTGATTAGTGTTTATTCCTACATGAGTTTCTGTGTTTATTGGATTAAAATAAAGAATATTTCAGTCAAAATTTACTGAAAAGCATTTTTTGCCAACAAAAAAGTTTCCCCGAACAAACATTTTTTGTCAGTAGACCTACAATTTTCAATCTTCTGTCACTTTTGCCAACTTTCTGTATTGCAACTTGTTAATTATAAATGCCTCGTTGAATATCATATTAACAACATATACTCCGAACTCATTCCAAACCTATATGGCAGTTATTCTCCATCTGGGGCACAAACTAGATAGATAAATGTAAAATACAAGCTAGAAGATGGTGATTGTTACTGTCAAGCTCCAAAAAAACACATACAAGTATCATAAAAGTAGTATATGACTTTTGTGCTGTATTTCAAGTCATCCGCATCCAAGTGACAGCTTTGTGTGAGGAACAGAATGAAATACATTATTTGACTGAATATGTCCCTCTATGCCATTCAAATGTGTTCCATTAATGATAAATGTATGACTAGGGATGCAACGATTACAGATTTTGCAAGTACGATTATTGTCTGAGAAATAATCACGGTTTAACGATTATCCCGATTATTATGCATCAATTAATTTCACAACAATACTAATGTATAATTTCACATGAACACTCAACACTAGATTTTAATGTGTTATTTATTGCTGCCACAACATGGTACAAATTATGAAATGACAAACAATAACAAAAAGAAAACAAAATAAAACCACTTTACCTAAAGTAAAACACAGTCTTCTTTTCAATGAATGATATATGCTTTCTTTTATTCTTTCAAGCAGACATATTTATTTGCATGAATATAATTAATCCTTATTAAAGCTATTAACAAACAGTGAATGCTTTTTTCTTTTGTTGCTTGATCAATATTAAGGACACAGACCGCATTAGGTTTACACGGTCGCTTTAAGAAGTCGGATCATGTCCAATGACATGCGGATCCAATTGCACTGATGCACACGGACACTCAACTGTTTAAGACATAACCGACATAATTTACATGAATACTGTCCAAACCGGACATTTAGACATAATGTTGTGTGTATTTGTCTATTCAGACACGAAAGAGAGCTCAGTTCAGTACCCGCGCGCTGTATGTGTCTATTAGCATGGTTGCACGCGTCGGGTCGGGTTTGTGCCCACAGAAAACTGTACCGAATACAGCTCTTTTTTTTGCATCGTCACTCTTATTCAGATCTATGTCTGCTCTACACATTCTCCCAGACGTTTACATTTTTGAACGTGTTTTGGCACCGCAGGGTATACCAAGACCAACAGTACAAAAGTGTGCATTACACACGCAGGACATCAGTTCTGACTGGATCGCTCCTCAGATCATCACTATCTAACATTTGCGTCTATAGTTTTTATTAGTTTCTCGTCTCGTTTTTGTCTGTGAAAAAAATGTTGTTAACGAAAATATTCAACGGAAACTTTTTTACGGAAAGTTTTGCAGACAGGCGATCCATCGTCTTCTATAACACCCTTGTTATTCTTTGTGTACGCAAAATGCTCCCCCACTGCTGACTTGAGCCGTTTTTGTTTTTTTTTTCTGTGGAAATAGAGCGTCGCTGCTTAGTCCCTCTGCCATAGTGACTGATGAGCTGGTGTAACTTTGTTTTCGTTTTGTGTTAGTTGCCTGTGCAGAATACACAGTGTAGCAAAGTCTTTACGATTAATTAACCGTGACGTTTTAAATCGCGGTTAATTGTGAAATCCGGTAATCGCTGCATCCCTATGTATGAATATGTAGCATAAATGCAGTTCATGAACGCATTCAACTCTATGAAAGGAAAAATGATCTTAAAGGTCCCCGGACATGAAATTTTCATTTTCTGAGGTTTTTTAACATTAATATGAGTTCCCCATGACTGTATTTGGTCACCTCGTGTCTAGAATTTTCAATCGGTGTAAACCGAGCTTTGGCTATTGTTCTCTTCTCTGCATCCGTCTGCATCTCAGACGTGCTGATCAAGAGTCTCCCCCTGTAAATGTCATAATAGTGGAAAGGTTACTCCCCTTTCTCTGCTTTGCCCGCCCAGAGACGTACGAACACGTGCAGGCTTTTAGATTTGAGTTTTTCCTCGAGAGAAATATCATGGCTTGCAAACGAACGAAGCATGGCAGTTGCTCAGTGTTCGGATGTACAAATGAACACAAAAAGTATTTTTTTTAGTTCATTCATCCGCGCCTCTGAAGAAACAATGGGTTAATTTTATTTTCTCTGGAAATGCGCCGACTCAACTCCCAAAGTTTTGTATGGCTAGGAGACAGGTAACTCAATCTTTCTCTCAAAATCGTTCGATACCGTTTATGCATCAGTAAGTCAAGCCAGACTATTGTCAACTTCACATCGTTTCTTTGAGTAGGATGAAAATAATTTTATTTAAAGAAAGTGTTTAGCAGGATTTATTGATATTCGGTAAGCACGCGCTGCTTTGTTAAACTTTACGTTATCTGCAGCCGCAGCGTCGGTTTGCCTTATATTTGAATGACGAATATAGACTAATATATCTGCAGAAATAGACAGTTTGCTCATTAAATGCAGGCGCAGGACGCAGATTCTAGCTGTCAGTCGGCAGTTCTCTCGGTGAGTTCAAGTGCAGCTTTTTACCTCGACGAGAGCGGACGAGTTTCGGGCTTTAGAGAGAACATAAACTTCTCACGATTCAGTAATCTCGATATCTGTAATAGTAAAAACGTATAATAGCTGTAGTAAAACGTATTCAAGAGAGTTTCACATGTAATATGTAGCTATTTCATATGCAAGCATGTCAGCCAATCACAGCAGTGGGCGATTACATTGAATCCCAGAAGGCACGCCCCTAAGCAGAGGCTAAAATCAGGCTAGGATCAAATGCCTTCATTTCTAAATTATGACTATTTTTGATCTAAAAAACATAATAACATTATAAGGGCAACCCAGGAAACATTATAGCATAATAAAAAAATAAATAAAAAAAAACCATGTCAGGGGACCTTTAAGTTGATGTATTTTTTGAGTGTTAAAAATAATTCCATCTTTTACCAGTTGAACGCAGTCAACGATAAGCCATTGAGTTCTCGTTTCAACTTGATTTATCAGTAATTTAATTTAAGCCTTCAAAAAGTTGTGACTTTGGCATGACCTTGATGTAACTTTTTAAAATTATCAATTAAAATTAACTTTTGAATTTCCGCAGACCTGTTTGGTGAACATGATGGGCAAACCAGACTGAATTTATGCATTGACATTCTAGTCACGTGCCTATGTTTGTACGTTCAGAGCGGCTGAATTATCCTTTGAAATATTCATCAGTCACTACGAGCAAACTGTAAATCACCTAAACTTATTATTTATCCTCAGATTAAGAACACTCCACGCTGAAGAACAATTTCACGCTGACACTTTATGGATCACGACTCCAGATGCTGCGATGAAGTCCGCAAATGTGTCAATCCAAACTGATAGGGACATCATTTATGAACTACAGGTGAGAGAATTGACACTAGTAATTATACATTCGTAGCATGGGAATTAATCTAATCTTGCTCAGTGCAAAGCTTGATTTCAAATTATTCCTGGCAAGCGGTTGGGAGGGAAGCTTTAGGTTATTAACTTTTTGCGGTGGGAAATTTAGATCGATTACTGATGCATGCAGATAAGTCGTCCTTGAGCATTTATGACCAGCTTCTTTCATCCAAACTGTTTTGCTGCTTATTTGCAGTTGTTTTCACTCATGAGAATCAAGCCTTCGCAAAGCTGCCATATTGATTTAAACACATTTGGCAGCAAAGCGCCTCCCCACGCTAGTCAACTTTATTAATGATTTAAAATAAAAAGCAGATTTGTGTTGTTTCGCATGTTAACAGGGTGTCAATTCTGGCTCCGCCTCAGCGCTCTTCACATCCGAAGCTAGTCAAATGCGTGGAGAGATTTGTGCTAAAAAGGCTCTTGCATCTGAGTGAATTGGACACTTGAATGCTTGATGAGGCTTCGGATACTGACAAGTGACAAAGCGAATTGGGGAACGAATGGAACGCCGCTGAATAAACCAATTAGCCGCCTGCCGCACGGGCCAACCGGAAGCCAGGCTCGCACCGGGATGCAGTGGGTACCGCTGCCTGCCAAGAGGAGCTCTCAGAGAGAGGGGCACAAGCTCGTGATGGGAATACTAATGGAAAATGATACAATACAGGTAATGAAGCATTCTGCGGGAGAGCCCAGATTTCTCCTTCAGTGGCAGGTGTTCCGGAGAGCCAGTGAGAAAGGAGGAAAGAGAGAGTGACTTTGAGTTAAAGCACATTGCACACATTACTGATGTCGCAAGACACCCTCCGCTCCGTTCTAATTAGGCCTTTTCAGAACTCATTTTGACATTTGTGCTGCGCAAGGTGACGACACAAAAACCATGGAAATTAGCTTCTAGCTCTCAGAGGCGTCTTGCCCTTGCAACCCTTTGTAAACGTGGAACCCGTACGTCTGTCATTATACTTCAATTGGCATCCGTCCCATGTATGAAATCTCAATCCGCTGTTTGCTCCAAGATGGCAAGAACACAATGCTCTCGTATTTTCCTCTCTGCATTATTAACCGAAGATTCATATGGAAATATGGCCTCTTTCATCTGATTTCAAAGAGATGCAGTTTAGCACTGAATATGGCTTTGCTTAATGAGTATTTTACTGTGTTTTTTTTTGGGACGGGGTATATAAAAACCTGCCACAAAGAACTACTTATGAACTAATTGAGGAAATGACGTCCTACAGTTCTCATGCATTTTGATGATCTCTCCCAACTGATAAAGTAAACACATAAGTTTATTTTAGCGACAATATGTACTTGAATGTACTGAAATGCACTAATGCATATGATGTTGGGTGTGTTCATTATTTAGGATATTTGTTACTGGTTCATCTGGTGTTTCACTATGAGATTTAAATCAATTAGACCTGAATGAAAAAAAAGACTGTGAGGAACAAATTTGAACTGAACTGAACTGAAGCAAGACTAAAAATACTTATTTTCCAAAAATAAGTGTGTGGTCAAAAACTTTGGAAATAATGGGTTGTGAAAATTGGATTTGACATACAACAACATACTGAACAGGAGGGAGACCGGAGGCATTTCCAACACATTTTACATTAACTTGCAAACTGCTATGAATCTACCAGCCATATTTTGGTATAATAATCATTTATGTGTAGAAATGTAACTCTATCAATAATATACCTATACTGAGAAAGACTTGATTATAATATTGAATAAAAGACAAGTAGTCAAGGTATTAAGAGCACACTTAAGAATAATTTAATTGCTTCAGTACTTAAAGGTTAAATTATTCAGTAATATTAATATGGTACTTATGCTTTCAGCTGCCAGGAATAATGTAGGTTAAACCAAAGTCTGACACACCTAATAATTAAATGAAATATATTATAATTTTAATAAGCCATGCTGCTCAGATGATAAGTCAAAATATTGCTGTCATGAACTGTAGAAATTCAGTTTCAATCAATCAATCAATCAATCAATCAATCAATCAATCAATCAAATCAACCAACCAGTCAATCCAGTCAGTCAACCAACCAACCAACCAATATCTATACCAATCTATAATGCACAGGTATATATATATATATATATATATACACTCTGTATAAATCATTTGATGGAATAATGTTCACTAAACATTTTAAGAAGTTTTTTTTTTTTCAATCATACAATTTCTATGAAACAGAGCCCCAATTTTAGCCCCTAAATTTGACTGAGCATGTTCTGAATGCAGTCATCGCTGTATCTTGATTGTGATTGATAAAATGTATTGCACGAAATCACACTCCTTAACAATTTCTCCCAGTCTCCCCTACCTCAGTTCCTCAGAGTCTCATTTTCATTCGTGTCAAATTAAACTGGGCATCTACCCTGACTAAAGTCCATAGACAAATCAATCAAATGAACTTCACCGCCCCTCATACCTCAGTATTTTGCCACAAAAGTTTGCCATTAGTTTTCTGCTTTGTCTTATGATTGAGTGGTTGAAATAAAGTATAGACAGACCTTGGATGATATAATTTATTTCTGTTTAAGTACAAGACATTTGCATGCATTTAGAGGACCGCTCTCTTCTATTCCCCAATCTGCATTCTGCTCCAGTTGGCCTGCTTTACCCCTACATATGGGGTTGTCAAAAATAATTACTGCGACATTCTCTCTTTGTGTACTAGAATTAATTTATTTATTTTTTTCATTATGATGTTAATTTTTGAATGTACAGTAGGTTCAGGTGAAATACATGGGGATGTGTCAGACACAATATGGTTCTCAAAAAAGTGATTTACTGTGAAGTGAAAACGGCATGTCTCAACTGTGTTATTATGTGAGCTCCATATGGACTGGAGTTCATGCCAAAAATGCTTCCAGACATCATATTAAACAATCCAGGAATTACTGTTTGAAGAACATGTCTTTTTATGGCACAAGTTAATGGCTGATACCACACTATCAATCAATTTTGTTCTAAATATACAAAACAATCGAATAATCTACCGCCACATACAGTAACTGTCACAGCACTTGATAACTGGTTTGAACCAGTCTCTGGTTCAGTTTAGCTTTCATGCTAACATCTTGAAGTGGATTTATATCTTCAAACACAAGAGAGCAGGACGAAGCCCCCAGGACAGAGAAATCACACTCTTTAATCACGTCTCTTTAATGTTGTAGATTTCCACTCTCTCCTATTTTTCTCCTTAGAAAGAGACCTGAGCAATCTCACATGTCCCTCCTCCGGAGTTTCATAAAAGATCTCAACAAAGCTGTACACTATATTCAGACTGTATTCACCCGACACATGGTGTATATAGAGCAAAACAAAACACTGGTCACAAATTAGAAGTCTGAAGCAAGAAGTTTTAAAAAAACATTTTAGAGGAGTTATTGCCCAGCCCTATTTGTTTGAACTGCAAGAGGCGTCTACTTACGAGAACTTGCACTACCCTTACATCCTACATCATACGTTGGGTCAGAGGTCACTCTTCCGCCGGAACTAGACTCGCATACAGCTGTTACCGGAAGCCAGTGATTATAGATTGCATGACATTGATTCAACAAGGTGCTGAAAGCATTCTTTAGAAATGTTGGCCCATATTGATAGGATAGCATCTTGCAGTTGATGGAGATTGGTGGGATGCACATCCAGGGCATGAAGCTCCAGTTCCACCACATCCCAAAGATGCTCTATTGGGTTGAAATCTGGTGACTGTGGGGGCCATTTTAGTACAGTAAACTCATTGTCATGTTCAAGAAACCAATTTGAAATGATTCGAGCTTTGTGACATGGTGCATTATCCTGCTGGAAGTAGCCATCAGAGGCAACACATTCTCATCCCAAGACGTCATTCAACTGACGCTTTTGACCATACGTCAACATCCAACGTTGTAGGGTACCCTTTAACGTTAGATGACGATCCTAGGATGTCATCCAACTGACGCTTTACCTTTAGCGTAGGTTAGATGGCGCGGGTAGGTTTAGGTCTGGGGTAGGGTTAGGATTAGATGGCGTCATCTATCTGACGTTAAAGGGTACCCTAAAACGTTGAATGTTAATGTATGGTCAAAAGCGTCAGTTATATGAAGCCTTGGGATGAGAATGGGCTGTCAGAGGATGGGTATATATTGGCCATAAAGGGATGGACATGGTCAGAAACAATGCTCAGGTAGGCTGTGGCATTTAAATAATGCCCGATTAAGGAGCCTAAAGTGTGCCAAGAAAACATCCCCCACATCATTACACCACCACCACCAGTCTGCACAGTGGTAACAAGGCATGATGGATCCATGTTCTCATTCTGTTTACGGCAAATTCTGACTCTACCATCTGAATGCCTCAACAGAAATCGAGACTCATCAGACCAGGCAACATTTTTCCAGTCTTCAACTGTCAAATTTTGGTGAGCTCTTGCAAATTGTAGCCTATTGTTCCTTCTTGTACTGGAGATGAGTGGAGATGAGCCCATCCGCCTCAAGGTTGTACGTGTTGTGGCTTCACAAATGCTTTGCTGCATACCTCGGTTGTAACGAGTGGATATTTCAGTCAAAGTTACTCTTCTATCAGCTTGAATCAGTCGGCCCATTCTCCTCTGACCTCCAGCATCAACAAGGCATTTTCGCCCCCAGGACTGCCGCATACTGGATGTTTTTCCCTTCTCACAGCATTCTTTGTAAACCAGCATACTTTGTAAAAAAAAATAACAGGTGTTCCTAATACTCAATTAGGTGAGTGTGTATATATATCGGGGTGCCAGAGGAGGGACCGCAGACTTGGCAACACTGGCATCACGTGAACGGTAGCTAGAACGTAATTGAGGTAAGACCTGTCAAGCCCAATCTCATGAAAGTTCGTATCTATAGCACGAATGTCATTTCTCGTGCCATTTAGACAGCAAAAATTGTTTTTGCGTGTATATGGTACACATTTTTCACCTGCATATGATATGCACTTTATGGCATATAATACGCACAAACTCCCCACTCCCCTCCCCCCTAAACCTACCCAAGGGGTTTTCAGTGTGTGGCATATGCACGCAAAAAACATTTTTGCCGTAAAAATGCCACGAGAAATGACATTCGTGGTATAGATAGGCACTTTCATGAGACTGTTTTGGACCTGTCAGCAATTATCATGTCAGCTGTGTGGCGTTATTTTAAACTCAAGCAAGAAAAAAACCCAAAGCCGAGTGCTATTTATGCAACGTAAGCGTTTCGAAAGGTGGTAGCATCGTTGGAAGCTTCAACACCACAAACTTGTTTAAACACTTGCAGAAGCATCATGGAAAGGAGTATGCTGAATTTATACAGACAACGAGTGCCAAGAAGAAAAGTATGTCGCAACAACCAACATTGCATGAAACAATTCAAAAGTTTGAGAAACTCCCCTCAGACAGCACCAAAGCAAAGCTGATAATGGAGAAAGAGACTGAATTCATTGTGCTGAATGACCAACCCTTTTCTATTGTTTAGAATATGGGTTTTTGACGCTTAGTGGTGTATTTGGAGCCTCGCTACATGATGCCAAATCTGCATTCTAACATGACTGTCCCAAATAAGTACAAGCAAGGGTGTGAATTAATTTAGAAATGTTTGGAAAATGTTGCCATGATTAGCTTCACAACTGACATTTGGAGCTCAGACATGTGTCCAATGTCATTACTAAGCCTGACTGCACCGTGGATAGACTCAAGTTATTATTTGCAAAAAGCAGTGCTGCAGGCTAAACACTTTTGTGGCTCACACACAGGAGAGTCCATCGCTGTAGCAACGGAGGAGATGTTAAATACATGGAAACTTGAGAAGAGTAAAGTCAATGCTAGTAACAATGCTAGAAAAAGCAATGGGTCGCCTTGGAGTACCCAGTTTGGGATGCTTCGTATACCCTGCATGAAGGACTGCTAGCACAGCGCAGTGTTAGCGATGCACTGGCAATCAGCAGAAAAATCGTGGGTCACTTCAAGCACTCACCACTTGCCTATTCACACTTAGGGGACATTCAATTGGAGCTTAATATGCCCCCCAAGTGCCTGCAACAATGAGTATGAACGAGGTGGAACAGTACCCATTATATGTGGCTTTATTTCACATTAAAAAAGCCTGGGTGCAACACATGTGACAAACTTATTTCGGTAACACTTTACAATACGGGTGCACTAATATGCATTAATTCATGCTTAACTAATGCACTTATAATCATGAGTTAATGTATAACTCATGAAGAACTAAACCATTAATGATTACTGCACCAACAACTAATAAAGAGTCTATATGATTAGTAGATTAAGTAATACATGAATTGCTATTAATTCAATGTGTCATTGTGTATTAATTCCTTAATAACATATTTTATTAACTAATAGTGTAAATTAATGTGTTAATTACCACAATTAGTCAAAGCTATGCACTTCAACTTCCAGTTGTCTGCTTTAGTTAATCATTAGCTAATGATTTGCAAAGGTATCATTATGTTATGACTTTACTTGGTGGGGCACATCATTATTACCTAGTCATTTAGTAATTGTAGTAATTTGCACATGAATTTGCAGTAACAATGAAGTAATTAATCATGTATTAATGCATATTAGTGTACCTGTCATATTATCTGGAAGTTGAAATACAAGGCTTTGGCTTATTATGGTAATTAACATATTTATTAACACTATTAGTTAAAAAAATTAGTCATACTGGAATTAATCCACAATTACATATTTAATTAATAACAATTAATTTATGAACTAATACATCAACCTCACAGACTCTTAATTAGTACCTAATGTGGTAATCATTAATGAATAGCTTAGATAATTATTAGTTACACATTAATTCAGTATTATTTGTGCATTAGTTAAGCATTAATGCTTATTGGTGCACCCGTATTGTAAAGTGTTACCCTTATTTCTTGGGATAGACTACAAATATGACTAAACACCTACGCCTGCACGGTGTACAAATTAAGGAATGTAGCGTGTTCGATGTGCTGCGCAGATCCACTGCCTCGTCCTCCTCGGGCAACCCTGCGCTAGCCAACATTTATCCGTCACAATCAAGTGCTTGTAGCGTAACAAAGTGCTTGACCAAATTGCTAATTGTGGTGAACAACAATATTACTGAAATGACTTTTTTCCCATTTACAGTAGAATGTAGCGTTATGCAAATTGCTAGTAGCAGTGCTAATATTACTGCTGCTAATGCTAAACCAACATTCAGGTAACGTAACTGTTAAAGGAGTCATGAACTGGCTTTTTAAATTTTATTATATTGTTGTCTGAGGTCGACTTATGACGTTCGCTTGGATTTTGCATTCCAAAACATCAAAATTAGTAAGTAATAGGCTTTATTTTCTACCCTAGTTTTTAGCCTAGCTGAAAAACGTTCGGTTTTTATGGTCATCTCACACTGAAGGCTTGGAAGAAAACGCCCACTGCTGTGAGTGGATAACAGTTTTACATATTATAATGAGTTTCGACTCACCAGTCGGTGCTAGGGCTGGGTATCGATTCACATTTCAATTTCGATTCGATTTCGATTCGCAAGCTCTCAGTTCAATTCGATTTCGATTCTCAATTCGATTTTCGATTCTCGATTCCTGATTTGATTCTCGATTCAACTGTAATGAAGATGTAATAAAAATCCTATATTTATAATTTATAAAAAAGAACAGTGGACATAAGTTTACTAGTGGTTAATTAATACAAGAAAATTAAGAGCCATAAACCTATATATAAAACACTTTTTATTTCAGGTACACTAAATGCATACAAAGACTAGACAGGATTTTGATGCAATATGCAAAAAAAGAGTTGCACAGTCGCACAGAACAATCGCACAGCTTGATCAAACAGTATCATGTTATTTTATGTTTAAGATAGATAAATATATAAATATTTAGACATTTTTTACATTGATCTTACCTAAATGTTAATGTATTTTTTTTGTTAAGAGTTTATGTATGGATGCTTGATTTTAATCTTTGAATTAAATTGAAAAAAGTAGCACAAATAAATACAATAGAATAAAGACAAAAATTAAGAGACATTTTGGGGTAGTTTTTTGGGTATGTCAGAAATACTACAGAAACTGAATAAAGTAATCCAATGTAAAATAACACTGGATAGTCTTTTTAGTCCAGACTGAATTAAATACAAAGGCTATTAATTCTGATTGCTTACAATTAATACTATATTCTGTTGTTATGACAACAGAATTAATGACTGACACAAATGGCTGCGTTCACTTTAAGAACTAGTGCGCGAATCCATTACTGTTTCATTAACTTTCTGTCAGACGCGTTTAATGCTAATTTAAGACATTACCGACTGTCTTTACGAGGTTACTCACCAAGACCAGAGTTTTGACATAATGTTGCGTGTTTTAACTGTTAAAGTGATATAATCCAGGGATAAAACTTTTGTTTCTGGCGAGCAGTTTGTGAGGCGGATTTAGGCTGTGCACGCAGTGAAAGAAATCTCTGAGAGTGCGCGAGCACGGGATGGTTTAGCATTGCTTGAGCAAATAAATGATAAATGTTAGTTACGATCATAGGTCACGATGCAATGCTGGCCCGATTGTGCAAGTGAATATTCCGTCGTGTCCCGACTCCTAAACGCGTGTGTGTATCGACAGCTGCAGCGCTTAGCGCTTGCCTAGTGCAGAGAGACGAGAAGATGCAGCACCGCGTCCGCGAGCCCTTTATATGGAAAAAAAATCGATTCGTGGCCGTTGAGAATCAATTTTGAATCGACCACATTTTAAAAAACGATTAATCGAAAAATCGATTTTTTTGCCCAGCCCTAGTCGGTGCACTGGGGGAAATTGTTTTGAAAACGTCCAATGTCGTAAAATAACAACCAGAATCATTCTCCCATACACGTTCGACCCAGAGTCCGTGTGTTGCACCATTCCTGTCGAATCCCTTATAGATGGAACAGCACCGTTCTTTAATCTTAATCGGTCTGCAAATCCAGTCCTGTTTACAAAACAATCCTCAGTGAAATGAAGCGAACAGACGGACAATGTTTTACCTCAGCTGGAATGTCATTAAAAATAAAGCTTAACCATTGGAATCCAGAGGAAGCACATACAGTGACTGTCTTCTTCCACAACCAGCCGCTGCAGAATATTTTGTATTGATCGGTAGCTCCGGTTTGTCATCGCAAGGTAGGCATCCATATTCTTTGGCCATGCGTGTAATGCACAAATCGGTGGGCGGGGCTAAACCGGCCGTGTTGAAGTAGGTGTTGATCTTCTTCTGCGAGGGTAGTGTTTTATCCTCTTTGTCGTCATAGTTCCCCACTTTGAAAAACGAGTCGTTTGCGGTCAATAAAAGCTTTTATTGGACTAACAAGGACGTTTTCAGTTCTGAAACTTACAGGCTATTCTTCTAATATGATTTTCTCTTAGAAGTCAAAAGCTCAAGGAAAATTAGATTTCTCAGTTCATCACCCATTTAACGTTAATCAAAGAGTTAAAGGATTAGTTCACCTCAAAATGAAAAAAGGTTATATTGTTATGTTTTTTTTGTTTTGTTTTTTTTATGATTTATGCAATATTTCACAATATCACCATATTTGGTACGTTTTAACCATATGTGTGATCAAATAAATGTAGCCTTGGTGAGCAAAAGAGACTATTTCAAAAACATTTTTTTTTTAAATCTTACCAATCCCCAACTTTTGACCAGTGGTGTATTTGAAGTATTTTAGAAGAAGCATTTGAGAAAATGATGAAGTAGATCCTCCTGAGCTATGAAAAAACATGAAATTTTTTTTTGTTTTTTGTTTTTGTTTTTTTTTTTGTTTGTTTGTTTCCCTCAGGCATTTAATGGCATCTGCCTGTCAGGAGGTAAATGACTGCCGGCATGAGTTAAAAACAATACATCAGGTTCAAAAACATCATGCAGGTAATCACTGTGGTTAAGAGCCAGTGATGGCACATTAACCCCAGTAATGGGTGGGTTTTGATTGAGGGTGGGCCACCATATTTCATTAAGCACTTTCAAACCACATGAGCGCAATACTGCTAGTTCCACTGAATTACACAACTAATTAATCATCCCATTATGCAGTAATGCTAGAGGTATTGCTTGTGTCAGGATGGGTCATTGAAATTTGTGAAAAGTAGCTTAAATAATTAGTTCAGTATTTCAGACATGAAGTAACCACCATCAGATGGAAGTGTTTGTGTCTTTGAAAACCGGTTTGATGGGCCAGAATGCACAATGCATTAACCTCACTCACTTTCCATTCACTTTGAAGACATATATCAAATGTGGATAACCTCAGATTAATTATCACAATGAATTCAGTCAGAGTTTGAGGCATAAAAATCCCCCGCCCCCACCCCTTGAAACAATGGAAGATCAAATAGCCAGCATTTCATTAAACCACATTCATATGTATTAGTAAAAAGGTTTGAATGTATTATTTAGATGTAAAAAAAAGCAACATGAAAGATGAAACACTATCAAAGATTAAAAGAGCATCTGGTCAATTATGTCACAGTGATTAAATGTTGAATGCCGAGTCCCATTTCAACTGGTCAAAGTAAAGAATGCATTTCAACACATTACAAGTTTCTGTGGGTGCATTTTTAAATGGGTCACCATTTTGTCTGAGCCAGTGTGAAAAATGTACATGCTCATAACAGCAAAACCAGGAATATTGTAAGATATTCTTAACATATAACAGTATTCTGTTTGAAAATATTTTAAAATATAATGCATTCCAGTGCTGCAAAGCTGAGTTTTCAGCTACATTAGTCTTCAGTGTCACATGATCCTTCAGAAATCATTCTTAAATGATGATTTGGTGCTCAAAAAAGTAAAAAAGTTTTTGTTTTTTTGTTTTTTTGTTATTATCAATGTTGAAAACAGTGTCCATCGCACAACTGTGATGTCTTTTTTTAGCGTTTTTTTTGTTGGTGTTGTGATGAATAGTAGGCTCAAAAGAGTATATGAATCGGAAATCTTTTCAAAGTCAATGCAAGAATGCATGGCTCTAACCCCTGAAGATTCTGATGTTCTCCCTACCCATTCTGCATTGCTGTAATTATCAGGTACACACATTTAGATTTGAGGTGTAAAATTTGCAGCTCTGATGCAGATTAGTGCAAACCCATTTAATATGTGATTTCTGACTAGGAGATAGTACTAAAATTGTCATGCGCATAAAGTAAACCTAAAATGGCTGTGCCATCCGAATTTTTAGAAATGTGGATTTGTGAATGTTTACTTGAGCACTCAACTACAGCCTTGCAGGGCACATGTACTAGTATGTTGCTGCTGTTGTTGTCAGAGACAGTTAGTTATGTTTTCTATACTGTCACTTTCAATCCATTTAACATGTCCTTGTTAAATAAAAGTATTTGATCCTTATAAAAAAATACTGACCTCAAACTTTTAAACAGTAGTGTATATTTTATAGATATATTTAATAAATCTATTACATACAGTATATGCGAGTGAGGTACATTATTGCATGAATGTACCCTTTAATGGGTTGAAATTTGTCCTTTCAGATCCATAAACCAAAAGAGAAGCATAAATCTGTGTCTCTAGCATAAAATAATTGTGAGAAATCTAATGATTTCTAAACTGCTTAAAGGGACACTCCACCCATTTGCATTAAGCTTTTCATTGTTAGAAAGTTATGCTATTGAATGGTCGTGCAACACTCTCTCATTTTCAACTGAGACGAGAGAAATACACTATTTACCTTTTTCACTTCCTCCTACAATGACGCAAAAATCGTAATTTTACGTCATTGTAGGAGGAAGTGTAAGAGTGGGGGATTTCTGTAAAGACCACTAGTTCCCACCCTTTCCATTAAGGTACAAATATGCACCCTTTGGGTACAAAAGTGTACCTTTTGAAAACATATTTGTACCATTAAGGTACCAATATGCACCCTTTAGGTACAAAAGTGTACCTTTTGAAAAGGTACCGCCCCGGTGACAGCTTTTGTACCTTTTTTTCTGAATACGCTGATGGATGCATTATGGAGGATTTAGGCGCTTTTCCACTGCATAGTACGGTACGGTTCGGCCCAGTACGCTTCGACTCGGCGCGGAACAGTTCGGATCGCTTTGCGTTTCCACTGCAGTAGTACCCCTTCAAAGTGTGTGGGACTGATCGTTATTTGCGCGCGCCTCTACTGCCATGACATCATCTTAAAAGCGCCACATTTTCAAACCCACAACACAGGAACAATGGAGACTATCGAGGGGATGACGTTCCTGATTCTCGGTATGTGGTTGTTTTTAACTGCTAGACGGAAAAATGTGTTTAAAATGAGGCTGATGGCAGCAAAACAAAAATACTGCTAAAAAAGTGTCTCGTGTCGCAAATCCAATGACGCTAGTAGTGACGCTGGTAGTGACGATTCTGTCTGACCAATCAGTGATCTGCAGTGTTTCACGTCACATTTTAGTACCGGTACGGTACGCTTGGAACCTCAACAGACCAGGTACCATTTAAAGCGACCTGAAGCAAACCGTACTGTACCGTACCATGCAGTGGAAAAGCACCACAAGTGAGCCGTACCGAACCGAACCGTACCGTACTATGCAGTGGAAAAGCGCCTTTTGTATTACACATAGTGTCAGCCATCTTTTTTAGAAGCTAAGCTAGCAGGCTCTTATTCTGTGGATAAAGCTGAGTCCACAGCTTTAGGGGTTACGTCCTCTTTTCGCCAGACATGTCCGGCCGTCGATGTCCGGGATTCAGCTTTTGCTCTCTGCAGTCGCCATGCATTGTTTACATACAGCTTTTTATTCAAACTGAATTCATTCTGATTGGTGAATTTGAATGTAGTGTTTACATGAACGCTAAAAAAGTGATCGGTTGATGTGCGTTTAAACCAGGGTTCACCAATCTCGGTCCTGGAGGGCCACTGTCCCTGCAGAGTTTAGCTCCAACCCTGATCAAACACGCCTACCTGTGAGTTTCTACTGACTCTGAAGACCTTGATTAGCTTGCTCAGGTGTGTTTGATCAGGGTTGGAGCTAAACTATGCAGGGACAGTGGCCCTCCAGGACCGAGATTGGTGAACCCTGGTTTAAACATTCTAACAAAATTCCCGCTCCTCCGTGAGAGATACGAGACCCGTAACTTGCATCTCACAGGTGTTGCTCATAGGTAAGTTAATCACGCCACGACTGTAGAGCGCAAAATTCGAAACCCGGACATTTTGGGCGATCTCGAAACACATTTTTGGGCTGACTCACTCAGAATCACTAGTAGCCTTCACTGTTTTTTACCTACTGCGTGGTTACCAGTAGGCGTGGCCTCCTTGGGTAGCGAAGCAAGTGCATTCTGGTAGTTGTTGTTTTTCATCCACATGAGCCAAAAATACATTTTCTGTCTTTTCTCAGTCTAGAAAGTTTCAAATTCAAAAACAATTTCACATTTTTTTCTACATAAATGACCCATTTTAAATACACATTCATCTTTCCAGAGGTGGAGTGACCCTTTAAGAAAGCAGCATGAAAAAAAAAAAAAGTTATAGCATATTTATTCATTTTACAAGCACCCCTTGCGGCTCCCGCAGACCCCGGTTTGAAACCCCCTGCCATGGAGAACCATGCTGTATTGGCCCATTACAGAGTCATTATTAAATTTGACATTCCTGGATTCTCTTTTGATATCCTTATTTATATGATGGCATTAGAAGGGCATTAAATGGTTTAAATGAGCATGACAAAGATCAGCTGTTTCCTATTGGTAATAGAAACAACAGATGCCTTTATTTGAGTTACTTTTACAAGCAGTGTACATATTTAAGCAAAACATCTTAACTCGACATGAACAGTTGGCTGTTTTTCAGTCAATGTTTATATATCATTTCAACACACGAAGCAGGAAGCACATTATGGTGGGCTGTAATTAAACAAATCATCACACAACAACAAAATGACAGACTCGAGTCTGAAAAAAAGCACAAATCCAGCGTGCTACTGTCCCATTACTGCTTCAACATCCCTAAAATACTGTGCAGGGGGCGTTCTATTCTATCTATGATTTTAAGCCAATTAAATTTGAACTGCCTGCTTTTGTCACACACACAGTCGTAGGCTTTAAGAAAGTGTGACCAAGTTATTCAGTAATGAATTTCATCATTTTTCATCCTTAGTTTACACATGCATATCTCTCGTACACGTTCCCCACCTCAGGAGACTGCGGTTAATTACACAGAGAGGTGAACGTTCACAAGGTGCCTTGTGTTGAACAGCACCAGTTGGCTGAGGGAATTAAAACAATTCAAAAGGTCAAAGGAAACGCACCTCTAATTACTCCCAACATAATATCCATATGCAAAAAGTAATTCATCCTACTTGTACATATTTAGGGTGTAATAATCTGCACTTGCTTGTCATGTTAGGCACTGGTGGTGTTCATTTTAGTTAACTATCAATGCACTTTCTGAGAGCAAACAGCAAAAGATTAAGGTCAAACCCTTGAACATTTACAACAGGGGTCTCTTACCACATTGTTAACCAAAGTATAACACCAGCTAGTTCCATCCATTTTGTCAAATTCATTTTTTATTACGATCATATCTGTCCATGGAAAAATAATGATACCTCTTCATATCCTGACTCGATACTATTAATGATCTCTCACAAGCACTATAAATTATTTTCTATACAGCCTTACTGCATTTTTCATTCTGATTGGTTGACAGATGCTCTCTGGAGGTGTTCAACAATCTTCTGACTGAAATTTTATGAAGCAGTTCCACTTTTGCTGACAATTTTATAGTTCGGTATCATTTAACCACCTATAGAAGAAGAACCAGAACAAGACAATGATCAAAACAAACTGGATAAAAAATGACCAGGAGTTTGAGATTTCCTGAAATTACTTTTAGTAGCTATGGAAAGCACTGCAATTTCAGCAGCTGGGTGAAAACTGATTGGGGCGACTGTCCAGCCAAAAATACTGTAATAGGATGTCATAATGTGACTGTAAGTCATCTATATGGCTCGGCAGCAGGGCACAGGGACTTTAAAAAAAACTATATATGTACAACTATGAAAAATAATCAACAAGAGTTCATTGGAAAAACATTCCACTACTTACATTTTTTGCAAAACATGTTTCCATAAACACTAGATACAGTAAAACACCAACAATCTGTATTCATTTTCACACAAAACTAATGATTAGGCAGATAATCGATCGATAATCGAAAATACTTATCAAAAAACAAATTTTGTTGTACTAAGTACACCTTGTCCGTTCGTTGCCCAGAGAACTGCCCCGCGAGTCGCGACTAAGTCTAAATAAACTAATTATGATAATGGATGATCTTCACACCGGATCTGAACCAACTGAAATATGCCCTTTTCTCTGTTTTTCACTGTAAAGCTGCTTGGAAACAATCTGTATTGTATAAAGCACTATATAAATAAAGGTGTCATCCTGACTTCTTCACCATAGTGCATGATTTGTAAACTAATACATTTTGATGTCTGTATCATATAATCAGTCTTTTCTGATATAGTAAACTTGCTCTGTAGCTCACCTGGTACAGCATTGCAGGAACGAGTCCTGTGAAACAAGAGCCCCTTTCACACAGAGATTCCAGAAAATACACAGATAATGTGACCCAGCATTTGTCCCGGAATTGTTTGATGTCGGTTCATTCACACTGCCAGTGATTTGCCGGGATCTGTGAGTGCATTCGCACAGAACCCGTAAAAATCCCAGGAAGACACATGACGTCAGGATGAGACGTATAACGGACACGTCGAAAACATGTAAACACGCATAGCGTACACGCACTGGTGAACGATCTCAGCTTCAGTACGGATAGTGAGGAGCTCCTGGTCTCTGCTTTGCTCCAGTTTGCAGGTATTTGTTCGTCCTTTCTTTGTTGATGACGAACACAAACTTTCTTCTAGAGCAACAGAGTCGCGCGATGGCACGAGCGTCATCACTATGACACACCCTTGCCCTTTACGACATTGGTCCTGACTGACACACCAATGCCCTTTACGGCATTGGTCCTGGCTTTTGTTCACGCAGCGCGCGTTCCGGGACTGATTCCGGCAATGTTACTAGGTCCCCAACCCGGGATAAATCCCAGAATCAATCCCAGGTCATGTTTGCGTTCACACAGAAGGCGTTCTGGCAATTTGCCGGCAATTTCCCGCAAGATCAACTCGCTGTGTGAAAGGGGCTAAGTCCTGACAAAAGAGCTCACTTCTAAAAGAGATTTAGAAGCATCTAAAATTACATGGTTAATTCATCAAATTATTTTGTTAACACTATTAGGTATGTTTAGGTTTTAGTGTAGGTAGTGTAGTGCAAGTTACCAGATTCATATTTATCTGTTTTGGATAAAACTGAAAATGCTTTTAGCCGGACATGCTACACGTGCAAGATGCAACATAAAATCATTTTTCAGAAATGTTGCCATAGGCATTTTTTTTCAATGAGCCTGTGTTGGAGTCCCCCGTAGGGAGGACTTAGGAATACACATACGGCCCAGGGGGCTTCGTATGGAGAAACACTGGAGTCACCAACCCGTAGGGTGGCTAAAATCTTAACTCCAGGGGTGGCAAGGTGGCTTGCTGAGGGAAGACACTCGCTCAGAGAGGCTTACAGTAGAAATACACATGTGGGGGTTACTAGCAGGAACCATGCACACGCGACAGACACTGGCGTCAGCATCAACAGTGCTGGAGGAACTCAGGGTTTCAGGAGAAGGCTCAGCTGAGAAAAAGTCGCACTTATCCAGTCATGGAGTGGAATGGCGAGCAAGCGAAGACACCTGAGCGGGTCCAGTACTGGCCGGGTGAGCGAGTACAAGAGAGGACACAGGCTCCACTCGGATATTATAGAATCTAGTAAATGTGTTGGGTGTCACCCAGCCTGCAGCTCTGCAGACGTCTGCTAGCGAGGCGCCATGCGCTAGAGCCCAAGAGGAAGCCACACTCCGGGTGGAGTGAGCTGTCACACCAAGGGCGCACAGACAACCTTGCTGTTGGTAAGCCAAAGCAATGGTGTCCACTAACCAGTGAGACAACCGTTGCTTTGAGAGAGCCCTTCCCTTCTAGCCCCCTCCATAACAGACAAAGAGCTGGTCTGAGGTCCTGAAACACTGCGTTCTGTCTACGTAAGCATGGAGGGCGCGTACTGGACAGAGCAGTGCCAAGGCTGGGTTTGCCTCCTCCAGGGGCAGCGCTTGCAGGTTCACCACCTGGTCGCAGAAGGGAGTGGTAGGAACCTTGGGCACATATCCAGGCCGGGGTCTCAGGATCACGTGAGGGTAAGCTGGCCCGAATTCCAGGCACGCTTCATCAATGGAGAATGCGTGCAGGTCCCCTACCCTCTTGATGGAGGGCAGTGCAACCAGGAGCGCTGTCTTAAGCGACAGGAACTTAATCTCGACTGATTGCAGAGGCTCAAAGGGAGGCCTTTGCAGGGTGCTTAAAACCACTGAGAGGTCCCAGGATGGTACGAGAGGAGGGCGAGGAGGAGTCAGTCTCCTCGCTCCTCTTAGGAACCTGATGATCAGATCCTGCTTCCCCAGAGACTTACCTTCAACTGCTTTGTGATATGCAGCAATGGCAGCCACATACACCTTCAGGTTGGAGGGAGACAGCCTTCGCTCCAACCCTTCTTGCAGGAAGGAAAGCACAACACTGATCAAGCATCTCCGGGGGTCTTCTCAGCGAGAAGAACACCAGTTGACAAAGAGGTTCCACTTCGTCTCGTGGATGACGCTCTAGCGGAAGTGATGGTAGGAGCCACTTAAACCAGGAGCCACACATGTAGCCTCCAGAAATCGGGGCGAGGATGCCACAGGGTGCCCCGTCCCTGAGAAAGGAGGTCCTTTCTCAGAGGAATTGGCCAAGGAGGTGCTGTCGCGAGGAGTATCAGTTCCGAGGTCTTGGTGGGCCAGTATGGGGTGACCAAAATGACCTGCTCCTCTTCCTACTTGATCTTGCACAGGGTACGAAACTCACTGGGGGAAACGCATATTTGCGTAGGCCCCACGGCCAGCTGTGCGCCAGTGCGTCTGTGCCGAGTGTGCCCTCGGTCAGAGAGTAATACAGGGCGCAATGGAATGAGTCGTGGGAGGCAAACAGATCTATCTGTGCGTCCCCGAACTGTTCCCATATTAGCTGGACCGACTGGGGATGGAGTCGCCATTCACCAGAGACTGGACGGAGCAGTGACAGCTCGTCGGCTGCAAAGTTCCGCTCTCCTGCAATGTAAATAGCACGAAGGGACCTCAGGTGCTTCTGACTCCATAAGAGGAGGTGGTGTGCGAGTTGCGACATCCGGAGAGAGCATAGACCACCCTGACAGTTGATGTATACTACTGTCGCGGTATTGTCTGAATGGACTAGTACATGTTGACCCCTGAGCAATGCATGGAAGCGGTGCAGGGCAAGGCATACAGCCAGCAACTCGAGGCAATTGACATGCATGAGGCGCTGGGTCCTGTCCAGGAGCCCGGGGCTGCATGTCCATTGCAACCCGTGGCAGAGGCATCTGTGGAGACAACAACATGCCTGGAAACTCGCTCTAGGGGAACTCTGGCCCGTAGAAAGCTGAGGTTCCTCCACGGGGTGAAGGTCTGATGGCAGGTTGGAGTTACTGGAACTTTGAAGTACCGCGATGCCATGCCCACCTCGGGACACGATCGCGAAGCCACAGCTGAAGCGGTCTCATATGAAGCAATCCGAGTGGCGTCGCCGCGGCTGCGGATGCCATATGCCCCAGGAGCCTCTGAAAAAGTTTCAGTGGGACGGCACTCTTGCCCTCGAACTGTCGAAGACAAGTCAGCAGGGAGCGCGCGCGCTCGCTCGTAAGCTGCGCGGACATGGCGACCGAGTCTATCTCCATACCGAGAAAGGAGATCCTCTGCACGGGGCAAAGTTTGCTCTTCTCCCAGTTGACCCGAAGGCACAGACGGGCTAGGTGCCGGAGCACAAGGTCCCTGTGTTCGCAGACCTGATCTCGAGAGTGTGCTAGGATTAACCAGTCGTCGAGGTAATTCAGGATGTGAACCCCTTGTTCGCGAAGGGGAACAAGGGCCGCCTCGGCAATCTTCGTAAAGACGCGAGGAGACAGAGCCAGCCCGAATGGGAGAACCGCGTACTGATATGCCTACGCCTCAAAAGCAAACCGAAGAAACGGTCTGTGTTCACAGCTGAAGCGGTCTCATATGAAGCAATCCGAGTGGCGTCGCCGCGGCTGCGGATGCCATATGCCCCAGGAGCCTCTGAAAAAGTTTCAGTGGGACGGCACTCTTGCCCTCGAACTGTCGAAGACAAGTCAGCAGGGAGCGCGAACAGTCTGTGTCGAGGTAAAATGGAGACATGAAAGTAGGCGTCCTTCAGGTCTATCGCTGCAAACCAATCCTGGGGCCGAACACATTCGAAAATGCGTTTGGCCGTGAGCATCTTGAACGGCAGCCGGTGAAGGGTGCGGTTCAAAACGCGCAGGTCCAGGATCGGTCGTAACCCACCGGTTTTCTTGGGAACAATGAAGTAGGGGCTGTAAAACCCTGACTTCATCTCGGCTGGAGGGACGGCCTCGATTGCACCCTTCGCCCGCTCTCATGATCGGGCCATTGCCACAGACCACCGTAAAGCGGGCTCCCCAGAAGTGGGGAGGAGACCGTGCAAACTGAATCGCATAGCCCAGCCTGATAGTTCGGCCCAACGGGACAGATTGGGGAGCTCTAACCAAGCCCCCAAAAACTGATCCAGTGGAATCATCTGAGCCACAGGCGTCCCCCCGGAGGGGCAGCAGGGCGGAGAGATCGGCACAGGCGAGGGTGCACGTGTGCAGGGTGGCATAGCGACCCTGCGCGTGTGCGTCAAGCTCCGCGCCCTAACAGAGGAGACCAGGGAAGGACCATTGTCCGGGGGGGTCTGCTCTGGCATGGGTCTGGCGATAGAGGAGGATGAGAGTGGCGAGGCACGGGGGTGTCGCACACTGCCATCCGGCTCTGTGTGCTCAGTGATGGTGTCAATTCTTTCTTTAATCACATTAGGGTACCGCCCACCCGTGGGTGAGCGGCGGAACAAAAGATTCTCCCCCGGCCCTCCACCGGAGGGGGCCTGCTACCGCCTCCTGAACAGAAAGAAGTGATGCCATCACTGAGCAGCCCGTCTCAGGACCGACGCTTAGCCTGGCGTTTAGCGGGGCGCGGGGGCTGAGGGGGCTGTTGCCCCTTCCTGCGGTTTCCTCCACGATGCGGTCCGGGTGAAGGCTGCTGCTGGGGCCGTGCGGGAGGGTGGGAACCGCAGGAGGGCGGCCTCAGCGGCGAGCAGGCTGAGGCGTCTGTGCCTACAGCTGGGTGGAGGCAGCAGCTGGCCGTCGGGGCAGAATATGTTTAATCGCCTCAGACTGCTTCTGGGCGGTCAAGAAATGCTGGGCAAAGTCCTCAACCGCACCGGGACATAGGTGACGTTCCTGGACCACGATAGTGGCCATCACCTGACACAGGGAGCACGCGGCCACTTTCGCCGCCCGGAGAACAAGGTCAGTGGCGGCACGCAGTTCGTCAAACGTCCCCGGATCAGTCCCGCCCTCATGCATATCTCTGAGCAGCTGGGCCTGGTAGACCTGTAAGGTGCTCATCGCATGGATGGTAGCAGTCACCTGTCCTGCAGCTCTATAAGACCTCGCCACCATAGATGACAAGAACCTACAGGCCTTGGACGATCACCACGAGAGGACGCGCTTTGCGGACACAGTTGCATCGCAACAGAGCGTTCCACCGCGGGGACCCCAGTGTACCCATGGGTAGCTGCGCCGTCGAGGGGGGGAAAGGCGGAGAAAGCTGACGAACGTTCACGAGAGGTCAAAGGAGCCTTCCATGACTTCGCCAACTCCTCATGCAGTTCCGGGAAGAAAGGAATTGGGGTTGGCTGTGGCTTTGCAGTGGCAGCCGCACCCAAAAACCAATCGTCCAACCGCGTGCGAACGGGGCAGGGCGGAGAATTCCACTCTAGCCTGATGCTCGCGGCTCCCCGGGACAACATAGCAGTCATTTCGGGATCCGATACAGGCAACGCTGGGACCCCCAAGGGAGGCAACGCAGCCGCATCATCACTTCCCAATGACTCTTGCTCGCCTTGTGATGCCACGATCGACATCGCGTCCTCCTCTGGAGCGCCGAATGAAACACGCGGGACCTCTGTAGAAAGCCCCGTCTGAATCACTGCGGCACTCGCGGGATGCAACACTGGAGAGGGGAGTGTGGTCTGAGGACGAGTTGTCGGATCACTCCACACCGTAACCCTCAGATCACCCGGTCCCCCAGCCAAACTACTAGCCCTGTTAGAGGAAGCAGAACGGGTGGTGGATACGGGGACTCTCACTTTCAGATCATTGAGTCTAGATCTCAGTGTAGCGATGGTCATGTTCCCACAAAAGGAACATGAGTCATCCACGAGTGCTGCTTTTGCATGCTCAAAGCCCAGACACACAAAAACAACACTCGTGCCCATCAGGAGATGACAGATATCGACCGCAACCAGAAAAACACGGGCGAGACATCTTTAAAAAGACGCGCACCGTGCAGCTCTTTCAGGAGAGGAAGCTCTACAGCGCTGAGGCGACCAAGGAGAAAACACAGAGTCCGGCAGACCGCAACACAGACCACAGGCAAAGTGAAGACTCGCTGGGTAACCGCCGTCACACCAACACTGGAGAGCCGCTCGTCTCGAAGAGGTGAGTCACTTGTGGCTTGTGGCGTGAAGAGATGCTCTTGGCTCCGAAGCGAAAACATACTGTGGTTGCGTCCGTTTCCTCCTTTTATACTCACGAGGTGGGGTGGAGATACGCTATGCAAATTCCGCAGACCCATGACATTTTCATGCCATTGGCTCGTTTTTTAATACTCGAAGAGGATTGGCTTTCTAGGCGAAACCCCTATTCTCCGTCATCTGACGTAACTCGGAGTGACTACGAAAGGGAACTGGGAAGTGCAGTAAATAAGAAGAGGCAAGTGACTTATTACAGTCGGAATTAAACCACCCAGACCATGTCAAGCGAGTTCTTGCTGCCTCTCCACAGAGTGTCTACTCTTTTTAGACCCCATCATGATGAATGACATTTACTACAAATGACAACACACAGTAGCTTGAACTGAAGTATATGTCAGTAGAACATTGCAGTTCCCTTTTTAAAAATAAAGGAAAATGTCTAAATATTCTTTATATTAGTATTCAAAACTCAGAACTCATAAAAATAGGCAATTTACTGTCACTGTATGGTTTCCTTATTAACATTCAGGCTCACGTTTGGTAGAGCGTTTCATTGTAAACACTAAATAGTCTCCAGTCCGATTGATTTTTTTTCTTTCACTTGCACAGGCATAAGGTTAAGCTCTGTCATGCTATAGTGTCTTGTCAGCATCGATGTTTAAGGTCAACCTACTGCAAGATGTGTAGCTTTCCATGTCTTCCCATCATCCAACAGGAATTTGATTTTTAGCCTCCCCACTGTTCAAAATGACAATCCTTTTCAGCATCTTCAGCTGAGGATTGGCAGTCCAGGCCATGTCTCCCTCTGGATGTGTAAATGTAATTGTAGAGCAAAGAGTTGTCCATCAAAGAAAAATAGATGGAATGTCCAAGGGCTGTCTTTGGATCAATGCAGTCAGAATGTTGTATTGCAAAATTTGGTTCCAGGGCTCGAGTGAGATTTTCAAATGTTTAATACCTCTCAAGACACGACATGAGATAAAACTGAAGCATCAGTTCCCAGCCCTCCTAGATTTCCTGTTATTGAGGTGGCTGAAGAACGGCATGCAATATCCATTCAGTCAGTCAGACCATACAGGCTTGAAAATGTCAAAATCCAGAGCAGATATGATCAGTATAGTTCTCTGATGCAGAGTAACAACAGTGTCTCTGGCAATAACTGGGAAACAACAAGTCCCTCATGCAGACAACTGCATTATTAACAGCAGCAAGTTAATCACAAGAGTAACAAACAACCTGCAAGTCTTTTTCTATCCAAGTGCAGATGTAGATATGCATTACAGAATATGATGGTTTTGGTATTAACAGTGTCTGTGCGTGAAAGTCTAAGTCAGACAGACTACTGAATTTCAGAACCAGCTCTCCTTACATTTCGTGAGTTGAACTGGCCACAGTAGACAGGAAGTTGTATTGGCATTTACATTTAAATGATAGGAAGATATATCTGCTGCTTTGCTATTAAAAGAAGCCCAACATGTGCTGTGCAACTAAATAGATCATTAAAAATCATTAATTTTGACTAACTATACCCATTTATTTTCTGATAATTAGCATTAACACATGTGCATGTTTTCACTATTTTTTTAAATACTGTGCAATTAACAACCATCAATGCAGATGTTCAATTTGCCATAGCCTACATGCAAAAGAAAGAAAGAAAGAAAGAAAGAAAGAAAGAAAGAAAGAAAGAAAGAAAGAAAGAAAGAAAGAAAGAAAGAAAGAAAGAAAGAAAGAAACATTTCTTCAGATTTTATTTCCCAGCAGATAAGTGATTCTTTCTATACAACAAACCATTTATTTTCTGCATTCAACAGCTTTTTCTTCTCCAAGTTGCTTTTTATGAAAGTATAACTCAGTAGAGGTCAGACAACAGTAAGCAGTTTGTGATTAAAAACTATTAGCGTGTGACCAGAGTTGACACTATGCACATGCTCACGGAACACCGCTTTCAATTCAGCGTGCATCATGTCCTGTACACAGATCCCTCTCTCGCTCTCTCCCACCATTTCCCTGTATCTATCCGTCCTCAACAGCACTTACACAGCATAGCTCTCAGGGGTTTTTCACACATGTAAAATTTTGTATATTTGGCCTATTACAATACTATGGTTACAATTTGGTAAATGACACTTAAATGTTATCTTTTTGTTCTATTTTGCCAGCACCAAAACAGAATGGTTGCACGTCTCAGAGCAACACACAATGAGGTTTTGGTACTGTGACGTGCCTCTAGACCAGTTCTACTTAAGTAATTAATGTGAAAGACCTGCAGATGATTAAAAGTGTAATGGTTCTCGGACTATGGTGGCTTCGGTAACCCTCTGGGTTGCTGTTTTATTTGTTATTTGTTTGCTTTATGTGTTAGCTTAGTTCGGGAAGTTATGTTTGCAGGCTTGTGTTAATGGAACATGTGTTTTTGTGTTTTGTATTAATTACATAGTTTATTCTTTACTGTCAATACAGACTCTTTGACTGGCTTTTGATCTCGTTGCCTCTCGCATTTGTCGCGGCTTAGAGCCAGCCGCGACAAATATGGGGGCTCGTCCAGCCATTCGTGGAAATTGAGAACACCGGTTTGTCATTATCTCCGACTCAGTGAGCGGGTGTTCAGCATGCGCTGTTTAGTTTGTTTGGGAGGCTTTGAGTAACAATTGATTAGGACGTAAAGTATATGTTTTTGTTTGTAGTTTAAGTTTGGGAAACTGTGTAAATGACTAATATAATTGCCGCTGCATGCTGATTGGAATGAACTATCAGGAAACAAGTGCGGAAATACTGATACTGTACTGCGGTACTGATTGAATGTGTATGGAAAATACACAATATTCAGTGTTTGTTTGTAATCTTAGTTTTTTTTTTTCGTTTGTTAATTTGTTAGGGCTTGCAGAAATGTAAAATGACTTCCAATATTGATTAATTTATTCATAATCCGTCGGAAGACCTTTTAAATGAGTTTTCGAAGTATCGGTTATAAGCACTTGCCAATCATTATAATGTTGAGCTTTCTGTTGCTGACAAACGGTTAAAGGAAAGTTTAAAATGTATCCTGATATCTGCTTTGGTAGAACAGAATGTACTTGAAGATGGACAGATAGTGTACACTGCTCAGGCTAGCAGAATTTTTTGGACTTATCAGCAACAGAAGGATTTACTTTTGATAGAAATGAAGTCTAAGGAAAAGATCAAGCAGCAAAAAATTGAAGCAAGACATGATATTGAAAGGAAGAGATTGGAGCTTGAGCATTATGGATTTGATAAATGCTGGAATATGTTATAGAGAAGCCAGAAGATTGTCTGTTGTGGGTAGTGAGCATGATTTGTTTGATTTTGATGTGGTCACAAATTTGAAACTTGCCTAAATTTGATGAAAGGGAAACTGATTGTAGAAAAGGCCACCCCTTTGAAATGGACTCTTCCGATCTCCCCCGCCTCTGTTCGTGAGTTGGACTGTTCGTAAAAGTTGCACGGAGAGTTAATAAGCAAGATCGCCTGACTAGAGGATGTGCTGACATGTTTATAGTGAATAAAAGTTGTAAATAGCAGTTAAGTTCGATCGAAGTGCTGTCATTCAAGGATTTAAAGATTATGTGTGTGCGTGCAGCTAATAGTAAGTACATTTGCATATTTATCGCATGATGCATCCGTGAGGGAGATTTGAATAGGCTGTCGCAGCATTGTATCGGAGTGTTCATATTGTTGGTTATGTTTGCCTTTGTATTGTCACTTAAATAGCAAGTTATCCTCCCGTATTGTTATAAGTATAGGGACATATATTTATATGTTGTGTGGACCTCAATTGGGTCTCGGGGAACATGTACGGGCATGTTAGCACTACGTGAGTTAGACATACAGTGGGAAAATAATCGAGACAGTTATAAATATATGTATATTATCACATTGCTTTATTTCTTTAATTCCCTTTAATACATCCTTGATTATATTTATACCAGAATTGTAGAGCTGTTGTAGATCTGTGATTTGTAATTCATTTTATTCATATTCTGTATATTGTTTGTTACAGAACCACATACATGGTCGCATTCATGGTTACATGCCTGACCTTTGTACAATAAAGACCCAAACTACTCTGGTGTGAGACATCCTGTTCTAACCGGACCTCCTGTAGCCGTTCAAGTAATCCGAACCAGAAAGTATAAAGAGTGGTTAGCAGTATTTTACATGGTCCTTCGAGCCGGATTGAGTGGACTGCTACAGCTATGTCTCATCCAGAAAGAGAAACCCCTGTCGCACGACCACGGAGACGAGTTTGCCCTCCAGCTTACTTCGAAGACTATGAGCTCAGTGGACCTGGGTCTCGTCGACAGCAACCATGGTCGTCTAACTACCAAGCTGTACAGGAGGATGAACCACTAAATCCTACAGATCATTCCAGATCCACTTCACCAGTCAGCCAGGCATCAGATTGTGCAGAATGGAGATTGACTGACCGCTGGGACAGCACTTCTGTAAAACTGAGAGAAGAGAATGCTATATTGCAAAGGCAAGTGCAACAGTTACCAGAGTTAACAGCTATGTTTGAAGAGATTAAGAGGGAGAACGCAGCTTTGCAACGACAGGCCAGCCAGCTTCCTGAGATCATCACAACACTACAGGAGATGCGTCAACAGAATGCTGTACTATGTAATGAGCTTCAAAGTCTGAAATCTGAGCGTAGAGATTTACCCAAGTCAGTCACTACACCAATGCCACTACCACGCTCTTACTCTCCAGTAGTCAACATGCCGACTCCACAGTCGTACCGCCCAATACCAGCCACACGCTCCAGATTGACACCACTTGCTGTTAAGAGACAGTCATATCCAGCTGCATTAGGAGAAAGCTCTGAGCTGAATGAGGACTCTGCAGCATATCACTCTGCCCAGATGTTATTGTAGTAGGGAGCTAGACTGTTCCAATAATCATAGGCAGCTTCATGTCTTTTGCGATGCCTCAGAAAAGGCCTATGGATCTGTGGCTTACTTAAGAACAGAAAGCCCTCAAGGTATGGTGGAGGTAGCCTTTGTAGCAGCTAGGTCCCGTGTTGCCCCCAAGAAACAACAGAGCATTCCTCGTCTAGAGCTGTGTGCTGCACTTACAGGGGCGCAGCTTGCTAAAGTCCTGAAGACCGAGTTAACATTACCACTCAGGAGGAAATACTGGGTATTAAAGGGACGAGCAGCAGTCAGACATCACCAGCGTCAATGCACTGAATGCCAAAAATGGCGGGCTAAACCGCAACCCCCAAGAATGGCTGACCTCCCACCAGCAAGGTTGAGGATTCACCGGCCAGTTTTCTATTCAACTGGCATAGATTGCTTCGGCCCTTATCTCATAAAGGTGGGACGCAGAAATGAGAAACGTTGGGGGATCATTTTCAAGTGTATGACCGTCCGTGCAGTGCATATTGATCTTCTTGCAAGTTTGGATAGTGATTCATTCCTTATGGCCCTTCGTCGCTTCATTGCTCGGCGAGGTAAACCCTTCGAAATCCTTTCAGATCAAGGAACAAATTTCAAAGGTGGAGAAAAGGAACTTCGTGATGCCTTCGCAGCTCTTCAGCCTGAACTCCAGGCTCAACTGGCAAGCCAGCAAATTAGGTTCACATTCAATCCACCCAGTGCACCACACTTTGGTGGATGCTGGGAGCGAGAGATTCGATCTCTGAAAACAGCCCTGCAAGTGATCCTCGGAGCGCAGACTGTAACTGAAGAAGTGTTGCGGACTGTTCTCATTGAGATAGAGGGTCTACTGAACGCTAAACCGATTGGCTATACATCTTCAGATATTGCTGACCCAGATCCCGTTACACCCAACATCTTGTTGATGGGGCGGCGGGACGCCTCACTTCCACAAGTGACATACCAGGATACCGAACTCCTTAGCAGAAGGAGATGGAGACAGTCAGCTACTAGCTGATCACTTTTGGAGGCAATTCATTCGCAATTACTTACCCAGTCTTCAAGCCAGACATAAATAGATGTCAGAAAAGGACAATCTACGGGTAGGCGAAATCGTTATGATTGTGGATCAGCAGCTACCTCGTGCACTGTGGCCAGTGGGAAAGATAACACAGGTCTATCCAGGAAATGACAACCGAGTCAGATCAGCTGAGATCAAAGTAAAGGACAAAACTTACATAAGACCGGTAACCAAGATCATCAGTCTACCGCCTCTTCCTGAGTAACTTATCGATAACTCAACACTTAGTATGGCCTTTTAGTTGTTCAAATTCACGTTGTGAATTTGGGGGCGGCTGTAGAAAAGGCCACCCCTTTGAAATGGACTCTTCCGATCTCCCCCGCCTCTGTTCGTGAGTTGGACTGTTCGTAAAAGTTGCACGGAGAGTTAATAAGCAAGATCGCCTGACTAGAGGATGTGCTGACATGTTTATAGTGAATAAAAGTTGTAAATAGCAGTTAAGTTCGATCGAAGTGCTGTCATTCAAGGATTTAAAGATTATGTGTGTGCGTGCAGCTAATAGTAAGTACATTTGCATATTTATCGCATGATGCATCCGTGAGGGAGATTTGAATAGGCTGTCGCAGCATTGTATCGGAGTGTTCATATTGTTGGTTATGTTTGCCTTTGTATTGTCACTTAAATTGCAAGTTATCCTCCCGTATTGTTATAAGTATAGGGACATATATTTATATGTTGTGTGGACCTCAATTGGGTCTCGGGGAACATGTACGGGCATGTTAGCACTACGTGAGTTAGACATACAGTGGGAAAATAATCGAGACAGTTATAAATATATGTATATTATCACATTGCTTTATTTCTTTAATTCCCTTTAATACATCCTTGATTATATTTATACCAGAATTGTAGAGCTGTTGTAGATCTGTGATTTGTAATTCATTTTATTCATATTCTGTATATTGTTTGTTACAGAACCACATACATGGTCGCATTCATGGTTACATGCCTGACCTTTGAACAATAAAGACCCAAACTACTCTGGTGTGAGACATCCTGTTCTAACCGGACCTCCTGTAGCCGTTCAAGTAATCCGAACCAGAAAGTATAAAGAGTGGTTAGCAGTATTTTACACTGATACTTTTTGTTTTCACTGTTTGAGCGAGTAGCTGGTACCAGAGGTTGGTCCGATTCAGAGTGTGTTTTGTTATTGCAATGTGTTGAAGAGCTCAGCAGATTTTTTTTTTCTTCGTTAGTATTCAGGACTCTCTGTTAAAGTGATAGTTCACCTTGAAATTATTTTTTGATATGTTTTAGCTTATCTCAAGGGCATCCAAGATGTAGGTGTCTTTGTTTCCACAGTATTTTCAATTTTGATATTTTTCAGTCAAACCGTTGTTGTCTATCAGTCATATAGGGGGTCCACCCTCGGTTCACCTCAAAGAGAAGTCAAAATTAAACATGATTTAATGACTCGTAAATGTAAGTACACATTGATGGCCTGAGACAGAAACGAGCGGTTTGTGTGAGAAAACGAACAGTATTTATATTGTTTTTACCTCTTGTATTCACAGCCATGTCCAACTGATCTGAAGGCACGGGCGCTTTGTTCTGCGCATGCGGACGAAGTGATCGCTTGCGTGTGCACATCACTCATTGTTTACACAGAGATTTCGGAAGTTTTACATTTCACTAAACATTTAGATATATCGAAATCGTCTTCCATTGCGATTTCCTGAACTTCACAATGAAAGGTAAAAACGATATAAATACTGTTCATTTTCTCACAAAAACCTCTTGTTTCGTGTCTTAGGCCATCAATGTGTACTTACATTTACGAGTCATTAAATCATGTTTAATTTTGACTTCTCTGTGCATGCTATTTGAGGTAAAAACAGGGTGGACCCCCTAAATCAGCATTATAAACAACAACGGATTGACCGAAAAATATCAAAATTAAAAATACTGTGGAAACAAAGACCTACATCTTGGATGACCTTTAAGTAACCTAAAACATATCAAAAATTAATTTCAAAGTGAACTATCCCTTTAAGTCAGCTGTTTTGAAAGCTTATGAATTGGTACCAGAGGCATATAGACAGTGATTTAGAGGTTGGCAAAATTCTGAAAGACAAACGCAAGTGAAATTTGCGAGAGAAATTCAAACTCACTATAAGTGATCTAAAGGAGCAAGTATTGTTAGAGCAGTTTATATATTTCCGATATTTTTCGGTGGTGCCACCTTGTGTTGCTACTTATGTAACTGCGACTAAAGCTCACGGCAAGTGATGCTGCGGTCCTTGCTGATGAGTATGCTCTAATACAAAAAAAAAATCAGTTTGGACAAAGGGCAGTCAGAAAAATTAGACGAGAACCTAATTGGTCTGTACATGATAAGAGTAGGGAAAATCCTGATATCTTTGGAGGTAGACCTGGGCAATGTAAATCAGTTGATGCATGCAATTAATGTCAGGCTAAAGGGCATTGGAAAAAATAAATGTCCGATGCTAAAAGCCAAAGCTCAATATTTATCAGGGAATAGAAGGCCCCAAAATGCTGTTTTGGGAGCAAAATCAGTAGGATTGGAAACATCTATTCAATCATCGTTCGAACTATCCATTGAAAATGACTGTGAAACCTTGAATTCTAGTTTTTCACCTTATATTACAGAAGGTTATTTCTCACTAGTAGGCTCTAAAGAGAATAAACCAGTAATACTCCGGTGCAACATCGTTTATTTCTGAAAATGTCCTGTCTTTTTCCAGTGAATCATATACTGGAAATAATGTTTTGATTAGAGGAATAGGGTTAAATGTAATATCCGTTCCTCTACATAATGTGATGATGGTTTCAGATTTGGTGCAGGGAGAGGTAACACTTGGGGTACGTCTCTTTTTACCAGTTGTAGGTGTAGACATTATTCTTGGAAACAATTTAGCTGGAGGTAGAGTGTGGTCCGTTTGTCCGCCAGCTTTGATAGTGTCTCCCTCTTTATTGGTTTCAAGGGTGTCAGATGAAAATGCCCAGAGTTTTCCAGAAGTGTTTTTTTTTTCTCCCGTTGTAACCTGTGCTGGAAGTAAATCTTTATCTGTGACTCAGTCAGATGTTAAGAGAGATGGTAAGACACTGACAAAAATGCCATCAGTTTTGACTATTTCACATAGTGAATTGGTAAACGAAAAACAGGCTTATTGTCTTGTTTGACAGACTTCTGTCTCCAGATGTACTGCAGGATAAATCTTCAGGGTATTATCTGGACGGAGAAATATTAATAAGGAAGTGGGTGGACCATGGTAAATATTTTGTAGGAGAACCATTTGTTCAGACTGTTGTTCCAAAAAAATCTCTGTGATCTTGTTTTGAAAACAGCTCATGATTCTTCAGGACATTTAGGTGTTAAAAAAGTAACAATTTAGATTTTTTTTTTTTTTTTTTTTTTTTTTTGGCGCAAGTTTAAACGAGACCTGTCTGCATACATTAAAACATGCAATACGTTTCAGTTGATGGGAAAACCCAATCAGACTCTGAGACCAGAACCACTCTTTCCTGTTCCAGTGGTAAACCAACCATTTCAATATGTAATAGTGGATTGTGTGGGCCCATTACCTAAGTCTAAGGCAGGTAGTAAATATTTGCTCATGATAATGTGTCAAACAACTATTGTAGGTTTCCAGCGGCCTATTCGTTGCACTCCATTACTAACAAGACCATGTTACAAGCCTTAACACAATTCATTGCTCATTGCTCTGTTTGGAATTCCTAAAGTCATACAAACAGACCAAGGATCGAATTTTACTTCGAAAATATTTGATCAAATATTAAAGCAGTTGCACGTTAAACATCAGAAGGCTAGTACTAACCATGCTCAAAGTCAGGGGGGAGCTAGAATGCTTCCATCAGGCACTGAAGTCTCTTTTAAGATCTTATTGCACGCACATGAAGGGTGATTGGGAGCATGGTTGGTCCTGGCTTGTTATGTCCGCAAGGGAAGCTTCACAGGAAAGCACAGGGTTTAGTCCAAATGAGCTTGTGTTTGGAAATTTGGTGAGGAGTCCAGTGTCACTTGTGTCTGAAGATTTGAAGGATGTTAATCCACCAAGAAATTCGTTGAACTATGCAGGTGATTTTCGTAGCAGATTGTATGGACCTTGTGCACAGGCAAAAGCAAATCTGGGGCATTCACAAGATAGAATGAAGCAGTTATTTGATCGTAGTGCAGAGGTTCAAGTTTTTCAGTCTGGGGATCAGGTGCTTGCTTTGGTGCCAGTTGTGGGTACTGCTTTTCAGGCAAAATTTGTTGGCCCTTATTCGGTGTCACGTCAAGTTTCAGAGTTTAACTATTTGATTGAAACTCCTGAATACCCGCTACCCAGCAGGCTGCTAGTGCTCTTTTGACTTTTGAAAATCCAGAAGGATCCCAAGTGAAGTCTGTGCTTTTAGTTGATACAGGGGTGGAAACATCTTTAATAGGTGTTCGGGGCCTGTTTCCGATGATAAAGGTCTGGATCTGCAGCCCGTTCTCATCCCAAGGTGTCATCTTACTGACGCTTTTGATCATGCGTCAACATCCGACACACATGGCACCCTCTAGCGTCAATGTGAGACGCGCCTCCTAGTGGTTTAACCCTACCCGCGTCATCTAACTGGCGCTAAAGGTTGCCATGTGTGTCGTATTTAGACGCATGGTCAAAAGTGTCAGCTAGATGACGCCCTAGGATGAGAATGCATTGGGATCTGGGTGAATCAGTCACACAAGGCTGTTTTAAAAACACAGAAGCCCTTGAGAATTTGGGGTGTGATGTTGAAGCATTTCCCTGATGTTCAATATTTTGATGTGTCAACTTTAATAAATTAGTATGTTTCTCTGTTTTCAGATACTCCTACACAGACAAAATTAACTGATCATGATATGGGGACCATGTTCTGTTGGAAAAAAAGCAACACCTAGAGGCTGAGGTTGAATTCTTGTTGAAAAATGGGTTAGCGGAGCCTTCTTATTCCAGCATTCTGGTTAGAAAAGCCAACAGCTCTCATAGATTTTGAATAGACTACAGGAAGGTAAATTCACAAACCAAACCTGATTCCTTCCCTTTGCCACAAATCGAAGATTGCATTGACCAAGTTGGGTCTGCTATTTATGTCAGCAAATTTGATTTGTTAAAGGGTTATTGGCAGGTTCCTCTAACAGCTAGAGCCCAATAGATCTCTGTATTCGTCACTCTGTCAGGCCTATTTTCCTATAAGGTATGAGTTTTGGACTGACAAATGCTCCAGCCACATTTCAACGATTAAGGAATCGAGTTATCTCTGGCTTGGAAGGTTGTGAAGTTTACCTTGACGATGTAGTTGTAGGATTTGAGGGTGAACCAAACACAAATGAATCAACATTCCAGAACCATAAAGATCCTGGCTCCAGCTAGTATACGCTAGGCAACAACCCTTTTTTGTGTACACTCTTATTAACATCAAAACCTTGTGTTTTTGTAAAATAAATCGAATAAACAGGGTGCGCTTTCAGCTCACTCTGTCTCTGTAAAAATCTTTCTGAAACGCGTCCAAAAAATGAACTGTAACTCAGTAAATACTTGTCACAGAAACACAAAAGATTTCTCTTTATGAAGCTGAAATTATCTTATTTTACATTAAGTAATTTACATAAAAAAAGCAAGATTTCAAGATTTTTTTTTTTCACCTAATTATAGCATAATGTGACACGCCCACTGAGAGTGCGCTATTCAAACGCTAATGTTGAGACAGGCCATAAAAACGCCCACATCAGCTGGATAAAACATCCAATTTATTACAAATCTTAACTCGTCCTAACCTTTCGTCTTGCTGCACAGTGTGGAATAATACCAGTAATCCTGGAAAAGCTACCTCAGAAGTGCCGTTTCATTTCGAGGAGCACGGATTCAGCTGTTGTAGTAAGTCATTTATTCTAAAGTGCTATGTTCTAACCGCATTATTGAATAGTGTCTGTAAACTGCAGAAAGACTGATTAAATATCAAATGCGTGTCTGTGTGTGAATAAATGGACGAATTCACAGACATGCACACGCTGTGCATTCATTCACTCTCGCTCCTACATTAGTAAGACTACTGTAGACTACTTAGATTTGTTCTATACAGATCTGTAAAACCAGATGTGTGAATGAAAGAGTATCTTTTCCCTATCAGTAAGATAATATGTTCTTAACCCTCTGAGGTCTAGGGTGTATTTGGGTGCCCTGACATTTGTGTTTTTTTTTGTTTTTTTTGTTTTTTCACATATTAATGGCACAGGTGAAATTACACTATATTTAGCAGAAACAGGGCTACCATAATATGTGAGCAACATGTATGTACGTTTGTATTTTTGAGAGAATATTGTTTATGCGTGGTTATTGTAAACACTAAAAATGAAAGTTTCTGAAATAAGGCCACAAAACACATACGAAATATGCATCCACAATACTTTTGACTAATAGATGTGGTGGCCTAAAGTTTTTTTTCTTCACAATGATCTGAAAAAACATCCTATCTAATCATTCACATAAAACTGTGAATTGGGTTATATTGTTAAAAACATTTTTTGTTTGCCAAGGCAATATGCGAATGGGCGTGAACAGGCCAGCCCTCATCATGTATTATTAGGTAATTCTCACCTGAGAGAGAGAAAGACCTGCATAATAATAAGCATTTAATATTACTATTAGGCACGAGAAAACCGCCGGCCAAGCAACGGACCCGGGGAAACACCCTTTTACGCCGACAAAAGAAATACACAAAGCAACACAAGGACAAGCAAGCAGCACTCCAGACTAAACTGGTGCATTGAGATAAAATTTAACAACCCGCCTAAGAAACGATAGAAGGGTTAAATTAATAATTGATGTTTCGTTCAGGTCATGTCTTATAAGTGCTTAAAAACTTGGGATTTCACCATCTCACTCTTAAAACTCATTCTTTCTCACTCTCTTTCTTTCTGCAACTCGTATGAATGTGTGCGTGCGCATGTGATTGTGTTAGATATTAGTTTTATGTGTTAGAATAATCAATAAAGTCTTGTTTGTATCTTAAAGATAATTGTCTTGTGTTATGTGCTTATAGATTTAATGTCTTAAACTGCTGATCTAAGTTACCTTGCTAATAAATAGTGTTTCAATATGGTTTGAATATTTATATCTGCTGCAGAGGTTATAGTTACGGCCCATTCGAATGAACGCTGAACGAGTCATTTGCAAGTGATTCTGTTGAGATTCCCTGTAAATTAAGTGACAATTCCTTTTGAGCTAAACTGGCCTGCCTGTCCCCTTAAATACATATTATTATATATTATTATACGCAAGTTGTCTTACATAGTCGTCTATAGTGACTAGGGTTGGGTATCGAGAATCGAGTATCGATTGGAACCAGGACTAACTTTTCGTGTTTCCCGGAATTGTTAAAAAGTTAAAATTTCAATTCCTAGTTTCGATATTCACAGTTCGCCGAGCGGAAGAAGAAACGAAGAAGCGTCTACCGGAAGTGTTGGCATAACCGCGCGAGTCGAACATGCTTACGTCGGCGGTCCAAAGTGTGGCTTCACTTTTCTAAAAAATAACGAAATCTCGGCAAAATGCTAAATTTGTGACAAAAGGAGTATTTGTGACAGAAGGAGTATTTCCTTCAGAAAGACCGTTGGTTAGCAAGGTTAGCTAAACTTTTTTGACCCTGCTTCTTAAAAGAATCGGAATCGAGAATCGTTAGGAACCGGAATCGAAACAAGGAATCGGAATCAGAATCGTTCAAATTCAAACGATACCCAACCCTAATAGTGACACTTGGTCAGCAGATCTAAGTCCGAATAGAGCTTTGTTGGATCGTCTGGTTGTGGCTATTCTCACAGTTAATCTGAGCAAATGTGAATTTGCTAAGGCCACTGTAATCTACCTTGGAAAAGTTGTAGGGTCAGGGTCATGTATGTCCTGTCCGAGCTAAAGTGACAGCAATTGATCAATTTACTACCCCTACAACTAAAAATTAGGTTACTTGGGATGGTTGGATTTTATAGGGGATTCTGTCTGATTTTTTTCTACTGTGGCAGCTCCTCTAACCAACCTGCTTCAAGATAAAATCAAATTTGAGTGAACCTCTGTGTGTCAGAGAGCATTTGAGGATGTTAAGACTCTTCTCACTGTGTCTCCGATTTTGGTTGTTTCTAGACTGGATAAAACCTTTTAAATTGCAAGTTCACACTAGTAATGTGGGACCTGGATCTGTTTTACTGCAGACCTCAGAAGATGGGGTAGACTGTAGGGGTGGGGAAAAAAACTGATTCTCGATGCATCGCGATGCGGACGTGGACGATCCTGAATCGATTCACAAATGTCAAAAAATCGATTTCAAAAAAAAAAAAATTTATATTTATAATAACGTAATATTGACGGAACGCGAAAGACGGAACTCTGAAGCGCGGAAGTGGCGGGACCGTCTGTGGCGTGCACATAACAGAGATGAGATGGCACGCGAGATCCAAACACTTTCCTTGTTAGGTTAAAAGCTGACGTGTGGAAATATTTTGGCTTCTGAAGTTGAAGGGGGAAAGGAGCTGGACAAGAGCCGCACTAGTTGTACGCTTTGTGGAATAAAACCAACGACGGAAACACGACAAATATGATAAGCCATATGACGACACCTTTCCAGCCAGAGGAGGAAAAACACTCGGCTGCACCAGTCGTTATATTATTTATTTACTACAAGTATATGCTCCTTGTTCAAGCACACATTTATTTTCCTGGTCGTTCTTTGTAATGTTAATAAAATATATTGTGCATTAATTCTTTATGGGTCATTAATTTGTACTTTTAAAGCAAATTATTTATAGTCACACACAAAAGATTCAGATAATCGATCTGTAACATTATAAATGTCTTGTACTTTAACTTTTGATCAACTTAATTTATCCTTGATGAATAAAAGTATAGATTTCTTTTTTCTTTTGCCCAAAAAATTAAATAAAAATTCTTACCGACTCCAAACATTTGAACGGTATTGTTTAATGTTACAAAAGCTTTCTATTTCAGATAAATGCTGTTCTTTTGAATTTCTGGGTGATTCTCTGAATCGGGTGCCCTTCAAGTCCCCCCAAACTTGCTTCAAATACTTTCAATTGAAGGAAATCGCAAAATACATTTTAATGCTGTCAATTAATAGAACCAGGTGCATTTGCATTATAATGCAACAAAATTGCTTTTGAAAAAAAAATTTAAAGTTAATAAATGTAAAGATAATGAGTTGCCTAAGTAGTAGACAACAAGCATGTTTGCATGTCCTCACTAACCATCATTATATTTTCAATGAATATCAAACAAATAAAAAGTGCAATTGATACCAAAATGTTGCTGCTGCTGCTAATATAATCATATGTTGATCTAGTGTATTTTCGTTTACTGTTGTGAAATGGAAAATCAATAATCGGTAATCGAGAATCGTTAATAATCGAAAATCGACTGTAATCGAATCGGGACTTCAATAATCGTAATCGAATCGAATCGGGAAATCAGACAGATTAACCACCCCTAGTAGACTGTGTGGTGGGGTACTTCTCTAAAAAGTTTAATGTTTATCAATTTAACTATTCAGTTATTGAGAAAGAAGCATTAGCTCTAATTTGGTCACTTATCCATTTTGAGGTTTATGTGCTTTCAGTAGGAGGACAATTGGTGTTTTTTTTTTTTTTTTTTTTTTTTTTTTTTTTTTTAATGAGCACAATCCTCTAACATTCCTTCATTCTTAGCAGAACCCAAACCAGTGACTCATGAGATGATGGATCTTTCTACAAGGGTCTCATCTTGGTGTATCTTTCTACAAGGGTCCCATCTTGATATAAGACACATCATGGGTACAGAAAAGGTGATTGCGGATGCTCTATCACGAGTACGATATGTTGTCACGATGTTTTCTGTTTTTCTGTTTCTCTCTCTGAAGCTGGTCTCTTAGGTGCCTACATTGATGAGTATTATGGTGGGAGGAGATGAGTGGATTCTGGAAGATGCTGTGATATCATCATTATTCGGGAGTTCTGTTGTCTAGTAGAGATTTGTCTAGTAATTTATTGTTGTTTTGTTTGTTTTTTCTTTGTGTGTGTACATCCCAGTTTAGTCAAGGGGGTGGTTGAGGTCAGCCAACATAGCACATTTTTCACATAGTAGAAAAATAGACTTAAAGTACTCCATTTGGCAAACATAAAAAAGTTTTTCACAATTTTCAACATGACATCATGACTTTTGAGTAAACATACACGCCACTTTCAAGTCATATGGCGTGTTATCTATTCACATTTTGAGCTATCCGTGTGTATGTGTGTATGTCTACGCCATTAATGTCTGAGTGATTCCGCGTGTATGCACGCTGTTAAATGTCCGAGCGAAATGAAGCAAAATGTAGATCTACATCTGGGGAGCGATATTTTTTTTTCCCTAGGATGGTAGGGGAACACTCATAAATGCTAATGGGTTGGGGTGGGTCATATATTTAGTAATGTAACGTTAAGTCAACGGCGTTCATAAACACGTTGAAAAGCTGTTGATAGCACGCCAAAAATGGAAATACTAATTGGCGTGTCATACTCACGCAATTTCATGAGATCAGTCTGCAATTTAAAATAATCTATTGTGTTATGTGAATGAAAAGGCAGCATGATTTTCAGATCATTTTGAAGAAAAAAACTTCCATTAGTCAAAAGTCTTGTGGACACATATTTAGTATGTGTTTTGTGGCCTTCAGAAACTATATGGGGGGATACATCTAAATTTAAACACACATATGCACAAGAATTTCTCATTGATTTTAAGAATGCCTTGAGTATTATCCGGATGTGGACCCTTCAAGCTCGGACTCATCTGGCGAAACTGACATTTGTCTTTATTGAGGTTCAGTCCAGCCTCATTAGTCTGGCTCAACCTGGCACATAGGTCAGCATTTTGTAGATAAGTTGATGCTCCATAAATGATCCTGTTGTCTAGGTAACACTGGGCAACCCTCCTTGTTAGAATCCCTCAGGTCTGGAAATGTATGCTACCTGACTTTGTGACAGCAATAGGGTACAACCATTCAGAGTCTGTTTTGTCTATTGTTACATTTTCCACAAATCATTTATAAGATAGCATAATGATTGTGCATTCAAATCATTTTATGTGCAAACGTAGTCATGATATTACAATTCTGTAGTGGACATATGATTCATCTCATTTATAGAGTGGCTTTCAGAAAATTAACCCACAAGAAAAGTTAGGATGTTTACACGTAAATGATCTGAAGAGAAAATGCAAAAGTGAGTCTGAAACTGCTCAATAGGGCTTTGATTGAGGCGTGCCTTAACGAAATCAGGAAATAAAAAAAAAAATAACTCTGCACTCAATTGGATAGTCGGTAGACCTACAATCAATCAGATAAATGCAGTAAGTCAACAACTTTGCATAGTAACTACAGAACTTACTTATTTTAGAAGTGAAATAACGAGTGTTGCTTCTTTTACTTGGTCCTCCATGAGAGCGACCAAAGGAGAAACCACAACGACCACAGGCTTTTCATTACGTCCCATCTTCTTAGCGACCATCGGAACCAGCTGATAAGTTACACTTTTGCCAAATCACGTAGGAAGGACGGCGAAAATATCTTTACGTTTGACAAATGCTTTGATTGTAGTTTTCTGTTCGTTTATTAAAATTAATGTGCTGTCGATTTATTTTACAACAGACGCGACAGCGGAATCTATACATCTCAATTCTCTAGCTTCAGTCATCTCTGAGGGAAACCAGTTAAGCGCTCTTTGATAACGTGATGATTACGTCCCTGCAGATCATCTATCCATCATCGTATAAAGGCAATTTGATTGGCCCGACCATTTTTCGCTGATCATAATTACTCCTCAATGGATCGAGTCCAGACAGAACTTCCCGACCAAAACATGTTGTGGGCGGTGTTCGGGCTGGCATCCAGGCTACCAAAAAACGTTGTCGCCGTGTAAACGAAATATCCGCTAATTTTACGTTTTCACCCACAAGTGTTCTGGTGTAAACAGGGCCTTAGTCAATATTCAACATATTGGCAGGATTATTTGAATAAACTATTTAAGAATTTTTCTTCTAAAAAAGAGTTTATGTGTTAATAATATGTTAATAGCTTGTAACTATTTTTTTTTTTTTCCCTGATCATATTTTTAACAATAGAATGTTGTTTTTATTTTATTTTTTTTATATGGTAGACAAAAACTACACTAGATTCCCCTCAGGATGTACACTTAATTCGTGTATTGTAGTCTTTTGTTCATGCTATCCCTCACCATATGGCGCTTTTCCATGATGGTACGGCTTAGTACGGTTCGGCGCGGCACGGTTCGGCTCGCTTCACTTTTCCACTGCGTGGTACGACTCGACTCGACACGGCACGGCTCTGTTCGCTTTAGCTTGGTTGCTTTTTCACTGCAGTTAGTACCGTTTTAAAGTGGGTGGGATTATAGTCTATAGTCTATAGGGATTATAGATTGTAAATACTGACTATTTTCTAGCGGGTTTGGTTTCTCGTGTCGATGTCTATTGGCTAATACAATGATGCTGGTACTGATGATTCTGTCTGACCAATCAGTGATCTGCAGTGTTTCATGTCACATTTAGTACCGGTACGGTACAATTCGAACCTCAACAGACCAGGTACCATTTAAAGCGAGCCGTACCGTACCAAACAGTGAGCCGTACCGAGCCAAGCCCTACCGTACCATGCAGTGGAAAAGCATCAAAGTGTGCCGTACCAAACCGTACCGTACCATGCAGTGGAAAAGCGCCAATACATACTCATTTTGCATCCACTATGCAGAGCTTCCACTTCATTTCATTTAAAGCCATAGTTAACAACTGTTAACCTACCTGCAGTTTAAGACCATTGAAAACATTCATTCCTAGCATTCATTCCACATTTTATAGAATTATGTAAGTGATATTATTACGCTATCAAGAAAAAGCAATGCTGTCAAGAGGCCAGTCAATCTTTCCTTTACAGCCGGCATGAAATGGAAGTTGTGATATCCAAGTGAAACGGCTTCTGAAAGAATAAAAAAAATGTTGGATGGGACTTGATATTGTCCATGGGGAATTGATTGGATGGTTGTGGTTTGCTATTGGTGGATCTCATATGAGTGACAGGTTGTCCCACCCTTGTGCCAGTAAACATCATCAGAGAAGAGAAGAGAAGAGAAGAGAAGAGAAGAGAAGAGAAGAGAAGAGAAGAGAAGATGCAGCAAGGGGGAGGCGAAGTTATTTTGATTAAAGATTGTGAGGGCACATGCATTTTTAAAATAAATTAATGATGTGCACAGATAAATAATTTATAAGGAATACTTTATTCCATTAAAAAATAATAATAATAAGAAATAAATAAGAAAAGTCGATTTTGGTTTGATGGTGATCTCCCTGAGCATATATTTAGTTATATGATGCAAATACAAAGAATGTATGCATGTACTATGTACTTACATGGCTAAATAATATTTGGGGCCACTGAATTTATTCACTATATATGTAATGTACACAGGGTGTCGCAACCGTGGGGGATGTGGGTGTTTTAACACCCACACTTTTCTCGGTGAGAGTGTTCAACACCCGCACTTTTTCTGCCGTTTTTCCGCAGTTTTACACAAACGCCTTCCTACAGTCGCTCCTCCGTTTCTCTGGCGCTCAGTGTGTGTGTGTGTGTGTGCGCTCGCTGCGGCTGTCTCCTCTCAAAAATGACACCGGCTTTGAGTGTGTCCGGCTGATGATTGGCTGTTCTGCCTTAAGTCCCGCCTCTCTTGATGTGTTAGATGTATCGGTCAGCTCGTGCTGAGGAGGCGGGAACTTATGGTTGTTTACATCTCCCTTTTCCAGGTACTTTGAATGAGTGTTTATGCTTTCGAGGTTTTTAAATAAGCTTGATATGTGTTTGGGAAGATGTTATGTTTATGTTTTATTGACATGTCCAGTGTTTTCATTATTATATTTCGTATTTTTGGATAAACAGTACAAGACTTGCGTTAGGCATTCTGTTTGTAATGCTGCGTGATTTAAAAAAAAAAAAAAAACGCGCTCTTTGCTCACACGATCAGCATGGTGTTCTGTGTTTTCTCCTAAATAAAAGCTCAAGGGTTTATTTCTTACAAGTGAAGAAATTAGGACAAAAGTATTGTAATTTTGATAGCGTAATATAGAATATAATGACAGACTCTATATCATAACTATAAAGATGTTTGAGCCCTCTTTAGGTAAGCAACAAGTCAATGCTTTTTCGTTGTTCAATGTGCACAGGCCTGGGTCGAATCCAGTTGAAGCTCTTAATTTTGAGCTCTCAATGTGCTCCAAATTGATGCATTTAACCTTAAAATGTACCAAATTTTCTTGCGGGGGAGCATGCCCCCGAACCCCCCAAGAGGGACAGGGGTCTATGTAACATGCCCAAATTTAAATGACACATCCATCACCCACACTTTTCAAAAGCTTGCTACGCCTCTGAATGTACAGTATGGTAAGAGCTGTGCGTGCCTCCTACTCCGGAGATCATAGTTCGATTCCCTCTCAAAGTGGGTCATGTAGGACTGGTTACATACAGTATATTAACAGTATATCAGTTCAGTTATACAGGTTGTTGTAACTGAAGTGCAAGGTATTTTCCTGTCACAAAATATATTGGTTTCTTTGTTTAAAAAAAAAAAAAAAATAGTGGCAATGACTTATTTCCCCAAGTTTTATATTCCCCTTCAGGTTGCTTTTTTCTTACTGTATATTTGTCTAAAACAGGTTGTGTCTTGCAGTGCTTTTGTGCAACTACCGCATATGTACTTTGTGTCACGTCTTTTGCATCAACGTTTCACAGACTCATATCGATTTCTCAAGTGTTAGACTTCAGACTCCAGACTGGTCATGTACCATTTCACTATCCATTGCCTATGAAGTCGCCTGTTGTGACAAGCTCACGTAGTGCTGCCACATTGTGATACACAAACTTTCACACAGAACCTCTGTGTGATTGTCTTCAACCATTCACAGCTGTTATGGTAAATGCTTTACGTATAGAAAGTTTTGTCCTTGTTAGGGCAAATTTTTTAAAACCTTGAACACAGGGGATGTCTGTCATTTATCTCTCAAATGTTGTTGTGGGTCTGATCTTTAATTAGTGCCTTTATTTCTCTTCTTCAGTACTCTCCTGTTATCTTTTATACCTGTTCTCATATATTTGATCTCACTTAATTGTTTGATAATCAAGCGAAAAGCATTTGGTTGTGAGTTGCTCCCTAACCTGATTCTCATCCCTTTTGCTTTTGTTTTATGGTGTGCAGATTTTCTCTCATATGTTCAGTTTCAATGCAGTGTGAGTGAGAAAACATTTTTGGTGAGCCACGTATTAGAATTTTAAAATGACTTGCATTACAGGGAGCATGATTTGTAGAATAGTATTATTTTTTCATTGTTCACTGATCCCTACACACAGGCTAGATGTATTTTTGCTTATGTTAAATATATAGACAACTGTTTACAAATTATATCTTTTTAACGGTCTGTGGGTTTAGTGTTGTTATTCAGGCTCTGCTTTATATACATGATTCAGCTACAGGAATACAGTAATGTGTGTTGGAAATACAAAATCAAAAGAGGACCTTCATTACAAAACAATAATCACTGAATTAAATCGGTAACACTTTAGAATACGGTTCCTTCGTTAATGAATAAATACACAAGAACCAATGAGTAACACAATATTAACGATCTAGTAACTATTATTAACTAACAAGAAACTCTGATTAACGAACTAGTAAGTAATAGCGCACAGATGAAAGTGGTAGTTCACTATTAAGTAATCAATAACTACTATTTTTTTTAATACTTCCCAGAGAACGACTGAAAAAGTTTATTAATAATCTATTAACTACTATTAGCTAAAAGAAACTCTTATTAACGAATTAGTAAGTAATAGCTCACAGATGAAAGTGTTACTAGATAATTATGTGGGAATTACTAATTATTTGGATGCGTAATATAAAGTGAAGATTATTGGAACTAACTAATGACGCAAGTGTTACTACTTGATCTAGTCATGATTTGTGCAAACGTTTGAGATTTTTGGTGAACTTTAGTATACTTTTAGAAAATGTCTTTAGTAACACTTGAGTCATTACTAGTTAGTTCCAATGATCTTCACTTTATAATTCGAATCCAAATAATTAGTAATTCCCACAAAAGTATCTAGTAACACTTTCATCTGTGAGCTATTACTTACTAATTTGTTAATAAGAGTTTCTTTTAGTTAATAGTGGTTACTAGATTGTTAAAGCAGCATTATGGCGTTTTTTAAATTGTGCTCTCGGGGTCCCCCTACAGTTGGGAAACAATATTTGTCTTCTACTACTGTTGTAAAATCTGTCATGGTTACACTAGGGAATACACACGTGCATTTGTTGACAAGTGATACCCACAAACTCAGCAGAAGGAAAAGTTCTCACATCTTGGTCAGACTGCCAGCATTGCATGTGAAATGTCAATTTTTTTCAAACGTCAAAAGATCGCCTAGCTCACGTTTACAAGCCTGCGTCTTTATTGTAACGTTAAAGGGTTAGTTCACCCAAAAATGAAAATGAAGTCATTAATTACTCACCCCCATGCTGTTTCAACCCCGTAAGACCTTCGTTCATTTTCGGAACACAAATAAAGATATTTTTGATTGAATCTGAGAGCTGGATCAGTCCTACATAGACTGCCTAAGGGACTGGCTCTTGACGGCCCATAAAGTCATTAAAGAAAAGGTTTAAATATTCCATGTGCCTACAGTGGCTCAATTATAAGTTTATCAAGTGACGAGACTACTTTTTGTGCGAAAAAAAAACATAAATAACGACTTTATTCCACTATTCCATTACTTCCTTATGGGCGCATGCGCGAGAACTGAGACGAGAACGTTCTCCTTCGTCTACTTCTTGTTACCGGCTGCTCACCGCTGAGGAGTATTACCGCCACCTACCGTATAAGATGACGTACTGATATAGCTGGAAGCGCAAAACTTTCTGTTTACAAGCAGAGGAAGATGCGCGCTGTACATACGCTTTTCAATTAGCGTATTTTCCGCACTATAAGGTGCACTTAAAAGCCTTTAATCTTCTCAAAAAACGTCAGTGTTCCTTATAATCCGGAGCGCCTTATATATGGATCATCATTTTATACGGTAGGTGGCGGTAATACTCCTCAGCGGTGAGCAGCCGGTAACAAGAAGTAGACGAAGGAGAACGTCCTCGTCTCAGTTCTCGCGCATGCGCCCATAAGGAAGTAATGGAATAGTGGAATAAAGTCGTTATTTATGTTTTTTTCGCACAAAAAGTAGTCTCATCGCTTGATAAACTTATAATTGAGCCGCTGTAGGCACATGGAATATTTAAGCCTTTTCTTTAATGACTTTATGGGCCGTCAAGAGCCAGTCCCTTAGGCAGTCTATGTAGGACTGATCTAGCTCTCAGATTCAATCAAAAATATCTTCATTTGTGTTCCGAAGATGAACGAAGGTTTTACGGGGTTGGAACAGCATGGGGGTGAGTAATTAATGACTTAATTTTCATTTTTGGGTGAACTAACCCTTTAACCTATTGGCTAGTGGCTACTGTTTTACATAATGGATATGCTAATTCAATGTTTGTGTGGTAGATAATAGCCATATCGTCAATATTATAATATCAATATCAAGCTACCATAGATGAATCTGCAAATTTAAAAAATTGATTTGCATTATCGATGTGTTAAGCACCCTCAAAAGAAAGCAAGGCAGTCTACATTAGATACGGCGAGGGACGAAACTACACAACACATTACCAACAGTAAACTGATCGCCCGCGCGCTCTGTTTCTGACGCACTTCGCGTTTGCTAGGCAGGGGAAGATTGATGCATCGGACCGGAGTCAGGGGACTTAGTTACGTTTTTGTGTAGTATTACGAATTAATGTTTTTAAAATAGTATTAGTATAAAAAAAAAAATCACCCGTTCGCTTGTTTTGGCGTACCCCAAAAATTTTACCTTTAGGAGCGAGGAACTCTTGGATCGACCGGGCACCCCTCCTCCTACTTTGGCTCACGAAAGCTGGACCAATATTGATCCTCGTCCAGCATTTTATTTAGCCCCTCTCCCTTTTTCTCTTTCTACTGTCCTCTGACAAAACCTTTGGCTTCTTGGTTTTACTTGCTGATTCAGCCATGACAACATACAGAGGGAAAAAAAAATTGCTCGTAGGGCTCTCGCATCCGAATTTGAGGAACTGGGTGAAGTGATGTATGCTGTAAAGCAGTCGAATTTTGTAGTTTTCTGCTTCCCGAAGTTATAAAGTGCCAGTAAAAGCGATACGGACCACGTCAGACTATGGCAGACCTGTTATTCAACCTATTGTAAGTCGATGTACCATCTCAAGGGTTTTGGAAAAAGATTATAAAGGTTGAAAAAGTTGCATAGTGATGACATTACAAAAAAAACAGTAAATCATTCACAAAATATTCTTCATTATTCTTCATTCATTTATAGATCAGTGCCTACCACGAGTAGTTATACGCTTGAACATTTGAATCCATTCGCACGTCAAGAGCAAAAAAGTTTCAAGCAAAATGTATGCGCATTTGATTGGGAAAAGGCCCAGTGATGGAGGTGAAACAATAGAGGGAAGGAAGGATAGAGATCCTCTTCCCCCATGATAGTGTCACTTTTAATGCCCAGCACATCTACCTAGAACACTGAAGAAATGGTCTCTCTCCCCAGGCAGAAGAAACCATGGCGCGGGCTTCCGAGACCAGATGCGCGTTAATTTATAATATATATATATTATATACATTGGACTAGTTGACACAGATGCTTCAGACACATTCACGCTGGAAGGGTTCTCAAAGCATCATTGACACATCGCGAGTTCCCTTGAAAGGGAATTGACAGTCCACCTTGGATACTGAGAACTATTGTGATTATGACTTAAGTTTATGGTAATATGGGGTTTTTTAAGAATGCATTGACAGCTGCCCCTTTCACAAAGTTTTGCTTAAGGCCCCCAGAACTGTAGGATCGGCACTGCCACCATACAACAGGATTTCTGATCGTGAATATTCAATATTTACGATTTGAGATTGGTGCGGCCCTGACATTCTTCCGAGGATATTCAGTCTCGATTAACACACCTCATACCACAGGAAAATCTGATAAAATAATCAGTAAAACCATCAAGATAATGTGGACTTGAACAAAGGGGAGAAAGCAGCCAGATTATCTTGTATTGTGTACAAACAAATGAGCATTAAATCACTGAAACTCACAATTAATTATTTTAGAGATATGCATGCAATGATAAAAAGTTCCCAGGACTTAACAATGTGGGAATTGGTTTAGGATCTGAATACTTGGCGGGACATTTCATCTATGATGGCAATTGCACACTTTATGATGAAAGACGAGACATTTTATCCCGTGAAGTTGGGAGCTTATAATGATACCATGTACTTTTTATGCAAAATAAAATGTTCCAAAGAGGATTTTTTTTAGTCTTGTTGCAGATACTGTGCTTTAGAACTGATTTTGCAAAAAGTTTTGAACAGGACCCACTCATTGATCAAGATGAATAACACTGGACCAACATTTACTGTAAAGTATTTGGTAATATTTATCTGGATTTTTGGGTTCCACCACCTTTGAAACCTCTGATAATGCGGCAACATCTGTCTTTATTCTAATCATCACTGAGACCGTTCCAATGGCCTAGAAGACAGTGACGATATAGATCAAAGTGATTCGTATCGGCTTCTCTGTTACTTATGGAGGTTAATGACATTTGGTAGACATTTTGGTAAAGCAGCGTATCATGATTCAGGCCATGATGATGAATGCAGCTAATGGCTTTATTTGATGTCTTATCTTCTTTGTGCCACATGAGCGGACGAGAATATATGAGCAGAGAGCTGATTGACGAAGGAGATCCGTTGTTCACATTTATTGATAGTTGCCATGTGAAATCATTACTGTTCAAAGTAATTGAAGATTCATCTTACTGCAGATAAAGAAATTAATATACAACAGCTTTGTCTAAAAGACACTGAAAGACATACAGAGAGTGAAGGAGACAAAGTGCACTCAGAAACGTTTCTAAAATGCCAAACTTAATGCGCAAACCACCCATATATCCTGTCTTTTCACAGTGTCATTGTAATTTGAGTTAGACCTTCAGCACAGGTCCAATATAGACAGGTAATAATGTATAAAACAGTTCTGGAAATGTCTACTTGCTGTCCAAGTTGCCTAAAATAATGGCAATGAGCCTGGTATGTGCCAAAAATGTTCTTTAGGCAACAAACGTGAACATTGCACAATAAATGTGTTAAAAAAATGTAAAAAAAAATTTTTTAATTGTTTGTTTTAACATTTTAATTTCTTACTCCTCTGCACCCAAGCATAAACAACTTGAAGTGTTAAAATTATACCAAACCAAGTCAAAAATTGCCCTTTTGTTAATAAGTGAAATGTTAACAGTACAAAATCAATATAAATATGACTAATCCCAATATTACATGGTTGCCTATAAAATGATTATTGGAGTATTGGAGGGGATATCTTGATAATCAAAATAAATTAAAATTGAAAGCAATTAAAATTAAAAAAAGTGTCCCTTCAGTCTTAAACCCATTACACTAAATTCTCAAATATAAAAAGGGAAATAATTAAAAAATAAAGCACTTTTTGTATCACCAAAAAAAAAAAACGTAAATTGTTATGTAGGGTATATGAGCAGTTGATATGTGTGACTGCTGTTTAACAAATTTTGTGTAAAACTAAGTTAAAAAGTGTCTAAATCAGAAATTAAAGACTGAGATTGTTGGAGCTTTCTTAAGTGCAAGTTAAAAAAATCCAGGTTTAAAAATCCTAGAATTTATCCATATTTTTTCTATTCTAAAGTCTTTTCTTTTGCCTCACGTTTTCATTGATATGATTTTAAATATAACTTGTGAAAGTGGCATGTGAAGTCCAAGTATGGTAACTCATATTTGGAATTTGTTCTCTGCATTTATGTTGCCTTCACGTGCTATCGGATATTTCCTACTTCCCACTTCTGAAGTCGTGATTACGAGCTCAACGCATTCAAATTTTCAGTTTCAGTACATGTACAATTTCTTTAACAAGGAAACTAGTATTTACGATAATTCCGATAAAACGTGAAGGCAGCATTGACCCATCCAAATTAGTGCACACACACACTGCAAAACATGGACAAACACACCTGGAACAGTGAGCAGCTATTCACTGCTGTGTCTGGGGAGCTATTAGGGGTTAAGTGCCTTGCTCAAGGGAAAGTCATGTCCTGCCAGTATTGAGAATTGAACCTTTGGGTTACCAGTCTGGCCATTATGCCATGACTACTATTACATATTCATTTAAACATAGATTCATAGATGTAATAGATGCTAAATTATGTCTGAAAGAGGACATGCATGTTTATCACAGAACTTTGACTGAGTTCACAACTCCCTCAGTCCTAATGGGCTACCTAGAACCACGTGGCACACACTGGTCTCACGGCCTCTGTATTGATCTGTTTGGTTGCATCAGCACCAACCAAATTGCTGTGGTCAGACGTTCTATAGCCAAGAAAGCTGGGAGTATAACGTGCTGTTATTAGCTTGGCAAGTGCTGAATGTTTAAGTCCCTCAAGACCCGAGAATCTTGGCTCCAATCATTGTGAACCAATTCTGAGCCAGATAAGCAATATTACGATTGAAGTTACACAGTTTGCACTGTTACACTGCTCAGGAAAATAAAAAAAAAATAAAAAAAAAGTATATCAGCCTGAGCAAAAAAGCACAGACATTTTCTCCACCCGTTAGAATAATTGAAAAGAAAAAAAGATTTGCATTTACACACAGGAAGAGAAATTTTGAATAATGTTCATACTGCTATTTTCCATATAAGAACAAAACAGAAAATTAAAAATATAATACGAGTCCTGAATTCCATAACAATCAAAACAAACTAAAGCTGAAGGTCATACCACACATCACACTATTCTTATCTGTGTCACATTCATTCTTTCCCCGCCAGCATTTACTAAAAAAGTTGCCAACCAGCATCAGCATTTTTGATCGTATTCACATTTCCATGGCTGCCAGAATGTTTTGTTGTATGATGGAAACAGTCAATATACTGGAGAAATCAACCGTCAATAATGAAAATAACAGAACCAATGTTTAAAAAAAAAAAAAAAACAGTCTGTTTCAGAACCAAAACTTGCAAATTGATTTGGAAATGTTAGGCAGTTTTGATATGTTGTTGAATGTTTGATGATTAAATTAGCTTACTTGTGCGTAAACAACTTCAGGTTGCGCAGATTTTCTTCATCGGTTGTTTTTGGATCTTGCGGTGCTGCACTATTTCAGCAGATCTGTAACAAGAAAGCAGGGAAATAAAATAGGGAAAACAATTAAAAATGAAACAATTTCTTGTTAAATAAACCACAATAAAAGTGGCAAGTTAAAAGTGACACAACAAAGTTGTGATTTTAGTCAAACATCTTTTTTTTTTACAAAAATAAAGAGACCACAGATAAACAGTTTGTCTTCTTGAAACGTCAAAATGTGAATTATCATAAACACGACATTTTTATTAATAAGTTGTTATACATAAGCAATAGTTCGATTTTTTACGCGTCTCAAATCAAGTCGATATTGTCCTCTACCGAGTAAAGAAAAAAGGTGGTCAACCAAGCAACCAATCAATGAAAGACATAGTACAGCCTGTTTTGTATGGTTCCAGACGTGTACAATTCGGAATAGTGTACGGTGTGTATCTCTTGAAAGCTGCTAGTATGCTTTCGTTGTAAGACAAAGAGCAGCATGGATATTCTTCAAAACGTCTCATTGTGTGTTCCACCGAAGAAAGAAAGCCATCCAGATTTTTGGAATCTTAAACTTGATAAGTGAATAATGAAAGAATCACAAATGCTTGAAGTTTAAGAAACAACAGAGCAAATTATTTACTACACGATTTTCTACTAATACAATACCCATTATTAAAGCTGTTGTCCGTAGCTTTTTTAGGGTTAAAAATTATCCAAAATACCTAAAGTTTTTGAGAAAATACATAACCATCCAGTGTTCAAAAGTCTCTGTTTGGCTTAGCTTGATTCAAAAAGGTAAGCTTTTAATGATATTTTTAATTTTTAATATTTTTAAAAGAATGATCTGTGATTCTGAATGCCAGTATCCACACCACACTCTCCTCAAACATTGTATTCATCTGCGCTTTGCCCTGTCGAGGTACAACTCACGTAAAGTTGATAATTTGGCGAATGACTGTCGCCATCTCTGTTCGAAATCTGCAATTGCAATCAGGACAAACTGTGGACTGCAGCTTTCACTTGGTGGCTGGACTTGTTGTATAATTGTAGTAAAAATGTGGCATGACTACAGTAAATGTGGCTGTCATTTCCTTCTCCTAATGGGGACTCAACATAATTAATGATTAAGTTGTCACTGTATTAATTATCTGGGGACAGCACCAACTGTGTTGAACAGGCCATAACAGCATTTGCTTTTGAACAGAGGCTCGACTTGCACAGCCTTGAACCAGGGTGAGTACACTGCTCTGTGATTGCATGCTTAAGCTGAAATGTAAACTAGCATTTGTCAGAGATAATTATAGAATGGGGCATTAGGAGACGACTCATTGTGCCCCTGTAATCCATGCGTTTGGTTGTCATGGCAGCAATAATAAAGAACGTACTTGGGAGGAAATGGCATCAGTCGACTTTCAGAATGTAGAGCAGGTACCATGAATCACCTCTTTTGATAGCTATGATAGACCTCAAGATAGATTTTTCAAACTGCACTTTTCCCCCGCTGAGATCAAATGAATCAGGGTAATATTTATGTCATTTACAGCCCTGGATTGTGTTTGCTACTGATTGATGTCACTGCAGTTGGAGTCATCATAGGGCTGGGCGATATGGCCAAAAAAAATTATCACGATAATTTTTTTTTATATCAGTCGATATCGATAATTATCACGATATATGTCAAATATTTTTTTTTTCAAGTTTAAAGGCAGATTTTTGCAACAAAGTTGTATAAACCAGAGTGTTAATTGTGTTTTTAAACTACTCTTTAAATGTATGTTCACTAACAAAAACAGTAACATCTGTTTTTTTTTTTCCTTTTTTTTTTCTTATGTAACAACCACATTTTTATTTGGTAAAAAGTAATATTCTGACTGTTTGAGTTGCATTCAAATTAACCATTGGTCATTCAGTATCATGCATTTAGATCATGATAACCACAGATAAAACCAGGTATAGCCTATAACTTAGCTCCTCACTATCATGGCATAACTTTATGGTTTCTGTATTTTTTGAATGAAAAACAATAGCCTGACAGCTAAATACATTATTAAATACTGTACTTATATTCCATTAGTCATAATACATTGTCAACATTAATAATATTATACAATTCAATATGTATATCCCACATTTCATGGTGCAGTTAATATTACCAGGCTAACCTTACAGTAAATCCATGGTAGGCTAAATGGATTCAGTATCAATTCAGATTCTGACTGTATCGTTGCACGCAGTGTTTCTACTGTTTGTCAGCGGAGTTTAATCTGCCTTTAAACTTGACATTTGTGTTCTTCGCTGAACTCAAGTGCTTCTCACTGGATCTCGTGAGCAAAACGATCAGAGGCACGTCTGCGTGAGCTCGCGCTCCGCTCAATGCACTGCCGTTTGGACTTTGAGCCGAGCGGATAAATGCTCCGTGTGGCGCGCGCGGTTTAAATGAGTTTCGTTCCGCATTTTTGACGCATAAATATTATCGAACATTTATCGACCTCTTGATATCGTTTTATCGAGGAAAATTATATCGCGATAATTATCGTTATCGTTTTATCGCCCAGCCCTAAGTCATCATACAACAAAAACACACCAAATGGCTCCATGGTAAAGCTAACACAGTCTCATCCCAAGAAGTCATATAACTGAAGTCTTGGGACGTCTTTTGACCATACGTCAACATCCGCCTTTTTAGGGTACCCTTAAACGTCGGTAACATGACGATACCGGGCCGTCATACAACTGACGCTTTACCTTTAACGTCGGTTAGGTTTAGGGGTAGGTTTAGGGGTAGGTTTAGGGGTAGGATCCGATAACGTCATCTAACCGACGTTTAAGTGTACCCAAAAAAGGCGGATGTTGACGTATGGTCAAAAGACGTCACAAGACGTCAGTTATATGACGTCTTGGGATGAGACTGCGCTGGTAAAGCATGTATATATATATATATATATATATATATAACAAAACGGTGGTGTCAGCAGTGGCTAATGCATACAAAGCAGGACAACACTGATAAGAGGAGAAACAGAAAAGGAAAGAAGATCGTACATCATCCATATGAAAGTGTCTTGTGAACGCATATGCCGACAGTTGCACATTTCCAGCATGTTAAAGAAGAACAATACAAGTCAACATCTTACATCAAGTTGTGTGTGCTTCTTTCATCTTTTGTCTTAAGATTTGATTGTGAGACATCCTTGAAGTTTGAACCTTACAGTGCAAACATAATCAATTTTGGATTAAATAGATGTGCCTATCTTAAATGTATTCATCACCTTTAGAATCTTAGCTTTTAGAATATCTGCCTGTAGATACTGCAAATAAACCAATAACAGCTAACTGTCATGGAATCATTTCCATAATTAGCCCAATCTAGGTCATGTAAGTATTGCACACTGTACAGTTATGGAATGTAGGAAGTAATCATGGAGTTAATTAAACAGTGTAAAACCATAGCAGAAGGCTCGGTAAATGCTGACTATGTTTGTTTGCACATTATTGTATGGTTACAATCTATATTTGAAGCTTATATTCTTCAGATGATGTTTACATTTTTCTATAGCTATTAAACTATTATTCCATACAAGTATACAGGTATAAGACATTATTTTTCCTACTCTCTATTGGATCTCTTAGGAAAAAAAAATGTTTCAATATGCTACACTTTTGGTATCTGCAGAGTAATATAATAAACATATTAATCCTCATTAAATTCCTTAACAGCAGCATACAAGAGCGTGTGGGATTGCAAAATGTAGGCCATGAGATTGTTGCCATGCTTTCGCTTATCTGTATATTTTAACAGGCTCAGTGGAAAACAAGCCTCTACCATTTTTGCAAACCTCCAAAAATGTAACGATACAATTAACTGCAGTTTCCAGCTGAAATGAACACAAGTGGTAGTAAAGCACCAACAACTTTTTTTTTTTCCTTTTCAAACAAAATTGATTACAGAGGCAGATTATGGATTAATAAAGATTAATACATTTTGTATGAAGTTCCTTGCATGTGTTGTGACCTCAAAAATGCAATGAGCTTTTAGTGCACATTGAAAGTGCTGTGAAACTTACAAAAAAAACAAAAATTATAACATTTTGCAGAAATAACGTCACAGGGCACATTTTTCAAATGATTCTGAGATGGAATATTGACTTAAAAACTGAAATTTGGAGCAAGGGTGAAACAAAAATTGTTTCCAAACATTAAAGGGCTCATGAACTGGCTTTTTAAATTTTATTATATTGTTGTCTGAGGTCGACTTATGACGTTCGCTTGTTTTTTTGCATTCAAAAACATCAAAATGAATAAGTAATAGACTATTTTGTGCCCAAGTTTTGAGCCTAGCTGAAAAATGCTCGGTTTTTATGGGCGTCTCGCACTAAAGACTTGGAAGTAAACCCCCATTGCTGTGAATGGATAACAGTTTTGCATATTATAACGAGTTTCAACTCACCCGTCGATGCACGTGGGGGAAATTGTTTTGAAAACATCCAATGTTGTAAAATGGCAACCGGGAATGATTCATCCATACATGTTCGACCCAGAGTCCGTGTGTTGCACAATTCCTGTCAGATCCAATATAGACGGTACAGCACCGTCCTTTACTCTTAATCGGTCTGCAAATCCAGTCTTGTTTACAAAACAATCCTCAGTGAAATGAAGTGAACAGACGGACCTTGATCTTGAGAGGAACGTCAAATAAACTTTATCCATGCAGTCCTATTGGAATCCAGAGGAAGCATATGCAGTGACTGTCTTCTTCCACAACCAGGCACTGCACAATATTTTGTATTGATCGGTAGCTCGATCCTATGTTATTTAGCTATGCGTGTAATGCGCGAATCAGTGGGCGGGGCTAAACCGGCTGTGTTGAAGTAGGAGTTGATCTCCTAATGCGGGGGTGGTGTTTTATCCTCTTTGACGTCATAGTTCCCCACTTTGAAAAATGAGTCGTTTGCTGAGGCTGGTGTCAATAAAAGCTTTTGTTGGACTAACAAGGACGTTTTCAGTTCTGAAACTTACAGGACATTCTTATAATATGATGACCTCTTAGATGTCAAAAGTTCTCAGTTCATCGCCCCTTTAATTAGCAGAGCATATACTGTACACCTCAGGAGTAAGTCTGCCCACATTTGTGACCAAATACTTGAGGAGTCATGGATCGAGTCAAGTACTGTCCAAATGTTTCTTAAATAACTGGAAGCGAGTCTTCAGCACATTTCTGACTTCCTGCTAAGATTGCTCCCGGAAAGATTGAGGAATTTATGTTGGTTTTTGCCTAAAAATGTATGGTTGAGCTCAGCATCTCAGTAAACCCTACAGAAACAAGTTCCATCTGGAGCAGGATGGGGTCGTGGGGAATTATGTAAATCTGCCCCTCTGAGATGAAAGCGAGGAGACATCATGGTTGAGGGTGAATTTGGCTGCTCTGGGTCTGAGGACACCACACACAGAGACTGCACAAGAGAAAAGCTCCAGGAGACTTTTTGAAAGGAACAAGCTATATAAAAGGGTTCTACATTGAATTGCGGCCTGTGGGAAGCTTTAATGCAAGTCTTTTTTCATTTATTTATTTGTGTCACTAAGGCACCACTGGCACGGAAATTCTTTGAACACACATTGAATGATATGACTAAATAAAAGCACAAAGTTTTCTTTAATGGAATTTGCTAATTTGGGTTGTCTTTATAAGATGATTCCTTTTAGCAGCAGATGGGCGACCATACGTTTTGTGTTCTCGGCAGCATTCCTCAACAAATCTTTCAAGAAGGTTCAAGAATGGGTAAAAATCTATTTTACGGCTGGTGCTGGGGCTACTTAGATATAGATTTGGTGAGTGTTCGAACTGTGTCAGAGCTCTTGGGGGTTATCCTCCTTTCGCTAATTTTTGAAGGTGGATGAGGGGGTTGATTAGCCCTTATATGTAAAATAATGATAATAATAATAATAAAAATAGTTGCAAGCAGCAATTATCTGGGCCAAGTACAACAAAAGCAAACAAGTAAGCTAGCCACCACATGTGTCATTGTCACCAAATTAGGGCTGCAACTAACGATTATTTTGATAATCGATTAATCGGACGATTATTTTTTCGATTAATCGATTAATCGGATAAAGAATTATATTCCATTTTTTTTGTTTATTATAAAAAAATAAAACCCTAAAAACCACACTCTTTTGTGTGTTATACAATCTACTTAATACAGACAACTTCATTATAAAGAAAAACAACAAATAAAAAATATATATATGACCATAACCTATGACAAAAATGCTATTGTAAACTAGATTAGTGGATAACTCAGCAAAACTTAGCCTAGAAATATCACAAGTGCACAATAATTTTATAAAATCTGAACATTTAGTGAAAAAAAACATTCCTTAGTGGGGAACAAATAAGAGACAATAAGTGTAGCACTAACTCTGGTAAAACGTACACATTGCTCTTTGTATTGTTGTTATACATTCATGAAAAACATCGTAAAAATCAGATGCACAACTGTTTTAAATGTAAAGCACAGCTGTTTAGTGAGGAAGCAAAATATAATAGATAGGACAGAACAAGAAAGGCTATTAATAAGCTTTCATTGCGCAAAAGTATTATGACATGATCATGAAAGAGCTGCACAAAGTGCTTATGCGCATCGCGAGCGCTGAATGATGCGCTTGAAGCAACACGGAGTCACTGGGCGGCGCGCAGCTCTTCAGTGTCCGCCGCATTAAAGTTAAAAGCACCAAAGAAAGAGAAAGACATATTGACTGTGTATTATTCAGGATCTATGCAATAGTTTATTAAGACTTTTCTTTTAACAGTTTTAAATTTCAGTTAGGCTACTGTGCACGTGAAGAACAATTATACTGCGCCGACTCTACTATACACTGTAAAAAATGCCTGTGAAATCTACAGTTATTTACTGTAGATGTCACAGTAACAATACTGTAAAAGATTTTTACAGTAGAATATTGTAAAGTTTACAGTAAGACCTTAAAAATCACAGTAGTTCAAGCATTACAGTGGAAATCACAGTAGTCAAAGCATTACTGTAAAAAATCACAATACAGCCACTAAAGTACTGTAAATAGTAAAGTAAACTACTGTAATTTTCCTTTTTTTATCAAATCTTTCTTTGTAACCCTTGTGTTGTAACTTGTACTCTGATGCACCTGCTGCATGAGCTTTATATTCCATTATATAAATATATATATAAAGAATTTAAATATCTTTTGTTTGTTTGTATTTGTGACTGTAAATGGGTGTTAACAGGGCATAAACATATTTAATCCTTATCTTAAACTTCTCCAAAGTCTCCCCTAACAATATAGGCTTCATAAATGCATAATTTTTTGAGATATCATATCATCCTCTGATTTGAAATGAAGCATGACCATTGGTTATAAGTTGCAATAGTATTCACACTTTTCTATTAATATTAACATATACATTTAATAAATATATTCTTAATGTTGGTTGTTTTTATCTTTTAGCTTAACGTTATATACTTTAATATTAATAACATTTGATTAATCATGAGTTTTGAATTTGAGCCAAAACTCTCAAGCTTTCTAAGTATGTTTTGATTAATGTATCTATTCAAAATGAAGAAACCTTTTTATTATGTGTAGGTTATGTCATGTGCATTACTTTCCAAAATTGGGGCTGCCTGGTTAACTCATAAATACGTAACATGGGATTTTTATTTTACAAAAATCAGTGTTATATATATATATATATATATATATATATATTTTCGAAAGCAGGAGAGATAAATGTGCAAGTTTCCAGAGCTGTTTCTGTGCTGCAAGGCGAAATCAAAACGCCGTCAGAGTGGGCGGGGTTTAGGCAGTCAAAGCTAGAGTCTGTTAGAAAAAAGCGCGAAAGAAGCATTTGAATTTCTGTTTCGTCGTCAGTGACAGAAAAGCTAAGTTAATAGTCGAATTTACGTTTTCGTAACAGCCTTTAACGTTAAGCTCCGTTAATAAGTCTAGTATTATTCAAATGTGCGTTTCTTTATACACGGCTTTGTCTTGTGGTTGTAACGTTATTTATTTTGTTTTCGTCTTTGTGTTGATTTCTTTCACTTTTTGCCTGAGAGGAATTCAGCGAAAACGTTTCCGTGAGAGCGCCGACGGAGACGTTTTTACAGCCTTTAAACGTTAGCTATTAGTATTAGTTAGCCAACAGTTTAACTAGTTATCGGTAGCTAGCTAGCCAGGAGAATATTTTTCCCCCACCCGTTGCCTCAGCCGGAGTTTCCATCTTGGGATCGCGGATCCTTCACCAACTGCTAATGGGGATTCGGGACTTCCAGAAAATCAGTAAGTTAAGTAACGTTAACTTTACGTACCATTTTACACCCCCCAACATAATGCAGGTTGACAAGCCTCCAATTGTTCAAGTAAATACAGGTTTGTTTGTGTCAGGTTTATGTTATTGGTGGTTGAGCATTTTTTCTTTAATAGACCTCACCTCACAATAAATAATAACGTTAAGTTATAACATGGTGCTAACGTCTATCTCAATTATTGGTTAAATGCTGGGTAACTTAACAGTTAAGTCACTGGTGTCCACTGTGTGAACAATATTTTAATTAAGAGAAAATTGATGTAACTTAGAGTGGTAATTGATAAAGTTATTGTGGTAAGTTACTTCGTTTTTTTATGAGTAAACATGCACAAACCTAAAGAGAAAAAAAAGGCTCATTGCTTTCTTATCAACAATTTTTATAAAGCTTTTTCTATCCTAGTTAGTTACCTTCTTTCGAGTGACTCTTTATCTTTGCTGGCATAGGAGACTAACGGTACCACTCCCTCAGATGTAGAGGCCCAGCTGTCTCCTCCCTATCACTCCAAGGATTATCATGCTTGGTAAGTTTCACATTCACTGTTAACAAATCCTTAATGTATAACTTTATGCACAAGCAAAGCAACGTTTCTGGAAAACACTCGTGAATGCAATGAGTTTGTGTCGTGCCATTCTCTGCACTAGTCAGCAGTCACTTCAAAAACTAAAGTTATGTGGAGTAAGTTACTCTCTTATTTTTAGTAGCCACCTATAATGTCGTGATTACTATTTCAGATTGCTTGCTATGCCTGCATCACTCATTGTTTTTCTATCACCAAACCAGTAACTGCTATTTAAAGGATTAGTTCACCTCAAAATGAAAGTTTCCGAATAATTTACAAGATATCCATGTTTTTATCCTTCCTCAATGAAAGAGAAATTACATTTTTGTAGGAAAACATTTCTAGATTTTTCTTTGAATAATGGGCTCCAGTAGTCCAACAATTGTAGATAAAAAGTATATAAAATATAATTTTTTTTTCAGAAAATGACTGATCATTTCGCTAGATAAGACAATAATCCTCAGCTGGGAACCTGTATAGTGCGTTGAAGTACTTCAAAGACCTTTGAAACTGCATTCATTTGGACTTTAAAACGTTGTTTACAATTGAAGCCTATTATCCAAAGAAAAATCAAGAAATGTTTTCCCTAAACTTAATTTCTCTTCCACTAAGGAAAGAAAGACATGGATATCTTGGATGGCATTAGGGTGAGTAAATTATTAGGAGATTTTCATTTTGAGGTGAACTAATCAATCGTTTAATCCACTGCTTCAAAGATATGTATGCTCCCTGCCCTGTTTTTACAATAATTTATGTGGAAAAAATCTTTTATTAAATGTATCGCTATGAAATATAATTTTTGTGATGACTCTTGTCTTTACTAAGGAGAGACTACAAAAAAATGGATGCTGTCGATCAAGGGGAGGGTCGTAACCCCACCTGGTGCTCACATGGTGGACTTCACCACTGCCTTGGCCGCTCTCTTCGCCTGTTACGTATTCAACCTACAGTATTAGGTGGAAGCCAGCACAACACTGGAGTTTAATCAGAGGTATTTTTATATTAAATAATTTGACTGCAATGTAAAAGCACATTGACAATTGAAAAGCTGTTCAAAATCATCTTCTCCCTTTAAAATGTTATGTAATAGGTAGGGCCCTATGAAATCCGTTTTATTTTTTCCCAAATTCCGTTTTATTTTTTCCCAAATTTCGTTTTTTCCGTTTTAATTTTAGGGAATTAGGTTTTTTTTTTACCCTTGACTGTTATTTTAGTTGTAAAAAATAGTATGCTTTTAAAGTTAATGATAAAAATCTATTAAAAAAATAAAAATAAATTAGGAATGACCTTAAATTTATTGAGGTAATACAGACAATTACTCAGTAGCCTTTTCAGGACAAATACTGCATGATGCAACATAACACTGCACTCTTCAAGTAACAACAAAATATGGTTATGAGCTTTAAACTGTCCAGTAATATAAATTATATTAGTTTATAAGTTTAAATAAAGTCACACTCTGTCTCTCATGGAGTTCGCTTCGCCTTTGTCCAGTCCGGCGCCTCAGACAGACGTGGTGTGCACGTCGTGTGTGTGTGTGTGTGTGTGAGAGACGCGTGAGTGAGAGAGAGACGGAGGGAGAGCGGGGAAATACAACTGAATGAATACGCTGCGTGTTTTAAATAGTGTTAAAAACCGAAACGCAGTATGTGGCGGCGAATTAAGTGTGGGAAACACTGCATAAGTCACGTGCGAACTGCTCGGCACTGACGGCTTATACCGTTGAGTTTCTTAACTTTTAGTCGACGAAAGGAGAGCCGCTTCGCCATGCTTTCATTGTTTTGATTTCGTCATTGGAGCTGAAATGATGGGTTGGGGGGTTGAGTCGCCCAGATTTGCTTCCCCCGGTCTGCATTTTCAACAGACATACGTTCTTCTCCCACACAAAAACAGAATTTCAAACCAAATATGTAAAAATCCACGAAATTCCGCGTTAACACTAGATTCCGCGTTAATTGGCCAATTCCGCGATTCCGTCCGCGATTTCGTTATCGCGGAAATCATAGGGCCCTAAATAGGGCTGGGCGATATGTCTGAAAACTGTATCACGATATAAGTGTTTCATATTGGTTGATATCGACAATTATTGATATTTTTATGACCTATTTAAAATAAGGACCATGAGAAAAATATATTACATTTAAACATTTTTATTTTAAACCTAAAGGATTAGTTCACCTCAAAATGTAAATTTCCTTATAATTAACTCACCCCAATGGCATCCAAGATATCCATCTCTTTCTTTCTTCAGTGGAAAAGAATTTAAAGGAGAACTCCAGCGTAAAATGAACCGTTGGTCTAATAACACATTTTTACCTAGTCAGCCGTTCTCTGATATTTGTTTTCATGATAATCGAATGTAAAGAGTTTTATCTCTAAAAACTGTTTAGATTATAACGCTAGTATATGGGGACATATAATAAGTAAGATCTATCGCTAGTTAATACCACTAACAAGGCTCAAAATAGCCCCACACTAACACCAAACGGCATTCGTGGTTCGACTTGTCGAGACTGTTTTCCCAAGATGGCTCCTGCCTGTATACGCGAAGTGGACTGTCTTGATAAAATATCTTCTTATTATACTGTCTGTACACTTACAAAGTTCTCAATGCTTCGTTTTGGATGTAGGGACCCTCATTATGTTACTATGTTAGTGTGGGGCTATTTTGAGCCTTGTTAGTGGTATTAACTAGCGATTTCTTTTTACTTAGTCAATGCCCCCATATACTAGCGTTATACACTAAACAGTTTTTAGAGATAAAACACTTTACATTCGATTATCATAAAAACAAATCTCAGAGAATGGTCGACTAGGTACCAATATGTTATTAGACCAAAGGTTCATTTTGCACTGGAGTTCTCCTTTAAGAACTAATCCTTTAAAGGGGAAATTAAGCAGTCAATCAAGTTTACATGATTTACTAGATGGATTTCCACTATAATCAACAATTATACAAGACACATGACAAATGTAAACATATAAAAGAAAAAACTTTATATCTTTCGCCGCCAGGGTGCCGCCATTGCGCAGTATTCTAACATGTGACGTAACGGGGTTGGTTGGCTTTAGTTAATAGGCTTTGGGCAGTGAATATCCCAACATCAAACTGTTTACACCACAGTGTTTTGACCACGGACGACTAATGTTAGGTACAGTTATTAGACAAAAAGACAATGTCTAATGTTGTGTTGACAATCTGCACTGTGTTCACGTGTTCAAACATTGTTCACGATGTCTGCCATCATATTCCCGTCTCGTCAACACCATGTAAGTTACGTTGCTATGTAGAACAGCCGGTGGTGGTTTGGGGCGAAGAGCGGGTTTGCAATGCTAACAGGTGTCAGTATGGCTGTTGAATTGCGATGCCCTCTGTGTCAGAGTCCATCTGCTTTCAAGAGGTTGATCTTGACCATGCGTGGTCAATTCTGCATCACTGGCACGCACGTTTACCATGCTATACCATCTATACTAGTTAAAACTCATAAATAACTACAAATAACTAATGTTAGGGTAATCTGTTATGTTTTGTTGCGTGTTTCTTAAAATATATATATATATATATATATATATATATATATATATATATATATATATCGGCCAATATATAGGAATATCGGATTTTAAAACCAACAAATATTTGTATCGGTATCGGCCTTCAAAATCCTTTATCAGTCGGGCTCTAGTTAAAATAACTGATCTGTCACGAGACGTCTGAATCGGTGTATAACAAATTGGTAACACTTTACAATATGGTTCCATTTATTAAACTCTAGTTAACTACATTAGTTAACATTAACTATTAATAAACTGCACTTCTACAGCATTTATTAAACTTTCTAAATGTTAATTTCACCATTTACTAGTAGCCTAAATTATTTAAATAAGTTGTATTTGTTAAAGGAACACTCCACTTTTGTTTTTTATTGGCTCTACAACTCTCCCAGAGTTAAACAGTTGAGTTTTACCGTTTTCGAAACCATTCAGTCGATTTAATGTGTTTTCTTCTTTAATTTCAGGGCTCCAAATAGGATTCTCTGTCTCCAAGGTCAAGGCATGCAAGAGGCCACAGACCTTTGCCAAGTGGCAGGGGAAGTTTATTTTCCTTTCTGTTTTAAATGTTCATGCAAATGTTAAATATATATTTTTTTAATGTTCAATGTTTTATTTTATTTCAATATTGCCATAATGTTATTTATTGCTCTTTAGAATGGGGTAATCAGTTATTTGCACAACTTCAAAGTAGTTAAATTTTTTGACTGTATTGTATCAATTTGCATTATTGTTCCATTATAGCAACTAGTCATACGGAACTAGTGAATGAACTAGTAACAGTTTGCTCTGTAACTTTACAAATCTTGTAATGAAATAGGCTCGTTGTATCAATTTGTATTAGCCTATTGTTCCGTCATAGCAACCTGTCATACAGAACTATTGAATGAACTAATAACAATTTGCTCTGTAACTTTAAAAAAACGTTTTGTAAAATTTTCTTCAGTCGTAAATTAAAGGAACACGACAACTTGTTGGGACTTTAGCATATTCACTGTATCCCCCAGAGTTAGATATATCTCGTGCATGCTGTAACTCTGTCTGACACACCCACCGCTAGCCTAGCTTAGCACAAAGACTGGGTCTAAATGGCTCCAACTAGCATACTAATCCCAATAAGTGACAAAATAACGCAAACATTTTCCTATTTACATGTTGTGATTTGTATAGTCACAGAGTACAAAAAACAAGGTCATATGTGACACAGCCATCTTTACCGTATAAATATTGGGAACTATATTCTCAGAAGGCGAAGCACTGCTACTTGGGCGGAGTGATAACCACAGCACCCGAGACGCGCCATGGAGAGGAGCAGAGAGTTCGTTCAGAGTTGGAATAATAGAGTCAGCAATTACTAGATAGTGAAAGCATAGTTTACAATCATGGGTGTTCGCTGTATTGTAAAGAGCTGCGACAATAAATGGGAGACCAGGTAATGCCATGATGTTTCATAGAATTCCAAACAAAAATGCTGACCTGTGATATTTATTAGTCAGGATGCATTTTTGTTTGGAATTCTTTGAAACATCATGGCATTACCTGGTCTCCCATTTATTGTCGCAGCTCTTTAAAATACAGCGAACACCCATGATTGTAAACTATGCTTTCACTATCTAGTAATTGCTGACTCTATTAATCCAACTCTGAACGAACTCTCTGCTCCTCTCCACGCGTGTCTCAGGAGCTGCGGTTATCACTAGCAGTGGTTCGCCTTCTGAGACTATAGTTCCCAATATGCGGTTAAATGATGGCTGTGTCTCATATGACCTTGTTATTTGTACACTCTGATTTATACAAATCACAACATAAATAGGAAAATGTTTGCGTTATTTTGTTACTTATTGGATTAGTATGCTAGCTGGAGCCATTTACATCCAGTCTTTGTGCTAAGCTATAGGCTAGCGGTGGGTGTGTCAGACAGAGTTACAGCACGCATGGAGATGAAAAAGGTATGTAAGGATTTATCTAACTCTGGGGGATACGGTGAAAAAGCTAAAGTCCCAAAAAGTCAGAGTGTTCCTTTGAATATAGCAACAGTAGAATAAGCATGATAATAGACTTCACGCCATTAGACTATCTAAAGTTAACACTCCGCTGGGTGTTGTGGCCACATTACTTGCATAGAACGTGCATTAACTTTGGATGGTATAATGGCATGTTGTCCAATGTCCATTATCCCTTTGTTGTACCTGTTTTGTCATTTCTGTTCACCAAATCTTTTTAAATAAATAACTGTTAACAATTTTCTTATTGTCTGCAGTTGATTGCAATGTTTTAGAAAAATGGGTGTTTCTTTTAATGATGGCTAATATTAAATGATAGTGATGTAGTATTTAAATTGTACAGTGAGAAACTGAATTTACAGTGCTTAACCGTTATCTACTGTTTATAGTACTGTGTTGCATACAATACATAAAAAACAGTGCTTAATGTTTTTGTATGTAAATTAAATTGAAATTTTCTTCTACAGTAAAACAATCAATGCTGTAAATACAACTAAAATCACAATATTTCATTTTTGATTTCACAGTGTTTACATAAAATACTGTGAAAAGTACTCTACCCTTACTGTAAAACGTATTCACAGTAACTTACTGGCAACGATTAGCCAGTAAGTTACTGTAAATACAACTAAAATCACAGTATTTAATTGGTTTTGAATTCACAGTATAAACATAAAATACTGTAAATGGAAGTACAGTACCCTTACTGTAAAGAGTATTCACAGTAACTTACTGGCTAATCGTTGCCAGTAAGTTACTGTAAATTTTACAGTAAATTTTTTACAGTGTAGTGTTGTGATCTAACTAACAGACACTCATTAGAAAGTGATTAAGTTACAGCAATAAAAGTCTAGCAAGATAGAAAAACCATCATAGACCTTTATCTACGGATCAATTATAATAATAACATTGAATCATCTTGGAAAGAGATCATCATGTGTTAACTGTTGTAACGCGACGCGCTGTTTGAACACCGAATAGAGAATGACTGACAGCCGCAGTGGAGGGAAAAGCTTAGGTTAACTTGAATTTAATGACTTAAATATACATTTCTATCTCACATTATACTTTAGTATGGCTTCATAAAGTATACACGATTAACGTAGGTCACCTATTTTGGTTTCAAAACGGCGAATTTACCGAAAGGTGAATGATTTTCGTGTATGCTCTGCATATTGATAGCGGTTTCCTGATGCCCGCAAATTAGTTCAAACTCACGGAATCAAGAGCTCGCATGCAAGACAGAAGATAATGTGCTCCAAACCGTCCGTGTTGCGCGCGCGAGGCAGGGTAGAGCGGCGAGGGAGAGAGACTGCGTGTGTGCCTCATGAAGCGCATGTAAGAAGCGCATGTTCCATGTAAACAATCCCCGTGACGTAATCAGACCAACTAATCGACAATGACATTCGTTGACAACGATTTTCATAATCGATTATAATCGATTTTATCGATTAGTTGTTGCAGCCCTACACCAAATTACAGCCATTTTTTCCCAAGGTACACAAATTTCATAATGGTCTATGATAACTAGGGTTGGGTATCAGTTGGGTTTATCCGATACCAGTACTACTCGGTATTTTTTAAACGGTTCCGGTGCCTAAACGGTTCTTGAAACGGTACTTAAGAAAACAAAACTGCACACACTTTGTCAAAAAAAATAATAATAATAATACCCCTTTATTTACAGGGCCAAACTGGACACAATATTAACATACAATATAAATACAAGTAACATATGGTAATAATAAATAAACCAATATAAAATAAAAGTTTCATATTTACATAGTATCAAATAAAACAATATTATATTAAACAATGTAATTATACTGGAGATTAATAGAGATTACTACCAGGGTAATATAATATCGACATGGCTACAGGTTCCCATGTTTTGTCTGCTTTAACTAGTCATGTAAGTTATCTCGTCATTTACTAGTTAAGCTCTTAGCCAGTTTGATATTTCGTTCCCACTGCGTCTTATAGGCAGCTTTGAGTAAAACATATGAAAAGAGAACGTCTCTGTGTAACCCATGTTCTCTGAATAGAGAACGAAACGCTGCGTTCGCTGCTAAATATCTCGCGCTGCTGACAAGCTTCCTTTTTCGGCAGAGAACTCTGAGGAGCAGATGATGCGGGCGCTAATATAATATGACGACGTGAGCTTCAAGGCGGCGCGAATGGTTATTCTATATCCATAGACAATCGTTATTCTGACGCGTAATTTTACATGTGAAATGCAGCCAAACGTTTCACGTGTGTTTAATATCCTCGCTATCAGCAGACGTTCCGGGAGTCTCCCGCATATTGATAACGTCTCCCGGATGATCGCAAAATTAGTTCAAATCTCCCGGAATCTAGAGCGAGCGAGCAAGAGCGCGCGTGCGAGACAGATCAGACAGTGCTTCAATAAACCTTATAGTGCGCGCACGTCGGAGAGGGAGAGGGAGACAGCGAGAGACTGCGTGTGTGCGCCTCATGCAATAGACTCAGGAATCGAAATCAGGCACCGAAGTTTTCATTCTTATTCGGTCTGGTTATTACCGTTTACGTCAGAACCGGTTCCCTATTGGAACCGAGTTTCGGTACCAACCCTAATGATACTGACACAAAGACATGCGTGTGTCAATCAGACCAACGCTACTGTAGTTGGCCAATTTCATGTTTTGTACAATTATAACACCACCGCTTTTTGTGTGTTCAGAATACTGCCTCCATACCAAGTGTCAAATTTTGTGAAAAATATCTCATTTCGTTTAGGAGTTATAGACATTTGTATGAACACACACACACAAAAATTACCGGACACCAACTGGTTGCATTGTTTCGCCACTTACTATCAAAATTTGACATTTGGATATTAGTAAATAGGCAATGTCCTGTTTTGATTTACCTACGGTGGTTCGTTCTCAATCAGACAAACGGTTTTGAGGATATTATGAAAGTTGTTTCAACGATAAATCACAGCGTTGCACAAACCATGAGGAGAAACCTAGCATGTTTGGTATCGTTGGACTCGGCAAGGATTCAGAAATCGCAGGGGATGTCGACTGCTGTGAAAATAAGTCAACTAAATCCATAGTTATAAGCATGTGTATATTTGATTTTACCACTAGGTGTCGCTGGCTGAAACTTCTCAGGCTCCTTCAGGTCACAATGCAGATGACCAATACTGATGGTAGTTCTTAACAATACACTAATATGTGATCAATAAAATACAGAATTTTGGCCTGCTTTCACAGAAAGGGTCTAGATTAAAGGGATAGTTTACCCAAAAAGAAACATTTTGCCATCACTTACTCACCGTCAAGTTGTTCCAAACCTGTATGCCTTTCTTTCGCCAGTAGTGTCATTGACTTCCAACATTCTTTAAAATATCTTCTTTCGTGTTTAACATAACTCATACAGGTTTTGGAAACTTGAGGTTGAGTAAGATGATGA